>BQKN01000672.1:720685-734475 GCA_022839385.1 Asparagus kiusianus | reverse complement strand
TAACTGCTCCATATACACCTCAGTCTAATGGAGTAGCTGAAAGAAAGAATACAACACTAATGGACATAGTAAACTTAATATTAATTAATTTTGGTGTGCCAGAGAATTTGTGGGGAGAAGCTCTCATGACTGCTTGTTATATATTAAATAGAATTCTATTCAAGAATTCTGATAAAACCCATTACACAATTTGGAAAAATCAAAACCCTAATTTAGATCATCTGAAAGTGTGTGGGTGCTTAACAAAAGTTAAGATACCTGAGAATAACTGAAAAAAGATTAGCCCTAAAACTGTAAATGAAATCTTTATTAGTTATACTTCTGATAGTAATGCAAATAGATTTTTAATAATCAACTCTGATATTAATGAGATAGCCAATAACACCATTATTAAAGCTAGAGATGCACATTACTTTGAAAATATTTTTTCCTTACAAAACAAGAGTAAACAACACATGCCCTAACTCTAGCAATTCAGATCCTAATTCTAACCAAGGTGAAACCAGTTCTAGACAAATTAGACCACTAGAAAGTCCAGATGAACCTAAGAGAAGTAAGAGAACTAGAACATAAAAGGTTCATCAAGACTTTTATGCATTACTTGTAGAAGATTCTCCAATTACATTTGAGGATGCAATGAAATCACTAGATGCTCCATTTTGGAAGGAAGCTATAAATAATAAGATTCAATCTATAGTTCAAAGCCATACTTGGGAACCCACTAATCTTCCTCTAGGATGCAAAACTATAGGATGTAGATGGGTATTCAAAAAGAAACTAAGACCTGATGGAATAATAGATAAATATAAAGCCAGATTAGTAGCTAAAGGATATACCTAAAAAAATCTGGTATTAATTATTCTGATGTCTATTTTCCAGTAGCTAGGATTACTACCATTAGAGTCATTATAATTCTAGCATCCGTTCATAAATTACATCAAATGGATGTTAAAACTGTATTCTTAAATGGAGATTTAGATGAAAAAAATTTATATGGATCAACTCGAGGGATTTGTTGCTTCTGGACAAGAGAAGAAAGTATGCAAGCTTATTAGATCACTATATGGCCTTAAACAAGCTCCAAAACAATAATACATGAAATTTGATGAGATCATACTATCTTACGAATTTTAAATTAATCAAACAGATGAGTGTGAATATCAGAAAATAGACAATAACAAAAAAATTATGATTTTATGCTTATATGTTGATGACATTATTATTTTTGGTTTTGACATACAAACCATAAATAAAATTAAACACTTCTTATCACAAAAATTCGACATGAAAGAGTTAGGTCAAGATGACCTAATTCTTAGTACTAAAATCTTGAAGAATGAGAATGGATATGTGCTATCACAATCACACTACATAGAGAATATCCTCAAGAATTTTTATGATCTAAACTGTCAACTTGTTTCTACTCCATATGATCCTAATGTACATCTAAATAAAAATTGGATTATTAGGATCATTAGGATTCTTGACAGGTTATCCTGAATTAATAAGAGAATATGCATAAATAATTGGATCATTAGGATTCTTGACAAACTACACCAGACTTGACATTGCTTATGCAGTAAATAGACTTAGTAGATATACATCAAATCCTGATAAGAGTCATTGGGATGCTCTAGAATGAATTTTAAGATATCTAAAAAGAACTATGAACTATGGTTTACATTATAAAGGTTATCCATCTGAATTAGAAGAATACTCAGATGCAAATTGGATTAGTGATTCAGTAGATGTAAAATATACCACTTGATTTGTGTTCCTTTTAGAAGGAGGAGCCATATCATTGAAATCTACTAAATAAATTGTAATGGCTAGAAGCACAATGAAATCAGAAATAAGAGCTCTTGATACTACTAGTATAGAAGTTGAATGGTTGAAAAACTTACTAACAAAAATTCCATTAATACAAAATCCATTACCAACTATTTCTATTTATTGCGATTGTAGATCAGCGATTGATAATTGTCACCAAGAGAATGCAAATGTGAAAATGAATCAACACTTGAAAATGTGGCATAAATCCTTGAGGTATAAAATAAAAAATCATGTAATAGTCTTAGACTTTGTAAGATCAGAGAAAAATCTTGTAGATCATTTGACTAACGGCTTATCTAGGGCAGTGGTGCTAGAATCATCAAAGGGGATGAAGTTAAGCCCATAAGAAAAATTATTGTAGTGGCAACCCAACCTCGCAGAGGTTCAATAGGTAGAAACAAACTAGACGAATGATTAATTATGAGGAGCACTGAATTTATTTGCTCCCATTGTAGGATGATCAGTGCTCATAAAAAGCAAGTGAAAGGATGAGTTTAACTCTTAATGAATCCAAGACCCATGAAGCAGGATGCTTACTTGCTTGCATCCTTATTAGGAATCACCTATATGTGTGTAGTTGTGGGGCTGCGACTATGGAATCAGAGCTACTCCCTAGTAACACACATTAAAGATACATGCCCATGGCCGATAATAGCGCAACCCGTTTAGAATTCTTCAAAACTATACTATGTGTGTTTTATGTAGAAATATGATAAATGGGACTGGTTCAAGACGTAGTCCACCAAGCTCTCACGGATCTATACAACTGTCACTAAGCGAAGGTTCAAACTGAAAGGTACCTCCACCTATTACATAGTATAAGAGAACCGACAATCTTATTTTCAAAGTTCTTCTTTTACTCTTATTTCTGAATTATTTTAAGTTTATGTTTTGTGGGGCATTGTTGAAGTTGTAACTTAAAACTTGACTTTGTAGTGGGAAAGTTTAGTTTCACATTGGAAAGGAAATGTGAATATAGGTTATAAGTCTTTCCTTTCTCTCCTATGTTTAGAAGGAAATATGGGTTATGCTCCACACCACACACGCATGCGCCGAACCGAACTAAGCTTGGGTCTGGTCGGGAGGCGCACGCCCATGATCTACGGACACGAATGCAGCTCCGGATTGAGGGGCCCTTAACCTGCTATATTTTGAATCTTTGTTTTTTGCTACTCGAAACATGATATTAGTCCAAATGAACTAACTAGATGATAGGACGAGTCGACACTCTCTGGTCGACATGAATCTTTGTTTTTTGCTACTCGAAAGATGATATTAGTCGAAACGAACTAACGAGATGACAGGACGAGTCAACACCCTCTGGTCATCACATAACGAGACGACAGGACGAGCCGACACGAATGAGCGAATGAGATAACAAGACGAGTCGACACCCTATATGATCGACACGAAAGGTGGTATGAGTCGACACCTCGAGGGTTCGGAGTCGGGGCTAAGCATTAATAGGAGAGATTGGTGGATCTAAATGGGTGCAAGATTTTTGGATCTAAACAGGCGATGATTGTGGATCTAAACGGCGCTAATCGTGGATCTAAACAGGCGATAAATGTGGATCTAAACGGCACTAATCGTGGATCTAAACAGGCAATAATTATGGATCTTAACAGCGGTTTTCATCCTATATAAGGACCTGTAGCTGCGAGGGCTAAAACACAGATTAACAACAAATCTATTCTCTTCTTATTAACTTTTCAAATCTGATTATTGTGTTAAGTACGGTCTAAACAGCGACCTTTTCCCTAACATATGGTACTTGAAGATATACGCAGTGTGCTTTTGGGTATCCATGATTGGTTTTAGAATAATTTTGTTGAGAGAAAGAAATTTGGGATTAGATTTGAGTCTGGACTAAGAAAGGCGAAAATGAATAGTTTTGAAATCATGAGAATAAAAGTCTCAAAAAAAGAGTGGGAATAGTTGATGCAACGGTTTCTTGAAAAAAAATTCTGAAAATATTGGATAATAATGAGTTCACGATCAAGATCATTCAATATGGAATCACGCGCGTCACTGTGTCTGGCAATTCTATCTTCCAACAAAAAGTTCCATTGAAAGATCAAGATATAGTGCACAAATTGACAGTCTGCTTCTAAATAAAAATGAGTAATTAAAACTATTGATCATTCTTACGAATGCCAAGGGATCTCTCAACAGAACATAATTGTTCTTTAAGCATTGGTTTTGTAAAAATATAAGGTAACCAATGCTTTACCATTTTCTAAGTTATGACTTTTAATAAAGTTATCTATATGTAGAAATTAATCCAAGCCAACCTCATACTCAAATCGTATAGCAAGATCAATGTAGATACAGAAGCAAAACTGGTCATATATCACATATGGAAGAGCACTCATCAAGAAAAGATCTAGAAGTAGGCAACATTGTCTCAAATAATGACATGACAGCACTGAAACAAAATGATAAATCCCACAAATCGGAATGTATACTACAATATCATCATAAAAGGTATAAATTAAGAAGATACGTACAGACCTAAAACCCTCAAAGGAGATCCATCCGGTCGTGTACGTATCGCTGACCCTCCGCATACGTAAATGCTTCCATATGAACAAGCAATTCATGTCATTTTATTTCATTTATCATTTAACTATACAAAAAAGCCTTAGCAGCGAAAAGCTTGCGCTGAAAGAAATAGCCAAAAATTTTTGGGACATGTTTGCCATTCGCTTCTTGTCTATTAATTGCAGCCCTAACCAGGAGTGTCTGCTCACGTGGCAGCACACATGCTAAGCCTAACATCATCACGTAGCTTCCTCTGTTTAGTTTGCTCTCTCATGAAAAAGGAAGGGCTAAATTTCAGAAAAACCTCCTACTTTTGGACGACTATCAGATAATACTCATAACTTTCAAAATATTAGGAAAACCCCCCAAGGTTCAGACAAAAATGCCCTTTTAACTTTCAACGAGTTTTTGATTTAAGTGGGAAATTAAATCAAATTGAGGCTATTGTGGAAGCACCCCAAGGAGTTGGCAGGTTTTTTGTGAATTTTAATATATGTATGCTGGTAATTAAATGTGTTGAGATATATGCAACATATCTTGATGTAATGAATTGTGAATCTGCGTGCACTTAGATCCATAAACTCAAAATATTAAGTAGCTTTACATCTAGGGATACAAGGAACTGCCAAAACGGCTATCTTATACTTTTTGATATAAATTATAGAGAATAATTTTAGAAATTCCAAAATTTAAAGGCTGTAGAGTGAAAACTTGGTGACACCCCTTTATAGGTGCCATTATAGAGTAGCGAGATGTGATTATATGTCTTTCTGAAGGTTGTTTCCCTATCAGATACGTAGGGGTTCCTCTTATATGCAAAAGGTTATCTTATGAAGATTGATTACCGGCAAGATATCAAATCAAATACAGATATGGCAAAAGCACAGAAAACTCACATATGCTGGAAGATTACAAGTTATCAAGAGTATTATTTTGGGAGTACATGTTTATTGGACTTCAAATTATATATTGCCAGTCAAGGTTACACTGAAAATGGATGAAATCTGCAGGAAATTTTTGTGGGGAAGAACAGATCAAACACTCAAAATCCCCTTAGTCTCTTGGGATAAAGTTTGTCCGAGTAAAAACAGGGTGGACTTGGAGTCTTCTCTGCTTCAGTTTGGAATCTGACAGCTGCTTTAAAAAACTTATGGCATATTCGTGTAAACAGTGAATTAATGTGGATTAAATGGATTCATGGTAACCATTTGAAACAAAGGGATGTTTGGCATGTTAAAGCAAGATCATGGGACTCATGGATGTGGAAACAATTAATAAAAGCAATGGACAAAGCTTTGCATTCATGTGGAGGAGTTGGAAACCTGATTCAATTGATCGGCTCTTGTTGTAGGGGAGCAAAATTGAAGATATCTGCCATGTATCATGCCCTAAATCAAGTTGTCAGTAATGTCTAATGGCACAATACAATATGGGAGGATTGTGCCATCCAAAACACTCTTTCATCAGTTGGTTGGTTGTTAATAACAGACTGAATATTCAGGACAGATTGTTAAGAAGAGGAATCATAAATACAAATCTATGCACTTTATGCACTAGCGCATGTCTGGAATGCAGAAACCATCTATTTTTTGAGTTTTCTTATTCTAGAGATGTGTGGAATTGCATCATGGACTGGCTTCAATTCTCATAGAGGTCATGTAACTGGGAATTGTTGATGGACTGGTTTAGTTCAAGACTTAGAGGGAAAGGTCTTAGGCAAAGGGTTAAAAGGATGTCTCTATCAGCCACTATCTATTCAATTTGGAAAGAACGAAATGTGAGAATTTTCCAGCAAAAGAGCAAGACAATAGAGCATCTGGTAAAATGCATCAAAGTTGATATCATGACAATTCTTCTAAATTCACCTATCTCTGCTTGAAATGAAGATTGGATTCATACACTGTAAATCATGCACAGGTATTGTGCACCTGAAAATCTGGTTCAGGTTGATTTTCACTGAGGAATCCATGGGAGGAGGGGATACTGGGATTTCCTTAAGGTCTCAACTATATTCATAAGTAAAAACATGTACAGGTTATTTGATATCTGTTTATAGGTTTCTGTGTCTTGACTAAAGCTCTGTTCTTTGAGCATTAGCTACAGGTCTTGTTACCTCATATCCTTGTTCAGATTCTTGTTGTACATACAACTTACACATTTGGTGATGAATAAAAATTTTTATTTACCAAAAAAAAAAAGGAGATGTGATTAGAAGTTTAGGGTATCAAAGTGTTAAATAAATACTTTAAGGTATCAAATTGGAATAGGGCCAAAACTTTGGGTACCAAATTGTTTGAAAAAATATTCTGAGGCGTCAAAGTGAAAAAGTAGGCAAACTTTGGGGTACCAAAGTGAAAACAATCAACCAAAAAGATTTTTTTATATTAGTCCCTTAAAACTTTTATATTTTGCAATTAGTCCATCAATTGAGATGAGCCCCTCAAATCATTCAAATATCTATATATTATGTCCCCGATTATAAGTTATTTTGAGATTAGCCCTTTAATCAAAACTAGAATTTCCAATCAGAGGAACGTATTTGAAACATTATGAGGATGGAGGGACGAAATTAAAAGCCTGACGTAAATACTCCACGGAGCAGGCACGTGCGATGCAAGTGCCCTCCGTACTAGTTCTGTATAAAAAGACTAACAAGCAGGAAAATGAGGGAAATTAAGTATTCACGCAACAAATCAAAATCAAATAATTAAGACGAACGGACATACACGTCAGCATGGACATGAAGAGCATGTATAGCACATGCGTGTAAGTACGAATGATGAAAGGCTATTCTATGAAGTATAACGATTGAACAGAAACATGAACATAAGCTAATGGCCGACAAGAATATGGAAAACACATGCAAAGAACTACAACTGTATTAGTAATTGCAAACTACATATGATGGTGACGGCCTGACGGGCAAATGTGTGTTAAATTAGCTTTTTCTTCGTCTCGGTTCGAAAGTAACGGCACTAATACACCAAGTACAAGCAATCAAATGCATGTTGGGTCGGTATAAGTAGGGAATCGCCGATGTCATGCCTCGAGTCCTCTTATTAAATTCGGTGACTTGTTTTTTCATTAGTTAATACTACGTAATATGTTGTGCAGTACTAGGTCCGGTACTTCTTAGCACATTAAGAAACAATCGCAAGCCCGAGTTAGCTAACACGAGACCTCATGAGTATTCATGTGCGAGTATAGTTCCACGTCGGATAGGACTAAAAAAAATATGAGTTTAAAATAGAAAATAGGGTTAGTACCAAGTAACTAAAACTTTTTGGATTAAAGTTGATTTCTGGCCTAAGGCCCCCTAATACTTGGTGGGTCTATTCATAATTGGGTGATACAACAGTGGGTTTGTTCAAAATTAACACTTGAGCAGTTAGGGCAACAACAATCAACCAAGAGGACGAACATATCTTTCGTAGCGGTCCTATTGCATTAGGCTTGTTAAAACTTTCATGATGTTTTTTTTTTTCTAGAACAAAGTCTAATTGATTCTTCTCATCTCAAAACAAGATAATTTGTATGGCCCGGGTTTGGGAATTGTTCTTTTAATGTCCGGAATTTGGGAAATTAGGGTTTTAGAATTTTGTGAAAGATTGGACTTTTATGGGGAAAGTTTACAATTTTTGGGTTGAAGTTTGATTCTTATTGTGTTTTTGACTTGTGTTACCTTAAACTATATGTGTGACACCCCCACTTTATAGTCCCGCATGGACTAGTGTAAAGAAATGTTAGTGGCTTAAATAGAGAAGCCTAAGGCCCAAGAACAACTAGTGCTAGCATTTTGTCGGTGGATTTAAGCCAACATCGAGTTGTTCATGGTGGTTCCCACGTAGGGGTGCTAAACAATATCCGTATCTGAGGAAATATCTGTAATCGTATCCGTTAGGATACCGATATGGTTACTCAAATATATAACCGATAGGATATGGTACCGGATATGGTTTTGTAGTGAAATATCTGTATTCGTATCCTAAATATCCGAATACATATTAGTCATACTCTTATGATAATTTCGATTCTTAGATTATGGATTTGTGATTAATTTTGATGATCAATATGTCTAATCTTAACTTTGTTGGACCCTAGAGGGGGGTGATTAGGGTCTTATGCTAATCTAATCCGATTTTATGCTAATTAAAACTAATTAGTAAGTTATCCTAGCAAGTATGAAATACAACAATATATATGAGCTAGGATGAGCAATATAAACTAAGGGGTATATCCTAGCAATGAGATATACTATGAATTATATGCTAGGATATACAAACTAAAACAAGGGTGAAATAAACAATCTACCAAAGTGATAGGAAAATATGAAGTGCAATACACAAAGACAATATAAGATATGATTACAAGAATAAGAACGCCAATGCAATCATAAACAAAACGATATGATTACGGAGTTCGGTCTAACCACTTGACCTACGTCTCCACTCCTCACCTCGAGGAGATCTCCACTATCACAACCGGGTTTTCTACGTTCACCCGAATAACGTTTACACCACACAATACGGTTTTCTAGTTTACCGAAAACTCTATAACTAACACACTCTTGTAATCCCACTCTACATCCTCTCAATTGTTGAACTAGACGTGTTTCCCTCAAGTGCTCGGAAACAACCTCTCCCTAGGTTTGTCAACCGACGCCACTCCTCTTGGGACGATCCCCAACTCTCGCCATACACTTCTCTCGGTGTACAAGTGTATTACAAAGTGAATCTCACAATAAGCACAATACAAAGTGTTTGTTCTCTACAATGGATGAGAATGAATTATAAGCTCACTCTCTAAGTTACACAATCCCACAACCAAATTTTACTATGAATGTAAATACAATAAGCTCAATGGTTGTGTGTGTGTGAATAAAGAGAAAATAAAATCAACTAAACTCAATATGAACACTAGCTTAATAAAATGATAATCAAACAATATAAAATATAAAGCTAGATTGAGTTTAGAAAACTTCTCAATAGATCAAGAGTGGAAGGAGAAGAGTTGGATGCTCAAACACCAATAGATGATCTCCTCAAGCTCTTGTGAAATTGATTTCACAAACTCAAACTTCCAAATGCTTATAAGCTTCTTAACAAACTTAAACCAAACTTAAACCCTTGTTTAAAACTATTTAAACTTGTTTTAAAAACACTCTCTTGGTTGTTGTGAGAACTGAGATCAATGGGGTATTTATAGCCACCCAAGACCTCAGCCAAAAACCCCAAAAAAGACCAAAAAAGCCCAAGAATTAGAAATCTGATTCTGTACCAAAAAGAGCCGTTGGGCATATGGCGGTCGACTGTGAAATTCTCGCGGTCGACCGCGAGCCATGTTTGAGACTGAGAAAATTGTTAGAAATATCTGTGGTCGACCGTGGCGGTCGACCTTTTCAGCTTGACGGTCGACCGTCACGGTCGACCACGAAAGTCTCTGCTGGATCTACATAGTAAATCAAAGGTGTGGTCGACCGTGACGGTCGACCGCAAACAGATATATGAAAATAACAGTTTTGTAAGCAGTTTTTCTGATTTAAAACCCTGTTTAAAAATATCAAATAAATTTTAAAAATATAAAACTTTGGGAAATAATTATAGACAGGATAATACACATGCTACAAAACTGGTTTTTAGAAAGGACCTCCCAAATAAAAAATATTATTATTTTTCAAAATAGTCCAAAACATGAAAATATAAACATATGAGTTTTGACATTTTAGCTTAACCATGTTTTGAAACATTACAAAATGATTTTTAGACTTAATAGAAGATGTAAGCTATTGTTATGAAGTCTATAAATAATGAATATAGTATTTTATTAAAATACACATATAATACACTAAAACATGATTTCATGGAACTAAATAAAATTGATATTGATGAAATCATATAAATGCAGATAAGTATGAAACAAAAATATGTTTTCCAATTGTATTTAATTGTTTCATAGTAAAACTTAAAACCTATCAAACCAAAACATATATGTATATATATAACTATATATATACAAAACCAAAACGTGTATGTGTGCATATGATTGAGCTTAAAGTACTAACACACATAATATAAACCTAAACTAAATATACCCAAGCTTGTGATTTTCAACGAAGCTCTATCTTGGTACACTCGCGGATGAAGCTTGAACTTGAATCTTTAACTTGAATTGTAAGGCTTCAACCACTATTCCACCAACCTCCATTTGATATGATCGTTATAGCGCAATCCATCCAACCTCCAACTCGTTGCTTGTCTAGAATAAATATAAAAACACAAACACTAGACAAACAATATTAGAAGTAAGTTGTTTGTAAAACATCATCAAAACAAGAAGGAAAACAAACTTTTCAATTGTAATGAACATATTAACATACTCTTTTTTGTATCACACGGACTATGTTTTTCTCCATACTATCTAGTTTTCTCATATCCGTTTTGTATCCGCACGCATATCCACTCATATATCCGCATGTATATCTGTAACCATATTCGATTCTAGCGGATATGGTTATGAATTTTCCTTACTGAGGTATATCTATAATCGTATCCTTATCCGAAATGGGTAAGCGGATATGGATAGGTAAGCGGATATAGATATGATAAGCATCATATCTGAGCCGTATCCGAACCGAGTGCACCATAGTCCAACATCTTGCACGTGCCAACAGGCTCGTGGGTTCGAGGTGTGGGCCCGTTGGCGTGACAAAATGGTATCAGAGTAATTACCAGCCGGAAGTGTGGAGCAAGTGCTATACGGGGCTAAGTACTACACCGTGTGGATGCAGTAGGAGCCACCTCTAGAGTCCACATCGTTGTTGGGTCCTTTTATTTTGATGATGATTTACAAACAATTTACATCTAATGTTGTTTGTCTAGTGTTTATGTTTTATATTTATTCTAGGTAAATAATATGTTGGAGGATGGATGGAATTGCGCCATAACGATCATATCCAATGGAGGTTGGCAGAATAGTGGTTGAAGCCTTACAATTGAAGTTGAGGATCCAAGTTCAAGATTCATCCGCAAGTTTACCAAGAAGAGCTTCGTTAAAGATCACAAGCTTGAGTAATTTAGTTTTAGGTTTATATTTGTGTGTAAATAGTTTAAGCTCATATTAATCACACACACTTATTTGTTGATTTTATCAAAATATAGGTGTTTTTAATAAAATATTATTTTATTAGTTTATAGACTTCATTATCAATTTATACATATTTTATTAAGTCTATAAAATCTGTTTATAGAGTTTCAAAACATGGTTTAGTCAAAATATCATAACAAGTGTGTTTCATTTTCATGTTTTGGACTATTTAGAAAAATAAAGAGTTTTCATATGTGTATTATCATGTCTACAATCATTTCCTAAAGTTTTACATTTTTCTGAATTTGTTTGATATTTTAAAGGTAATTTAAAAATCAGATTTTTGCTTTAAACAAGCTGTATATCTCTTATAAGTCGACTGGTCAGTCGACTGATAAAATCTGTCGACCGATCAGTCAACTGAAGAAAGTGCCTGCAATTCAAAAAAAGTTTCTGTTTTGTTTTGGTCGACTGGCTAGTCGACTGATGAGATCATCAGTCGACTGATAAGATCCGTCAGTCGACTGATGAGCTGGAAAACGTCTCTAACGGTCAGCTCATCAGTCGGCTGATGCAAGCCATCAGTCGACTCATACTGTAAGGACTAGTTTTTTCAAACTTTTACAAATTTGGGTTTTTAATTTTTTTGCCTTGTTTTCTCTTAGTTTTGGGGTTCTTATAAATACCCCCACATATCCTCAGTTTCATTTAGCTAAGAGAATTGTTTAAAACAAGTTTAAGGAAGTTTTGTGTTTGTTTAAAAGAGTATTTAAGAGTTTTGTTTGTGAAGCAATTTTCACTAGAGCTTGAGGAAGATCATCAATGGTGTTTGAGCATTCAACTCTTCTCCCTCTCTCTTTTGATCTATAGAGAAGTTTTTCTTAAACTTAATCCTAGCTATTTTATACGTTTGAGCATAATTTCATAAGCTAGATTTATATTAAGTTTATATTTGTTTTATCTCTTTGCTTACACACACAACCCTTGAGCTTATTGTATTTGCATACATTGTATAATTGGGTTGTGGGATTGTGTGACTTAGAGAGTGAGCCTACATAGGGTTCTCATCCATTATAGAGAACAAATTTATTGTATTTGTGCTTAATTGTGAGGAATCACTTTGTATTATACTAGTACACCAAGAGGAGTGTGTGGTGAGAGACGGGGTCGTCCCAAGAGGAGTGGAGTAGGTGGTAATACCTAAAGAGAGGTTGTAATTCCTAACACTTGAGGAAGACATGGGCTAGAGACTAACACTTGAGGTGGTAGTTAGTGTAGTTACACTGTGGGTGATTGTAAACGTTGATTGGTGAGCATTAAAAACCGACATTGTGAGGTGTAAATGTTTTTCGGGTAAGTATAGAAAACCCGGTGTGATAGTGGAGATCTTCTCGAGGTCAGGAGCAAAGATGTAGGTCGTGGGGACCGAACTTCGTGAACATATCGTTTGTTTGTGATTACATTGGCGCACTTATTCTTATATTCATATCTTGTATCGTCTTTGTATATTGCTTGTTGTTTATATTGCCCACTATCTAGTTTAGATTATTTACCCTTGTGATATTTGTGTATACTTACATATATATCTTGTTGTATATCATTTTTGCTAGGATATATTTGTTAGCAAAGTTTTAATTGACATTAAATCGGATTAGATTAGCATAAATCCTATTCACCCCCCTCTAGGGTTCTTTCCTAGTAGCATTAGGGTGCTTTCAATCGCATGGTAGTGACACTGGGATGTACCAATTGTCATGTCATGACGACAAGGACGTCGTCTTTGTAAGGTGTGGTGCTTGTGACACTCCCACTTTAGTCCTATATGGACTAGTATGAAGAAATGTTAGTAGCTTAAATAGAAAAGCTCAACGCCCAATAACAACTAGTACTAGCATTTTGGTGGTAAATTTAAGCTAATATTGAATTACTCTTGGTGGGTCCCAGGACTTGCACATGCCAACAGGCCCATGGGTTCGGGGCGTGGGCCCGTTGGCGTGATAATATAGAATTTGGTCTTCGTTACAATGAAAGCTGTTAGTATTTTGGAGAATATTATGTAGTGATCCTATTGCCAAAGATATCTTTTGCAAAATATTTTTTCCCTTTCTCTTTCTTCGATCCACTAGTAAAAAGAGGCCTAGCCCTAACGGGTGAATATAACCGTTATGTTGGTTTCAATAGCCCTGCTGGTTCAAACCGTTGGGGCAAGTTTGTTTACCTTACACGCGAAAGGGAGGGCAAGTTCGTTTACCCTACACACGCAAGGGATGGAAATTTCCCCCATTCTCTCTCTCTCTCTCTCTCTCTCTCTCTCTCTCTCTCTCTCTCTC
>BQKN01000672.1:709886-720675 GCA_022839385.1 Asparagus kiusianus | reverse complement strand
TCTCTCTCTCTCTCTCTCTCTCTCTCTCTCTCTCTCTCTCTCTCTCATTAGAAAACCCCAAACCCCCGTATGTGTGCCTTCTCTTTCTCCCCCCCACCAACTCTGAACTCGCCGCTGTCATCGGAGCTTGTCCCCGCCGTCTAGCCCTAAAGTTCGTTATGATCCAAGGAGGAAAAGGGATGGAATAATCATTATACAATCGAAATCAAATAGAAAAATCCACGGTACGATTCATGAATTTGTAATAGATCTATGGGATAGATGATAAGAGAAGTTGTTGTTGATAAATATGAAATTTGAAAAACATTTTTTATTCTTATGGAACCCCGGTCATGCCGGTTTCGCCACCACCGTTGACCCTACAGTTTGTCACTAAATCCCCCTAAAAAAACCCCAGTTCTTCCTCTCCAAATCGGACCTTGCCGCCTCTTCTCCTCCTCATTTTTGCCGGATGTCTGACTTATAAGTCCTCTACCTCTTAAGCTCATTCTGTAAATCCATGGAGGTTTCCTGTGATGGAGATTCTTCTTTGAAGTCAGATGGTAAAGCTGGCATTTTCCTCATACATTTCATGGAATCACTTGATTTATGTTTTTTGTATCAGAACACATAAGCATATTAAGTTTTACTATAGGATTTATGTGGTCATTGAAATTCTCTAATTTGGATAGCTCTACGGTGCTCCATAATTGGGTTAATGGTTTCAGTTGTTCATTGAGTTATCCGTACACTCTTGATTATGTTTTGTGTTAGAATATGTTGGTTTCTGTTTATACAGTAATTATTGCAATTTCTCTTATGTACATAGTATTCTCCTTGTATAGAATCACATATTTTCAAATTTATGTTGTCCATTTACAGGTTTTTTTTCTTTTTTTTTTGTGGTTTATATGTTGATTAGATCTCCTTGATCAGATCTTGGAATTTAAACTATATGTTTAGTCCCCCCCCCCTCCTTTATTAGTTGAGTTTTTCTTTGGTGTAATGTATATACTTGTAAAACCCAATTAGTGTCGTCACAGCTTCAATTAATAGTTTGTAGATCATACTCCCTTTAAAAGAGGGTGTTGTGGAAAAATTTTCCAATGACTAAATTATTCCTATTTTTTATATTATATTCTATTACTAACTAAACTAAATTAATTATCATTGTTAATTAATTGTACTATATGTTACTTCAAGTTTGTATAATCTGGTCCAAAAAACTTCCAACATTATTGTAAAACTCTATATCATATTAATTATTAGTAATTATGATAATATATTAATAGATAATTACATATTAATAAAGTATATATGGAAAGAGTAGAAAATATAGAATTATCCTAAAAGTATACCATGACACTCATATAGAAAAATTACAAAGAGCATTCTTTTGTTTACGTAACAGGATAGAAGGTACAAACATAAATTTTTTTAGAAAACATTAAGATAATTAAGTGTAGCAAGATATAAGTGGGGGTACATAAGTATAATTTTGGTAAACTATAAGTATAAAAGCAAATCCATAACCTTCCTATATGTACCATCAAAGGCCTAGTCATATACAATAAGAACATATACGATCAAATTCCAAACACAATGCTAACTAAGCCTAATTAAACAGATGAAGCCTAATTAACTCCAACCCCTAGCCTAATTAAATTAGAAAATATAAGAACATTCACATATGAAAATATCATACCTAATGTTATTTGAAATCAAATAATCAAGAAATAAAGCACAAAGAGAAATAAACTAAAAAATCATAAGCAAAATTTAGAAAAGGATCAAACCATACTTTCGTCAATGAGTTTCCTTCGTGATCTTACTTGATGCCTAAAATATGAGAAGTAAGGAGATGATGGCAGAGGGGGTGCGGTGATGATGAGGATAATAATAAGTATCTTTGACGATTGATAAATTAAGATGGTGGGACGACGTTGCTTGAGTGAAATCGTAACCGATAGAATGGTTACCGGAGCGAAGTTGTAACCGATAGAATGAAGAATGAAAGAAATGAAGGTTTAGGGCTCTAGATTTGACTTCTGTGTAACAAAAAACTTTCTAAGGACTATATTACCCTTATTTTTTTATATTACATTCTATTACTAACTAAACTAAATTAATTATCATTGTTAATTAATTATACTATATATCACTTCAAGTTTGTATAATTTAGTCCCTAAAACTACCACCATCATTGTAAAACTCTACATCATATTAATTATTAGTAATTATAATAATATATTATATAAATAATTGCATATTAATAATGTATATATGTAAAGAGTAGAAAACATAGAATTGTCCTAAAATTATACCATGACACTCATATAGAAAAATTACAAAGAGCATTTTTATGTTTACATAACAGGACAGAAGGTACAAACATAAAATTTTAGAAAATATTAAGATATTTAAGTGTAGCAAGATACCAGTGGGGTACATTGAAAGCACCCTAGAGGGGGGGTGAATAGGGTTTATGCTAATCTAATCCTATTTAATGCCAATTTAAAACTAATTAACAAATGTATCATAACAAGTATGATATACAACAAGTAATTTGCAAGGATATTAAACTAAGGATGAAATAAATATGAGCAATAGCAAAATAGAATGAAACAAAAATAGTACGCCAAGGCAAATTCAAACACACAAAAATGATCACGGAGTTCGGTCTTTCTGACCTACGTCTCCGCTCCCCACTCCCGGGGAGAAATCCACTATCACAACTGGGTTTTCAACGCTCACCCGAATAACGTTTATAACTCATAATGTCGGTTTTTAATGCTCATCGATCATCATTTACAAACACTCACAATGCAACTACATAAATCCCACCTCAAGTGTTGGCCTCTCATGTGTCCCTCTCAAGTGCTCGAAATTATGACCTACCTCTAGGCATTATCACAAACCCCACTCCCCTTGGGACCGACCATGTCTCTCACCTCTACACTCCTCTTGATGTACTTGTGCAATACAATGTCAACCTCACAATTTAGCTTACAAATAAAAGATTGTTCTCTAAATAAGGTGAGAACTCAATTAAGCCCAACTCAATGTTATAATCTCACAACCCCAAATATACTATGTATGAAAATACTAAAAGCTCAAGTGGGTGTGTGTAACAAAGAGAATAAAATCAAAAACTAAACTCAATATAAACTCTAGCTTAATAAAATGATAATCAAACAATTATATATAAATGTAAAGCTAGATTGAGTTAGATTGAGTTTAGAAACACTTCTCTAATGATGACAAGAGAGAGAGAGAGATGAGTTGAATGTCCAAACACAAATGATGATCTCCTCAAGCTCTTGTGAAAATTTCTTCACAAACAAACTTGTAAACCCTTAAACTCTTTTAGAAACTTTCTTAAACTTGTTTAGAAACTCTCTAGGATGGTTGAGAGGAATGAGGCATGATGGGGTATATATAGGAAACCCCAAAGCCAAGACGAACCAAGAAAAATGCCAAAAAGCACTCAAAAATCAAAAATACTCAAAACTAGTAGTTACTAGCCGTTATAGGCTGAAAAGACCAAAATACCCCAAAATCTAGCATTCTGGAAATTTGTGTATCTGATTTTGTAAAATAAATCAAAAATAGTAAATCAATTCTACAAATCATGAAATGTTGAGGTAATGTTCTATAGATATATATATGAACATGTTAGAGAAAGAATTTATGAAATATCACATCCCATTTGTGAGAAATAAATACTTTAAAATAGATATTCCAGATTCTAGAAATTGCTAAAAACTTAATTTTTGTAAAATCAATTCACTATAGTAAATCAACTCCATAATTGGTAAACTTTTGAGAAATGATTATAAACATGTAACATAACATGTTACTAAAAGAATTTTTGAAGATACATTTTACATTTGTGAAATAGAATTTATTTCGTAAACTATTCAAGAATACGAAATCGTCAAAACTTGATTTTGATGAAATTTATTCCAAACAAGTTTTGAAGTACTTTCCAATAGATTAATAGACTTGAGAAAAGATATAAAATAGTGGAAATAAGTCTTTAATCCATAAACACATTATTTTGCAAATAAATAATAATTTAACTTGAAAGCAATAAATCGAAAATGTGCATGTGTATAATATTTGAGCTTTAAGCATTAACACACATAGTATAAACATTATACCTAAGACTTATCTTCAATAAAGCTCGTCTTAGTAAACATGGATGAAGGTTGAACTTGAATTTTTGACTTGAATTGTGCATAGCTTCACTTCGGTATTCCTTCCATCCTCTAATATATATGATCGTTTAGGCTCAATCCAACCAACCTCCGACATCGTTGTTTGTCTAGAATACCTAATAACAAACACAAAAACTAGACAAACAATATTAGAAATTGTTTGTAATCATAAAAATAAGATTAGGAAGTAGGATCATAAACATGAGGCCAACAATCTCCCCCTTTTTAATGATGACAAACAATTTACACAAAGAGATATGTATGATACGAAATGAATAAATAAATTATAATCATCATTCATAAAATCAAGAAAAGGTATAGCGACAATATTTCCCCCCCTTTGATAACATCAAAAAGGAAAAAACAATAAAGAATAAGACAGTGTAAAACCCCCCTACAAATTTGCATAGGTGAGTATAAAAACAATAAAGGAATAGGGAAGGATCCCCTTTCAAAATGCCTTGACGAATATATAAAATAAATACTAAGGAAAACATATGTGAGTAAAAGCATATATATAAAGTCATGATAAGCATAACTCACATGCAAAGAGACCAAGTAAGCACATATATGTATCATTAAGACAAAGTGTCACAAGGGTCTAAAACATACCTATAAGATATATATGTATTAAAAATCAAAACTAAAAATCAAAAACCAATGATAAATCCTTAAAGCCATAAAAGATACCAAAGGAAATACATCTTAGGATAAAACAAACCAATATCAATTTGTCATATATGACAAGAAAGCAATAGAGGCAACCATATCAAGCTCTTGAGCTTGTTTCAACCCATATAAATATTTAGCACCCGGTAAACATAATTTGGAAATAAATAATCAATAAACCCGTGGGAGTTGCTTAAACACAAACCTCTCATTAAGATCAAAACCAATAAAATGAAAAACAAAAGTCTTTACTCATGTTTTTCGAAAGCAAGAAATAAAAAAATAAAAATGCTAAAAATCTTGGTTTTAAAGTCAAAAAGGTTTTGGCACCCAAATACTAGTGGTGCCGGAAGGTTTAGGGACATGATCCTTATCAGTAAGCTCAAAGTCCTATGGTTATGAACCCATTTGGGTGCATCTAGTACACAAACATGGTTAAAGTAAAAATTATGCAAATGACCTTTTCGATTGCAATAAGTGCAATAAAATAGGTCCATTTGATTTTGTTGACAATAAACTTGTGTACAGGAAACATTTAAACATAGATGGTCTTTTATAAACATTTTGCAAATATGAAACATCATTAAACAAACGTGATTTATTACAAGAATTTGGCAAAAATTAACATTTTCTTAAATCAAAACAAAATTTTGCCAAATACCCAAATCTACCACAAAGATCACATTTATACACATTAGCATGCTTGTGATGAACAACAGGTTCATGTAAATGTGTGTGTGATAAAGAAATTACATGAGACGCACAAAGAGCATTAACATTCTTAGGTTTGTGTGCATCATAACAAAATTTAGCTAAATGGCCATTTTCGGCCATAAATGGAACACTTGTAAATTTTGCTATACATGTGTGCATGATGTATAGTATGTTTAGATGTAGTAGCATGATACTTAGCACACATGTTCATAAGCTTCTTATTATTTATAATGCATATTTTAAGAGTTGAATCTAAACTTGAAATATGATTTTTAACAACATTCAACTCATCATTAGGCACATATGCATTAACATTAGAAGTAAAAAATGCATTATCATTCTTAAATAAATCAAATTTATTTCTAATAGTTTCTACCTCTAGCATGGCATTATTTTTAGCATGAGATAAACTACCAATAAATGAAGTCAACTTTTTATTTTCCAATTTTAACATATCATTATTTTCTTTAAGAATCATATTTTCTTTTTCAACGATATCAAAATTAGAAGCTAGCATCTCATGATCAGATTTATGCTAACATGCTTGCTTTTCAAATCAATAAAATTATGTTACAATTTCTTGTAGGCATTCATTAATTTTATATATGCACAAGCGATATCATTAATAGTTAATTCATCATCGCAATTGGAATCTCTTACCACACTACGGTTATCCACTAGTGGACGAGTGCATGATGCTCCACGCTCACTTGAAGTTGATTCCGCCACAACACATCGAATCTCCTTCAAGTCTCTTTGATGTGCTTCAAAAAGTTTCCATATCGTGTAAGCACTATCAAAATGAGCAAGTTCGTTAGAAATACATGGTTCAAAAGCGTTATGCAAGAAATCTAACACTAACTTGTTCACTGTAAACATATTCTTATCATGATTGCTCCCCTTAGATTTATCCAAAGTGGGCACAATATAAGAGTTATTAATAACTTCCCATAAATCGATATTTTCAGATTGCACAAATATTTTAAATCTAAAGCACCATTGATCATAAGGAAAATTTTTATATTTTGGAGCAACACTAGGATCATAGCCTAAGCAAGGTGTACCATTCATATTCATAATGATAAAAATATGCAAGCAAGATATAAATAATCTCAAAACTAGATTAGCACAAAAAAGATAACATAGATCTTTAACTCAAGGTAATTAAAGCTTAAATCAAAGAGCACCAAGCTCTAATACCAATTGAAAGTACCCTAGAGGGGGTGAATAGGATTTATGCTAATCTAATCTGATTTAATGTCAATTTAAAACTAATTAACAAATGTATCCTAACAAGTATGATATACAACAAGTAATATGCAAGGATATTAAAGTAAGGGTGAAATAAACATGAGCAATGGCAAAATAGAATGAAACAAAAATAGTGCGCCAAGACAAACTCGAACAAACGAAAATGATCACGGAGTTCAGTTTTTATAGGCAATCTAAAAATCACAACAGATAACTTTTCTCTACCAAACTTCAATGACGGAAGTTATAATTTGACAACTTCTACATCAGCATCTCGATAAAGAAAGTTACAATCAGATGACTTTCATGTCAACAAATAAAAGCTGCAATTGGAGGGTTTTCACGTAGATCAAGAACAGTTATAATTTGATGACCTTCATGATGACTGATGAAAGCTATGATTCAATAGCCTTCACAATCAACTGTGAGAGTTAAAATTTGACGACTCTCACACACTAAATAGCTAGAGCGAAGATTACCGAACAATGGTCTTTGCAACGCTCTATAGAAGAGATTACAAGTCAACAATTTCTTCTAAACGCAGAACTCACCTCTATGTTCAACCTTCGAAACATAGGCGACCCTTACGTTTTTAGTGTTTCAGCTTCAAAACGCAATGCGACCATTGCGTTTCAGCATTAGGCGAATGCCTAACACTGCGTCCCAAACCTAAGATGCAGAGTTCGGTTCCAGAACAACGCCAGCACGAGGCGTTTGACTCATTCAAACATGAGCTGAACGGTTTAAGAACCGTTTTTTCCACGATCTAAGGGAATCTCGCCCACGTTGGAGTGGATTAAGGGGTTAGTTACACCCCTTATCTCCCTATAAAATCTTAACAAAGTCAAGGTGCGGAGGGAGGATTTTTTTTGGATCGGATCATCCAAGAGATCGGCGAATTTGGTAAAAGAGGATATGGAGTCGGATTTTTCTTGAAGTTCGGTTTTCGAATCAAATCTCCAGGAGATCATCGAGAAAGCTTCTTGGTAGCAGAGAGTTTTAACACTTGGCTATTAACCGAATTTTCAGTTCAAACAACTCCTTTCACAGAGTTCCAACTCATCCTGAGTTCATAAACTCGTTAAGAATTCTTTTTCAAACTTGCCACACAAGTTAATTGTTCCAGCAAACGGAGACTTTCAGATCATCAACGGAGAGCAAACTCGACGTGAGCATTCGAAGGAGGCACTCCATCACTAGAGTGAAGAACCAAAAATTAAACAAAAGGGAAGATCTCCGTCGATCTTCTTCTCTTTTGTAATCGAAAATTCAAATTGTAATCGAGATTGAAAGAGTTGTAAACATTCTTTTTCTAAGCAGTTAGAAAGAATAAATTAAATTCAATTCTTTTATTTTCTTATTACAAATTTTCCAACAAACAAAAGATGGTGACTCCGCTGGAGATAAGCTTATCTGACGATGAAGTGGTGGAGCAATCTGACGTCCATCTTGCTGAAACAACCGTTGAAACTCTCATCATAGAGTTTGACCAAGCCAAGTACAAGGAAGCCCTCTCCTATGGATCGCTTAGCCCCAAGGTTAGGTGCAACATCCACAAGATCTCCAAAGAGATCAAAGCTCTAACTGTTGCTATAATATCAAAAGAAGCCCTCCCCTTTGTTCAAGATTACCCGAACAGCCCCTCCTATGAAGGAGTGGGCTTAGCCTCGGCCAAACTCATTTAACAAGTTGAAGATCTCACACCCTAGTCGACACGACATATGACGGGTCATAAAAGGTCCATGACGGAGGAAAGTCCAATCAACACTGACGACATCGTTGCCAAGGCCTTGAAACAAACCAAGAAGAATGCCGCTCGACAAAGGAGGAGATCTATACGGCGAGCACACTTACGAAATAGCCGATCCCTTGACCAACGTGAAGGTAGCGTTTGTGAGTCTCTACCTGAACATTTCACTTCTACTCCAGAACGTGTACTTCATGATGACGAGCCCAACTACGAGCCTTGCATGATACAACTGAAACGCGATGCTCAGTATTGCCTTGTTCATTCAAAACGCAGCCCTCGGGGAAACATTTTTCTAAAGCTAAATGCAACTCTCATGAGTGTGTTTGCAAAGCAGAACGTGTGTCTTCAGACCATGTTGATCATCATGAACGTAGTACTCGGGAATGTGTTTTCAAAAATAAACGCACACCTCAGGAGTGCGTTTCAACATCCAAACATGACCCCCAAGGGCATGTTTCCTCAACTAAACTCACACCTTGGAAGTGTGTTAAACCAAAACATGACCCCCAAGGGCATGTTTCACCTCAGAAACGTAGGCCTCAGGCTAGTGTTTACAAATCCAAACGCGACCCCCGCATTTCTTCCGCAGAACGCGACGTGGTCTGTCAAGTTTAGAAAAATCAACATGGATTTAAGATTCATGTTCGTCAAGAACCAGTCCCACCCACTAATGGGCAGGGGGTTCCATCTTCATCCTCACGCTCTGTGAGAGATTTTTCCCAAGTCTCTGATGTGAGGGAATTGCTGTCGAGAGGGAGACCTACAAAACAAACAGCTCATTCATGTCAATTTGAGCGGCTTATTTTTGTAGTCCTCTCAGAATGCCACTGTTGCGCATCCGCGCCTCGGCTACCAGTATTTGATCGATTGACAAATGTTACTAGGCCTACCAAGTGACGACATCATCATAAGAAGAAGATTTCTAAAGCTGAATATCCTGAAGTCACTATTAATGTGATTGGCAGAGGGAAGGCCTCAGCTCCTAGTTCTGACGAGTCGAAGAGAAGTCATTCCCTGACTGTCTGAAAAATTTATGATGAGTTCGAAGGAGTATATCACCGCACATGAACCCGTATAGGAACTATCTGCCCAGTTAACTACCAAAGATTATCTCGGTCAAAAACTTTGGACGGTGAACAATCAGCAATTGCGGATTCTTAATCCTCAAGCTCTGTCGTAGCATATGAGATGCCTGTTTATATGACTAGAAGCTCCGATGACTTGGTGGAGGTAATGGAATTGAAATTTCCTGTGATGATCCATCACGTGATGATCCAGGCATAGCAAGAGACGATTTCCCAAATGAAGGAGATGCTGGCCCAGCTCCTTGCAGAGAAAGGTCAAAAGAGAAACTTCCCACAGGATAATTTCAAAGGGAAAGCAGAAGGAACACGAGAATTTGGATCGTGAGACTCACAACCTAGAGTCTTCCTTTGAAAATGAGAAAGAAGACTATAAGGAACAAAATCCTCAATCATCTAAGATGGATGAATTAGAGGCTCGCCTTAATATAATTACTAACAGGAGTGAGCTTCACGAGGAAAGAGTAGTACAGTCTTATCCTGCTGAATGTGACACTGCTCCCTATCCATCAAAATTAAAGCCGCAACTTTGCAACCTTTCGATGACACAAGATCACCAAATCAACACATCTACTAATTTAAGTCGCAGACCGGAGATGTGATAGCAAACGACACCATCCTGACTTGCCTGTTCATCAGAACCCTTAAGGGTGTTGCTTTCGAGTGGTTCATGAAGCTGCCTGCTAGGTCTATTAAAAAATAGGTAGATTTGGAAAGGCTCTTCTTAGCTAGATTTTTCGAGGATGATATGGAAGTATCCATCCCGACCCTTCCCGCCACCAAGCAGAGGAAGGGAGAGTTTATCAAGACTTATATTGATAGATTCCGTAGTACGGCATTGCGATGCCCATCAGGTATGACCCAATTTACTTTGGTCAAAACTTTCAAGCATAACTTACAGACCCAGCTTCTCGCTCAAATAGGGGTGGCAGAATGTCTCTCTTGGAGACAATTGGTATCGCAAGGAGAATAAGCTAAAGAAATCATTGTTCAGGTTAGGACTGAAGGAGCTACTCAACCAAAGCCACAGTAGTAACGTAACCAAAACAATGCTCCTCAGTCCAAGGGAAAGAAGACTGTAACAACCGTGAATTTTGATATGTATTTAAATAAATTTTTCTAGT
>BQKN01000672.1:693753-706319 GCA_022839385.1 Asparagus kiusianus | reverse complement strand
TCCATCAGATCTAATAGCGTACCGACTCCGGGATTCCGGGGTGGGGCATTACAGTCTCACATTGGCATTCGATGTACAAAAGATGTGACATTACCTAGTTGGAAAAACAATTCACATCATATGTAAGGTAAATTCTTTGAGGGTGCTTATGATGAAACCATCCTCCCTAAATTATCGACTAGCGAAATGGGCAATCCTCCTGTCACAGTATGACATGTAATTCAGACCCTAGGCTCTGGCGGATTTCGTAGCCGATCATCCGGTACCAGGATCATCTAAGTTGTATAAAGACTTGCCTGATTAAGTAGTTGAAGCTTGTGCGACCCAGGCATCCAGAGAAAACCAGCATGCATCCAGAGAAAACCATTCTTGCTATACGTGTACAAGTGTGGAAATTATTCTTTTATGGTTTATCCAAAGAAAACCAACATGGATCAATCACCGCCAGAGTAGGGGTGGTACTCATTTCCCCAAATGGTCACGTGATTCCAAGAGGATTTTCCCTGATCGAATCTTGCACCAAAAAGGTAGCTAAGTATAACACTCTACTATTAGGGATCCAATTCACCGAAGATCTTAACATTTGACATCTCGAGGCTTACAGTGACTCTTAACTCATCGTAAATCATGTTCGAGGAGAATATGAAGTGCGCAATGAAGACCTACTCCCGTACTACTTCACAGTGCTGGAACAAGCTTGAAAGTTCAAAGGTTTATTCATTGGATATATTCCATGAGCTCGGAACACCTATGCATATGCTTAGCCTCACTGGTAACCTCATTAGCATTGCCACCAGGGCCAGAAACAACAATTTCTGTCATGAGACACGAATTGTATTACCCCAAACTTCATTTAGGTAAACAATCAGACAAGATGACGTCAGAAGAGGTCTGCACAACTACAATGGAGTTCAAACCCAGGGATTGGCGATTCCCATATATCGACTATGTCTTATATAGAATTTTTCCTGATAATCCTAAGGAAGCGACCGCTATCAAACGGAAAGCCCTCCGATATTATTACGATGCGGTTTCTCAAACCTTGTATCGTAAATTGCACGATGGACTCTTACTTTGTTGCCTTTTAGGAAGGAGGCGAAAGAGACTCTCAAGGAAGCTCACGATGGGATGTGTGGAGCTCATCAACCCGGAGCTAAATTAGGAGACCGTCTCCGATGAATTGGTCATTATTGGACAAAGATGTTTACAGATGAAGTTGACTATGCTAGACGTTGTCATGTGTGTCAGATCCATGGCGATTTTATTCATCAAGCCCCAGGGAATTTACATCTGACATCTGCGCCCTGGCCATTCGAGATGTGGGAAATAGATATCATAGGACCACTCTCTCCTTTGACCTCCAAAGGACATCGATTCATTTTGGTCATAACCGATTACTTCTCCAAATGGGCGGAAGCAGTCCCGTTGAAAGAAGTCAAGACTTCGAATATGATCAAATTCATCAAGCATCACATCATTAATGCTTTGGAGTCCTGAGACGAATAGTCCACGACTACCGAACATAATTTGTCAACTATAGATTTTAGAGATTTTGCGACAAGTTTAGAATCTAAAGTGTTGCATCTATGACATATTATCTGCCAGCAAATGGTGTCGCAGAAGCTTTTAACAATACCATTGTGAAGCTTCTCAGAAAATTTCTTTCCAAGACCCAACGCGATTGGGACAAAAGACTTGGCGAATGTCTGTAGGCCTATCGTACGACGGTGAGGATCCTTACAAAAGACACTCCGTTCTCTTTGGTATATTGCTGCAAAGTTGTATTACCATTGAAAATCCAAATCCCTTCCTTGAGAGTTACCATCGCGATCGGAATGACAGAGGATGAGAAACACTGATTGCGCCTTTAGGAACTAGAAGCCTTAGACGTCAAGGACTCCAAGCTTAGCAACAGATCAAGGTATATCAAGCATGGATTTCTAAAGCTTACAACAAAAAGGTTAAAGAACGGATTTTTAAGAAAGTCAATTTGGTCTTAGCCGTTAGACAACCCATGGTTATGACACACAAGACCAAAGGGAAGTTCATTCCCAAGTGGGAGGGGCCTTTCGTAATAGAATCAGTCTATTCGAATGGATCATATCACCTCATCGATCAAAAAGGCGATAGACTCATGATGCCAATTAACAAAAAGTTTCTTAAGAAATACATCCCGTAGGCCATGAAGCCCCCTTTTCTCTCAATCTTTAGCCAAGTCAGGCTGGGGGTTGCCTATTCGGAATTTGTTTCAATAGGGAACAACTGTTTCATTTTTCTACTTTGTATATCATTAAGTTAACAGTACACCTCTGACGATTAAAATTTTATAGAATTATTCTAAGTAGTAATAAAGAGAATTTTGAACTTATGCTAAGATAACATTACACTTATGGCACTTTCAATATTTTCATTGTCACAAATTAAAAATGAGGAAAAGGCAATGAAAAGCATTATGATATCACTTTCATTCAAAATTGTTCATCTAATACAAAGTGACAATACTTAGTATAAAATTGATACAAAAATTCCTATCCCAGCTAAAAACAATATAAGACTTAAGTGTCAGGGTTCATCAGTCTGAATGATCTAAAATTAGACTAAAGCGTAGACAGCTTCTTCTCATGAGCTGCTTGGACCTGTTCGGCATTCTCCCTCCTAAGCTCATCTTCAACAGGCACAACAGCAGCAAACTCTTTCTAAATTCCCTCAGAAGCTTGGAGTGTGCTACAGAAATTCTTAAAGACTTCGTCACTTTGAAGTTGAAGCCCTTTTATGACGTCCATATCTTGAGCTGACTAAGCCTTCTTCTGGGCTAGCTCAGTCTTAGTACGAATAACAACTTCTTCGGTGTCACGAACACTAATAGAAAGACTACTCATATCAGTGTGTATCTGAGTGTGCTGCTCCCGTAAGTTTTCCATGTGCGCCTCTTTTTCAGATAAGCTCTCGTCAAGAGCCTCTTGATGGCGCACATTCGAGGCTTGGGCCACAGAAAAAGCTTGCTCTACTTCAGATTCCAAATTAGTGCGCCGACAATCCAAAAAGATCCTTAATTCCGCTTCCATGAGGATGATGCTCTCTCTGCAACCCTAGCTCCCGATGCTAGCTAGGCAGCTATGCAAGAGAGGTTCGAAATCCTCAAAGGCAACCTGTCTAAGGCTAACAACATTGATTGTCAATTTCATCATATTTTCTAGCTGTTGAAGGAGTTTCCTTAGGATTTCTGAACTTGGAGGAGAGGCAGTCGGATAAATTAAACCCACAAATTCAGTTGGAATAGATCCAGAAACAACTTTAGAAGTAAACCCTTCTAGAGAATCATGTCTTGTGGTCACCCCCTCAATAGGTCCTATCAAAGAAATTGACTCTGAGCCCCCGACAATTAACTTCCTTTCAGCCTCCATATCCTCAGGAACAGAAGGAGTTGATTAAAGCCCTTTTCCTCCTTTATCATCTGTGAGCACGACAGGTACAGACTTCATCACGTCTCTCATGAGCTTCGCCTTCTTGGAGTTTTTGGCTACAATGGGCCTCCTTTTTCGAACACTCCTATCATATTCACCCTCCTCCGCAGCGGTAAGGGCCTTCTTCCCCGACGATGTTAGTGAGCGAGGTTCAAGAGTGGGTTCTTCTTCAAAGATTTTTTTGATCACTTTCTCTTCGTAAGACTCGGCAGTTGGTGGCTCTTCTTGGACCTCTCTAGCTCCGGTTGCCTCTTGTTCACAAGATAAATATTCATCCATCCTCAGCAAGCAAGTCCTTGTAAAATCCTTTCTAGACTCATAAAGCTCTCAGATTTCATTTATACAGGAAGTGTACATGTTATACTCCAGAATCGAAGAAGCTTTAGAAAACTAGTCACGAAAATCAGAAACATCAGAGCAGCTAGGTGGCAAGATGGGCAAGGTGAATTGTGCTTGGTCCCTCTGGCAAAGAAGAAATACCAAGTGCGAGCCTCCTCATACAAATTTCTGATGTGAACTAATTGCGGATTAGGGTCACTAACATAAAGTTGGTCATACCCAAATTGTCGAGCAAAATGAGAAGGAAATAGGGTTCGATAATGCATTTCTTGCCCAGTCGAAAAACCAAGTAGCCTACTTTGATCGTGAGGAGCTATTAAAAAATTCCTGCATTTAAGGATGAGGAACCTTCGAAGACCACGTCTGCAAAATTGGTGCCTTCTTTTTCTGCCGCATCAAAATAATGGTAGTAATAAAAAAACCTTATAATTATCCTCTAAGGACAAGAGTTGTCTGGTTTGGACTATGTACATAGTCATCCATGTGGCCGACTCAAGCCTCTGCACAAAGGGAACAGATCACAACATTTTCCCGTCACATTAACACTACACATCTGACAAAACTATCTTATCGACTCTCGTCAATAGAGCGATAGGTCCTCAAAGTTGCCCCGATCATAATAATTTTCCCGTCATGTTAATACTTTACCTCTAATGATCCAATTCACTTATCAATATCTTCCAATAGGATGATAAGTCTACAAATTGTTGTTATGTTAACATCATACCTCTAACAGTTCAAACCCCCCATAATCTTTTTATTCTTGTGTATAAGAATAACAAGTGTTCTCATAGAATCCCCAGCGGATTAAACTCTTTCCAGAATTATCCCTAGTAGTAACAAGAAAATTTTTTAAACTTCACTCTATATGAAACTCATGTCAAGT
The DNA here is from genome assembly GCA_022839385.1 of Asparagus kiusianus. Lineage (NCBI taxonomy): Eukaryota > Viridiplantae > Streptophyta > Magnoliopsida > Asparagales > Asparagaceae > Asparagus > Asparagus kiusianus. The sequence goes on along the minus strand of BQKN01000672.1, from coordinate 701,630 downwards.
TAATACTAAACTTCTGGCACTTATAGATTTCTTTCAGTATTTAAAGCAAAAGCATAAACACAGAAAGAATTCAATAGATCAATCCTATCCTAAGGGAATGACGAGTACCTATCCCTAGCAGATAGAAATTTTCTGAAATTATCTTAAATGATAATAAAGAGAATTTTCTAAATTAGGCCTATTGTGGAAATCTATGCTATGTTAAAATCACACCATTGACATTTCTCAGGTAATTTCATTGCTTCAAGTCAGAACATGACACATGCAAGAAAATATCACTTTTTATTCAAAAGCCAAAAGAAAGTGATATAAAACAGGGTTGTTCTTATTAAAAGAACAATACCAGATCAAGTTCACTCATTCACTAAATTGAAAAAAGCAAGTTGAGCTTTGACGTCAGAGAGCTTCTCCGCATGGTTGGCCCACACTATAGCCTCAGCCTTCTTCTGTAGCTCATCCTCAGTAGGCACTACAGCAGTAGATACCTCCTTCTTCGCCCTTTCAAGAGCCTGAGCTTCTCTATAATAAATTAAAAGAGTGTTCGCGTGTTTGGCACTAAGTACATTAACAATAGCTTATTCGCGAGAAAGTTGAGCCTTCAATCTGAGCACTTCTACCTCAGCTTCAACAACCTTTGTGTGAATGAGGTCCAAAGAAGCTATGGAGAGCTCCAACTCTCTTTGTCTTAGAACACTTTGCTCCTACATACGTGTAACTTGAAGCTCTTTCTCAGCTAGACCCCGCTCAATTGCCTTGCGGTGAGCTACTTCCTTAACTTGAATGTCAGCAAAAGTAGACACAATTTTTGTCTGAACACCTGCGCGACCAAGGGCTTCTATGTACTTTAGTTGTGCTTCCAAGTGAGAAATGGCTTTCGAACAATGTTTAAAGCATTGAGCATCACTGACACTTTTGACACCATTTAAGCTAACTTCTAAAAGAGACTTATAGGAATCAAAGGTTCCCCGACCAGCCATGACAACTTCAATCACCTTCTTTACAAGGCTGTTCAAATAGATCAAGAAGATCTAAAGGAAGTCAGGAGCATCTATTGGACTTGGAACAACAATCGAAGATGGCTTCATGTTCCCTGAAATGGGCGTATCAATGTGAAGGCTAGCAAGTGACCTAGGTGTAGAAGTCGCAGAAGCAAAAGAAACATCCAAGTATGAAGGACTTGATGTTAAGACCATCATGATCCCCGCTTGAGATGGACCCGGCATACTGATAGCCCTTGTGAGTGCAAGCGAGATCTTCATCAATGTTGTTGGTGGAGTAGTTGTCATCGACAAGCTAGGCAAAGGCTGTTCTGGTAAAGGGGTCGACACCTACACAAGCTGCTGTTCCAAGAGAGAAGTCTCAGTGGTAGTCCTGAGAGAGGGTGAACCTACATGAAAAAATGGTTGAAACACGGAAGGAAGGTGCAGGGGAATTCAAAATAAATTAGGCATACCGGTGATAGAAAAAGGAATATAAGCAGACGCCTTATCTGATGCGATCTTGGGTGCATCATCATAATTAGTGATGTCATCCATAGAATCATGCTCTTCATCTTTCTCATCACCACCTATAACATCATCAATATCAGCGCATTCATCATCTCTATCACCATCAACTGTATCACCGGTCGAGGAGGGTTCATAATCTACTTCTTCCTCGTCATCACGCACAGCTAAAGACTCAGGTAGACTCGTGATTTTGGCCGATTTAGCCATGAGTCCTGTTGTCGGGCTAAGCCTTGAATCTCCAGCGTGTAGCATTAGTACGGAAGGTGGAGGAGATTGATTTCCTTCAAGACCCCTTAGTTCTAATGTAGGAGCCTTGGGGAAGCCCACTACTAGAATAGATTCCGTATCTGTAATCATTAATTCATCTTCTTTGTCTTCAGAAGGATAGTAAGAGGAGGCTTCACTTGACAGAGCTGGACCACTTGAACGAAGTCCAGTCTTGTACGGAAGGTCTACGACTGAAGACTCTTAGTGTTCTTCTTCTTCTGCAGACTTAAAAGCGTCTACCATTATTTTCGGTTTCTGTTGTCCTTTAACAGGAGAAGACTCAACCATCAACTTTCGGCAAGCTCTTTTATCGTACTGGCCAGCTTCATCTGCTGTAAGAGCTCTTTTCCTTGTAGCTCTTGCTATAGGGAAATCAGATATTGGTGGACCTTCTATGTGGACAGCTTCAGCTATTTTACCTCCCCCTTCTTCAGCAGGGGTATTGTCAAAGGACAGATATTCATCAATTCCTCTTAGATGAGACATCTTGGACCCTTTCCGGGAAGCATATATACGTTTGATTTCCTTCAGACAAGATGTATTCAAATTGTACTAGAGATCTGAGAGGCAGCAGAATACCAGTTGCAGAAACCCATTGAAGTGTAAGAATTAGGTGTCTTATGGGGGAGCTTGAAAACAACCTTAGTACAACCGGCCACTGAATAGTACCATGCTCTGGCCCCTTCATATAGATTACCCACAACCACAAGTTGAGGTTAGGGATTCCTAACGTATAGCTTGTCATATCCAAATTGACGGGCAAATCTATATGGTTGATAAGGCTCGATAAAACACTTCCCGCCCTGTCGAAAAATAAGATAACCTGGCCTGATCTAGAGCAGCCAACGGAAAACACTCCCATTCAGCTAAGTGAATCCATTAGAACCTACCACATCCTGAAACGTTGCTCCAGACACCCCACCTTCAAAATCGGGGAAGCAACGGAAGATGTGATAATTGGTATCCCTCGACAAAATTTAACGAATCTTAACCATGTAAGTCCATTCCCACTTGGCCGACTCCAGTCGTTGCACAAGTGGGATGAATGAGTTGCCTTAGGGAGAAGCTGCACTCATTAGTGAGGGACAATGAGACACGTACCATAACATTAAGTAAGTATAGGGCATTGGTACTCAGGGATTCGGAGTTTTAAGAGCCTTGCCCTCACCAGACTCCACCACCGTAACCTGAACAAAATCCAAGGCTAGTTCCCGCAACCCGTTCTGTAAACGGCACACAAATGAGGTTCAGTGGCCTCCTATGCACCAAAAGAACAGCTGGCTAAATCACCTCAGCAACAAGAGCATCAATCAACCTGGTGGGTATGACACACCGCTTCAGCCATAATATCAGAAATCCCGCTAACAGTGCTATATCTGAAATATGGATCTCAGCTTGATAATGGAAACTTTCAAACTCAGTGTAAGTGGGAAAAATGTCCTCTTTTGCTTCATATGTATAATGAGAGGTTGCAGCATCAATCAGGGTCTGGATCTCCTCCAGAGTACTAGCATATAATCTGGTCACGGGAACTCCCTTCTCGGTCAGATTCCGGAACAAGTACTCTGCACAAGATACTTGTTTCATACCACTTCCCCTAGCCCTCGTCTGTTGCATATAGATATGGAAGTGGCACATAACTTCCCAAAGAGTTGAGTAAAGTTCGGGTTTGGTATTTCTCAAAATCTTAAGTTCCGCTGATCCCGGAACAAACTCTTCTTATGGTAAATCCTCAAAAGGCAGGCCTGATATATTATGCATCTCGTGAAGAACAAAACCCAATTCCCCAACTAGAGTAAAGAAGGTGCAAGTCTCGGGATTGTATCGCTCAAAGATTGAGAAAAAGTGATAGTGGCTCTGGATGATCCCGTATTTGGTAGCCATCACAGAAATCTTCAGGCCAGTTTGGGTAAGGGGTGCCTCCAACTCCTCCAAAACAAAATTGGTCATCCGGGTCCACCACCCCATCACCAAAGAATGCACCCAGCCATGAGATCTGAATACTTGTGTGAGAAATTCTCCTTTCACCGTCATGAATCTCTTAACATAAGTATTCGTCGGACTGGCTATTTCACCAACTGGGTATTCCTTACTAAACAAGCCTTGTCTTAAGGTTATCACTAGCCGGTTATAACATCACTAGCCGGTTATAACTCACTGTACGAATGCCTTGGAAAGTTAAGGCTCTAAGGGCAACCCCGTCTTGTTCCTTAACAAGGTCCCAATCCATACGCCTTGGGATAGAAGCGCATTGGAAGTAAGATATCGGGCACATCCTCTCCATATTGGGTAGGAAGAGGTAACGGTCCCTAACTTTCCTTAGCCACTTATAATTCCCGTCATAAGCAACACCTGCTTCAAAATCAACAAAGTCCCTGAAGTGGAAAGCTGATTTGACGAATGGTTTACAGCTTAGACTTTAAAACTTGGCGCCCGTAACCAATATCCGAAGGGTCTCAGAAGAAGCCTAGGTGATTGTTTCCGCACGGTCCTTCTTAGTAAAACAAAAATCGGGGAGCTCTTGGTGTAGATTGAAGGTCAAATTTATATCTACGCCACCTTCATGGCCATAATGATGGCAGAAAGGGAGAGGCTTATTGGTGTGACGCACTGAAAATGAAAAGAATAATCAGTCAGTGCAAAGGCAAAACAAACGCAGAGGTCGAACCCTACGTTGGAAATTCAAACGCGGAAGATCGAATCCTACGTTAGCAAATTCATATGTAGAGATTGAATCCTGCGTTGGAAAATTCAAACGCAGAGGTCGAACCCTGCATTAGCAAATTCAAATGTAGAGATTGAATCCTGCGTTGGCATATTCAAACACAGAGGTTGAAACCCCCACGCTTTGAATTCTAGACGAAAAAGTCCCAACTCTGCGTCATGCTATTAAAACGAGTTTCCTCGTTGATTCAAAAGTTCAAAACTTGTCGTAGCAAATTTTATGGTCACGAAGATCACACTTACCACTGACCGAAGGAAACTGAGGCGGCAACAAGCCTGCCTGAGTCGCAGCACCACCGACGGCCGAAGTCAGTGGCAAGCTCCGAGTCACGATGATAGTTGGCTTGATAGGTCGGGAGACGGTTTTCTTCCTAGGTGCTATTGATATTGCTTGAGGAAGAAGATGAACAGGGTCCACCGGAGTTTAAAATGAAAATTCTTTGTTGAACTGTTCGGAGAAGAATGGAGAAGAGTCAAATGACTCTTGATTTGACCCCAATGGTTTATTTATAGACAGCTGTGAGCTGTTAAATCGGGGCCAGGATTTAGGCTAGAATCCCATCGAACACGATCTCGACGCTCGTGGTAAAGTTGGTTGAACTTCTAAACGCAGAGTTCACCCCTGCGTCTCAATGCTCAAGCACAAAGTCCACTGGTGCGTTTTAGCACCATAGAATAAACATTTTGACGGCCAAGGTTTTGACATAGCTTAAAATAAATAAAGAGAAGCTACCAATGACCATCGAGGTGACGAAAGCCGAGAAGAAACTGGCCTATGATAAGAAACTGTGCAGTCCTTTGGATGAGTACAGGCAAGTTATAATTAATGATGCTGAAACCATCGAGCTCAATCTGTCGTGCAACTCATCCTTCTAAATGGCTTAACATTCCAACCAAGATTAACAAAGCCAAAGGTGCTCAACTTCACTGAAGAAGACCTCGTTTACAAGTTTGTAGCTATTGTTTCTATGGTGGCTTCGCTATCATCGGCTCTCTTATTACTTAACTCCCGTAGCCGCATGTTGGTTGTTCATCAATGCCTACAAGAACCTTCTGACTAGTGATGTTGACATTGAATACACCTCCATATAAGTTGGAGTATCTCAAGGATCCAAAAAAATTCACTGTCACTATCGCTCTTGTTGCATTGACCGAGATGACTTGGGCTTTAGCTTGTTTGACTAAGTTCATTGTCATCAAGGCACAAAAGTTATATTGTTTGGTTTAATAACGATGACGTGCTCTTTAGCTTGTTTGACTAAGTTCATTTTCATCAAGGCACAAAAGTTATCTTGTTTGGTTTAAGGAAACAGAATTATAGTATTCCGACAACCAGGTTAGTGATGTCTTCGAATCAAACAGAGTGAACAATCATTCAACGAAATTTTAGGATCCAAAGTATTCCAAAAATTCATCCCAGTTAACCGCGAACTTTTGAAAACTTTGGAGGGGGTTCTGTAGGCTGTCTAAAAATCATAACAGATAGCTGGTCCATACCAAATTTTAATAATGAAAGTTATAATTTGACGACTTCTACATTAACATCTTGATAAAGAAAGTTACAATCAGACGACTTTCATGTCAACAAATGAAAGCTACAATTGGAGGGTTTTCACGTAGATCGAGAAAGGTTATAATCCAACGATCTCCACGACAACTGATAAAAGCTCTTATTTAATAGCCTTCACAATCAACTGTGAGAGTTACAATCTGATGACTCTCACACCCTAAATAGCTAAAGTGAAGATTTTTAAATAATGATCTTTGCAACGCTCTATAGAAGAGATTACAAGTCAACAATTTCTTCTAAACACAGAACTCACCTCTATGCTCAACTTTCGAAACACAGGCGGCCCCTATGTTTTTAGCGTTTCTGCTTCAAAATACAATGCGACCATTATATTTCAGCATTAGGCGAATGCCTAACTCTGTGTCCTAAACCTGAGATGCAGAGTTCGGTTCCAGAACACCAGTTGGAGGCGTTTGACCTATTCAAACATGAGCTGAACACTTTCAGAACCGTTTTTTCCATGATTTGAGGGAATCTCATCCACGTTGGAGAAGATTAAGGGGTTAGTTACACCTGTTATCTCCCTGTAAAATCTCAACAAACTCAAGGTGCGGAGGGAGGAATTTTTTGGATCGGATCATCCAAGAGATCGACGATTTTGGTAAAAGAAGATCTGGAGTCGGATTTTTCTTGAAGTTCGGTTTTCAGATCAAATCTCTAGGAGATTGGCTAGAAATCTTCTTGGCAACAGAGAGTTTTAACACTTGGCTATTAACCAAATTTTTGGTTCAAACAACTCTTTTCACAGAGTTCCAACTCATCCTGAGTTCATAAACTCGATAAGAGTTCTTTTTCAAACATGCCACGCAAGTTAATTGTTCCAGCAAAGGGAGATGTTCAGATCGTCAATGGAGAGCAAACTTGACACGAGCATTCGAGAGAGGCACTCCATCGCTACTATGAAGAACCCATAATTAAACGAACGAGAAGATCTCCGCCAATCTTCTTCTCTTTTGCAATCGAAAATTCAAATTGTAATCGATATTGAGAGAGTCGTAAACATTCTTTTCTAAGCAGTTAGAAAGAATAAATCAAACTCAATTCTTTCATTTTCTTATTACAAATTTTCCAACAAACAGTCCTTCTGACCTACATCTCAGCTCCTCACTCCCATGGAGAAATCTATTACCACAATCGTGCTTTCGTCGCTTACCCAAATAACGTTTACAACTCACAATGTCAGTTTTCAATGCTCATCGATCAACGTTCATAATCACTAACAATGCAACTACACAAATCCTAACTCAAGTGTTGGTCTCTCACTATCTTCCTCAAGTGATCGAAATTACAACTTACCTCTTGGCATTACCACCGACCCCACTTTTCTTGGGACCGACCACATCTCTTACCTCTACACTCCTCTTGGTGTACTTGTGCAATACAATGTGAACCTGACAATTTAGCTCACAAATAAAAGATTATTCTCTAAACAATGTGAGAACTCAATTAAACCCAACTCAATGTTACAATCTCACAACCTCAAATATACTATGTATAAAAATACTAAAAGCTCAAGTGGGTGTGTGTAATAAAGAGAATAAAATCAAAACCAAACTGAATATAAACTCTAATTTAATAAAATTATAATTAAACAATTATATATAAATGTAAAGCTAGATCGAGTTTAGAAACACTTCTCTAAAGATGATAAGAGAGAGAGATGAGTTGAATGCCCAAATACAAATGATGACCTCCTTAAGCTCTTGTGAAAATTTCTTCACAAACAAACTTGTAAACAAACTTTGAAACCCTTAAACTCTTTTAGAAACTTTCTTAAACTTGTTTAGAAACTCTCTTGGATGGTTGAG
>BQKN01000672.1:668928-693743 GCA_022839385.1 Asparagus kiusianus | reverse complement strand
TAAGAATATTGCCAAAAAGCCCTCAAAAATCGAAAATACACAAAACTAGCTGTTACTAGTTGTTATAGGCTGAAAAGACCAAAATACTCCAAAATCCAACATTCTGAAAATTTACATATCTAGCTTTGTAAAATTAATTAAAAATAGTAAAGAAACTCTAAAAATCATAAAATATTGAGGTAATGTTCTATAGATATATATGAACATTTTAGAGAAAGAATTTATAAAATATCACTTTCTATTTGGTACAAATAAATGTTTTAAAATAGATATTCCAGATTCTAGAAACTAGTGAAATACTTAATTTTGTAAAATCAATTCAATATAGTAAATCAACTCTAAAAATGATAAACTTTTGAGAAATGATTATAAACATGTAACATAACATGCTATTATAAGAATTTTTGAAATTACATTTCCTATTTGTGAAATATAATTTATTTTGTAAACTATTTAAGAATACAAAATCATCAAAACATGATTTTGATGAAATTTATTCCAATTAAGTTTTGAAATACTTTCCAATAGATAAATAGACTTGTGAAAAGATATAAAATAGTGTAAACAAGTTTATAATCTATAAACACATTATTTTACAAATAAAAAATAATTTAACTTGAAAGTGATAAACTGAAAAAGTGTATGTGTATAATATTTGAGCTTTAAGCATTAACACACAGAATATAAACATTATACCCAAGGTTGATCTTCAATAAAGCTCATCTTAGTAAACATGGATAAAGCTTGAACTTAAAACTTTGACTTGAATTGTGCATAGATTCACTCCGGTATTCCTTCCATCCTCTAATGCATATGATCGTGTAGGCTCAATCCAACAATTCTCCGGCATCGTTGTTTGTCTAGAATACCTAATAACAAATACAAACACTAGACAAACAATATTAGAAATTATTTGTAATCATCAAAATAAGATTAGGGAGTAGGATCATAAGCATGAGGCCAACATACATAAGTATAATTTTGGTAAACTATAAGTTATTTAAGTTCAATTAAGCCTACAAAAAATTGAAACCTTTGTTATCTACAAACAATAGTATATAATCTCATTGATAAATAACAGTCATCATACAATACATAATCTCATTGATAAATTACCACGGCATGAACAGTAAATCTTTAGGTCCTCCTTTAAGTAGGCAGAATAAATTTACTATTCATGCTACAATAATTTACTGTATCATGAATAGTACTCTTTTAAGTATTGAATAATATATAAGATTTCTTATTTTAAGAATACAATAATCAAATCAAATGTATTAAACAATAGAGGGAGGTAGGTTCAAAATGCAATGCTTAAAAAAGAACCATAATTTGAATAAATATTAAGTTTTTGAATTATTTTCTAAAATTATATACTTTACTTAGAAAACTTTAGAATAAGCTTTCGAAGGACTACTATAAGGTGGTGGATATGAGATAAATATTGAACAAATAAAATTTATGATATCAGAATGCAGAAATAGGGAATACGTATACAATACTGGGCGTCATATGAGATAATATTCATACATAACATAATATTATAATACATAATCTAACATATTAATGAATTTTAAAAATAACAATTTGCATCGAGATATATGCTTAAGATTTTGGAGAGCCAAGAATGCAAAGATTTTAGAGAAGAATTTTGACTTTTGTTTCCCAAACATGATTCAAATCCGAGCCCACAATCAAATTAAAAATGACACGATTATTTCGATATCTTCAAAGGGATATATCAACCATATTTTTTATAGCGGTCAATATATGAAAAAAATCACCAAATAAAGAAACCAAAATAAAATTTTATCGAGATAAAGTCTTTTACCCGATATATCGGCCGATATAGCAATATATCAACTAATATTTAATACAATACCTATAAGAGCAAATATATGAAAATTATTTACATATTATTCCATTGATTTTAAGTATCCAATAATTCTATGTTATTCCCTCAAAATTTTGAAATTGCTCATAATTTTAAGAATTATTAAAAATTTAAGGGACAAATTAAGAATTATTAAAAATTTAAGGGACAAATTATAAATAAGCCATATTTAAAAGAAGATTTAGTTTTTTAAAAATCGTGTCAACTATGAGCATTGTCTCAAAAAAAACCCACTCAACTAATTCAATTTAATAAATTCCCTTATTATGAGGATGTTATAGATAACCCCTCTCAATTTTGGTACTATTTTAGAAAACACCCCTCAACTATAGCGTGTCTCATAAAAACTCCTATAATCCTTTACACTTCTATCAATAGACCCCCTTAACATAGTTACTATAATATGTGATTTGGACAAAATACCGTATTGAAGAAACCATTGTAGTTAAAAAGAAACGCTCAACCGGTAATAAAAGGATAATAGCGAATTTGCAATTCTTTTTCCCTCTATATCACCTCTTTTTCTTTTATCTGGCAACAACCAACGTAATTCTTTCATGGTTGAGGGATATTTTGATCTTTTCAAGTCTAATATTTGTCACATAATAGATAAGACTCAATGATATTAGTTTTTAGAGGTTCGGTTTAAGTGATGAAAGTTCACAAGGGTTAAATTAAATTTTTTACGTTGATATAGATCACCTACAAAACAACCAAAACTTGACAGAGATTTACTAAGGTTCAAATAGTTTTTTTAGTGGGTGGGGGGGGGGGGGGGATGTTGACATTCGCCCCATAGTTGAGGGGGAGTTTTCAAAATCAACATTTAATCAAAAGCACAACTTAAGGCACATGTGATATCAATTTTCTAAGAGTGGAGTCTATAGAAAGATCATCACTCAATGAATTGATATAGGTTATTTGTCCTTAAATTTATCCTATACATCTAAAAATCTTTTGCTATAAAAATCTCTAAGAGAAACTTAATCTTTATTTGGGATGGGTATGTGATCCTTATGATTGCCCTTGTCTTTCATGATTTATAATAAATTATTGGATAAAGTAAATTAAGTTGTCATTTTATATTACTTACCTTTTTATAAGTTTATGATGCTCATAGCTCGGATATGAGTATTGTTGCGAAAACTGTATTCTTCTAATTCCTTAACAAAATTTTTTGGATATTGTTTGACATTGGATGGATATGAATTATTTTATTAAAATATATCATTATGAGTGCATAATATGTATAAATCATTCTCAAAGTATATTTTATAATTTTTAAAAACTAAAGAGTAATTGATTTGACAGATAAATTAATAGTTGTTGAGATGTAAAAGAGTACAATATCATACTTTGGAATTGATCTGGAATTGATCACATAGTTTATGTTTTCGTTCTTGATTGAATTTGCACATTCTAACTTAGAAAATTATAAAAAAAATACTTGAATATATACAATACTCAGTCGCTGAATAAACAATAGGTGGAAGTAAACAATAGGTGGAAGTGATTTTTTTATAACTAAATAAAATCCTTAATGATTGGATAAAACCTACAATTATCATTGATGAATTCAAGAATTTATTTTATTCATTTATAATAATAGTTTTTTCATATTGGTCCCTTACATCATTATTATTTTGAAATTATACATTCACATTACTAATTAATCTTAAATCAATAATATTTTAAGGCTTTAAACATCACTATTTCTCTGAAAGAAAAATGTTAAATCTAACAAGATTTTACACATGGAAATATAAAAAATTTAATATATTATGATAATTATAAACTTTTTTATAACCATGGTTTAGTAAATAAATAAACAGAAAGTAAATAATTAAATATTTGACCACGTGCGTTCCGCCTAGTTGTCACAATACATGCCAGTTGGTAATTCTTTTTTTTTTCTTTATGAAGCTTTATTTTTCTTTAGATGCATGAGCTTCTAAATTAATGCGAGATAAAAGATACTTTAGTTATGATTTTACAATGACTAACGGATCTGCTAAGGGCACAACGAGAAGAAAATGAGCTCAAATTCTAAAGATTATGATTTGATTCAAGAGTACAGTCATACATTCTTATAATTGTGTGTCTTCTTCTTTGTGTTCTTTGATCTTTCATATATGATGGCCTTAGTTCATGTCATATTAGCAAATAAAATGCTTTAATACACTTACACAAAATAAACGTCTCCTCTGAATATTTTGTCAGCATATTGTGCTTGTGACTTGGGTATTGTAATTGATTGGCGTGCATCAGCTGTTGTACTGTGCTTTTTAAACATTAAGTTGAAGAGATTTTCACTTCTAACATAGTCTCTTGCATTTGTAATCAGGTACTTTGATTCTTGTATCTTGCTATTTCTTGAGGTGCCTAAGTACTGTTATGCACTGCTGTTGAAAAACTTAAATTATGCTGACACCGAAAGTTTTGCCTGCTTGTCAATGGTGGACTACTTGCTTTTCAAATGCAGTTAAAAGATCACTCTTGAACTTCAATTTCCAGATGTCGAGCTTAGAGCAGCCTCTAGGTCTCGACAATTTTCCAATCTTAAGTGGTGCAGGTTGGATCCAGAGGTTTAGTCCTAATGCTTGCAACCCCAGAGAAGATTAAACTGAAATGGGTAATTGTTTGATTGAAGGTAGACAATGCAGCTCTTCAAATAGTTGCTCGTAAGTTTTGCTTTCATCTTCTAGAATTTTTCCAATTGTGAACTGATAGATTATTTGCCAATTAGGCAGTTGATGTTGAATGTTAGCTCAATATAATTTGTTTATATTTGCATGACCATTCCTGTGTAGATTTACATAAACCAAGATCCTGAAATTTGCCTTCATAACTCTGAAAGGTGCTTTCTTCAATTTCTCAATCTTAGGTTTAGAAGATTCCAAATGTATCTCCTTATGAACGCCATCAATTGGATAGTTTTTTCCAATTAGTTAATTTTCTCAACTTCAAGGTTTACCAAAAGATCAGAACAACTGGTGTGGTTTGAATTTATAGTAGCACTATGACTAAAAGAACTAACCCCTCGTTGAAGTTTCTTCTCTTGATACAGATAAAGGAATAACTGTACTCTTAAACTAAATTCAAGATTCATATTGCATGTGCTTATCCTTCATTACTTTTTGAGAATTAGATGCTTATCTTTTCATCACTCTTTTAGTACCACAGGTTATTTTCTTTCTTAGGCACTATTTTACCATTCATTCTATGCATCTTGTATTTGAAATGTACTTATCAAGCCTAATTTGCTTCTCTTCTTAGTGAAGAATATACATAAGGAAGGAAAACAAAGGATCATATGTACTGCTCAAACTCTTTACTTCGGAGGAGATCAAGCCTTTATAGAAGTCGAAGGGTCTTTGATAATGTTTCTGATTCATGGTATTTACAAGGTCATCAAACTCGTCACCACAACTCATCATGCAATAGCAGGGAGAGTGATCTAACAAATAAGGTGTTTGTGATGATGTAGAAAAAATTCCTTAGCCTAAAGTATTTTAATCTTTTCTATCAATGTCTCATCTATAATTCTATTGCTTCTGTCCTGATTTAGTTGACCTATTTATTTTAGTCATTTTCTTGATCGAGCACTTCATAATTAATTTGGAGTTTGTTCTTCTGTTCTTCTGCCAAATAAGACCAAGGGAATTCTCCTCTTTTTACTATCTCCTTAATACACTCTATGTTTGTTGGGGATTCAAAACAACAAATCAAACACTTACCCTTCCGGACCTTGTGTTTGAGAATAGAAAAGTAGGAAATATCTCAGCAAATAAAAGATAAAAAACTTGCGGGGAAGTAAACAAGAAAGAACACACCAGATTTAATGAGGTTCGGCAATCGTGCCTACGTCCTCGGGAGCCATACCACACAATTATTTGATTAATATTGAAGAAGATTATAATGCCCACAAATAGGATCTAATCTATCTGAGATCTCTCTGAAGAATTCTCTCAAAACCCTCTTTTTCTGATGTCTAATCTCTTTTAAGGCGTTCCATATATAGAAAACCTAAAATCAAAACAGACTAAGAATTTTAAAACTAAAAAACAAAACATATTAGGAATCCTAATAACCTGTTATCAAAAAAGATTAAGAATCATGTTACCAAAAGAGAGAATCATATTACCAAAACAGGTTAGAAAACTTGCTATCTAATAATTTGTATGATTCCTACTTTGAGTCTACATCCCTTAGACTAACAATCTCCCACTTGGAAACCAAAGCACAATCAATGAGCTCACCCGAACTCTCCCTTCGCAATCATCCTCCTACACGAAAAAATTCATTCTTCAATCATCACCAACCCGGCGATCCCGTCGATCCTCCTGGTGTGGCTCCGCCTTCATCTCCTACATGTGAAGATAAACTGAAGTTACGTACAACTCCACTTTGTCAATGGTCACTACTTTCGTCAACATATTCACAAGATTTTGACTCCCCAAAATCTTCTCTAGATGTAACTTCTCGTCCTCAATCAGAGAGCGTATAATGTAGTATCATAAGTTGATGTGCTTCGATATAGCATGATATACTAGATTCTTGGTAAGGTGTATAGCATTCTGGCTGTCAGAATAAAGAAATATTCTCCCTTACTTCAGATCCAACTCTTTCAGGCACTCGTTTAACCAAATCATCTCCTTACTTGCTTCAGTCACCGTGACATACTCAGCTTCAGTTGTACACAAAGTTACAATCTTCTGCAGACGTGAAACCCAACTAACTACTGTTGATGCCAAGGTATAAACATACCCCGTGGTGCTTCGCCTCGTATCATGAAACATAATGCTTGTAAACCTGCTCACAACTCCCACTGTATGGGCAATGTCCGCCCTCGTTCAAATCATCACGTACATGAGACTCCCAATGACCGAAGAATATGAAACCCTACTTATATGCTCTCTATCTGCATCTGCCATAGGCGATTGCTCTTCAGATAGCTTGAATTGACTTCCAATGGGCGTGCTAACAACCTTAGCATTCTTCATGTTGAACCTCTGAAGTACATTCTTGATGTATTCAGCTTAACTCAACCTCAACATCTCTTTAGTTTTATCTCTACTGATTCACATCCCTAGAATCTACTTCGCTGCACCCAGATCCTTCATAGCAAACTCCTTTGTCAACTGCTTCTTTAAGTTGTTTATCTAATCTAAACTCGGTCCTGCAACTAACATATCATCAGCATACAATAATAATAAAATAAAACTAGACTCGAACCTCTTGAAGTAGCAACAACGATCTGAATTGCATCTTCTGTAGCCATTGTTCTGCGTGAAATTGTCGAACTTCTTGTACCACTGTCTCGGGCTTGTTTCAATCCATACAAGCTCTTCTTGAGCTTACACACCATCTCTTCTTTTTCTTCTTTAATGAAGCCAACCGGTTGTTTCATGTAGATTTCATCATGAAAGTTACCATGAAGAAAGGCAGTCAGTCTTCGCATTTAACTGTTCAAGGTAGAGATTTTCTACAGTTACTAAGGTCAACACCACTCTGATGGTGGTGAGCTTCACAACGTGGGAAAATATCTCCGTATAGTTCACTCCTTCCTGCTGTTGGAACCCGATCACGATTAATCTGGCCTTGTATCTCTTGCTTCCATTACTTTCCTACTTGACCTGATAGACCCATTTGTTATGCAAGGTTTTCTTCTGTGCAGGTAGCTGGACTAATTCCCATGTCTTATTAGTGTGTAGAGAGTCCATCTCCTCATGCATCGCATGCTCCCACTACTGAGATTCACTCACTTGCATAGCCTCTTCATAGCACTCTAGTTCTCCACTATCTGTTAAAAGTAAATAATCAAGTGATGAGAGATATCTGGGATTCAGTTTGGGTACCCTGGATGACCTCCTAAGCTCCACGCCCTGGGTAGTCGTCTCTACTCCTGGAGCCTCCTCTGTCTTCGGTCAGAATTGACTTTGTTGGTCCTATCTGAAAGTTCCTCTAAATTCATGTACTCTGATCCACCTGTATCTGTAGTGTTGCTCCCACTTCTTTGGCTATCATTGGCACTGTCCCTATTCTTGTACATAACCTTCTCATTAAATATCACATCCCTACTTCTAATGATCTTTCTGTTCTTCTCATCCCAAAGATGATACCCTAACTCATCAATATCGTATCCAATGAATATGCATTTCTGTGACTTAGCCTCTAGCTTGTTCCTGACATGGTCACTGATATGAACATATGTCACACAACCAAATACTCACAAATGTAAGAGATTGATCTTCTTGCCACTCCAAAGGTCCTCTAGAATCCCGTAATCCAATGGAACTGATGGACCATGATTAATCAAATAAGCTACCGTATGCATCGTATCCGTCCAAATTATCTTAGGCAGACCTGCATGTAATCGCATGCTCCTGGCATGCTCCGTCAATGTCCTGTTCATCCTCTTTGCAACGCTATTTTGCTACAACGTTCAGGAGTAGTCATCTCCAAAAGAATCCCATTTAGAGCATAGAACCTCTTAAACTCCTCCAGCTCGTATTCTCCATTGTTGTCTGATCTCAGACACTTCACCTTTAGATCTGTCTTGTTCTCCACCATGGCCTTCCACTTCTTGAAGATCCCGAACATCTCTAACTTGTGCTTCATGAAATATACACACACCTTCCTCGAGTGATCGTCGATGAAGGTGACATAGTATGCCGAACTGCCAAGAGAAGACACGCTAGCTAGACCCCATACATCAGTATGAACTAACTCTAGCTTCTAAGGTTTATGTGGCCTTCCACCCTTCTGGAAACTAACTCTCTTCTGCTTCCTAAAGATGCAGTCCTGGCAAACCCCGACGTCCATGGAATTGATACTGGTTAGCTTCCCCTATGAATCTAGAATCTTCATCCCCTTTCTCGCTCATATGCCCAATCTATTATGCCACAGATCCATACTCTCTTTTCCAGCTTCAATTGCGTAGGTGTCACTCGTATGTGAGGTGAGGTAGAGAGTTCTTGTTTTGTTGCCTCAGGCAACAATCATAATACCGTTTGAGATCCTCCATGAATGCGTAGTGAATGTCAAAATATAGCCTTCTGCTTCAAGCTGACAAACCGAAATAAGATTTCTTTTCAGCTTCGGTACATGCCTCACATTCTTCAGATTCCACTTGGAGCCCTTCAACTGTATTTGCACATCTCCTCTTTTAACAACACTACATGATTTATTATCCCCTAAGTATACTTTCTCAAAGTCCCCTACAACATAGTTATGAAGAAGCCTCCTATTAGCAGTGGTATGGAACGAGTTTCCTGAGTCAATGACCCAAGAATCAGAATCACTATCCATAGTGAGGATCAATGCATCCTACAAGAGATGAGCCTCCTGTTCATTCACGTCCTTCTTTTGTGCTTTACACGCTGAAGACATATGGCCCTCCTGGCCGTAATTCCAACACTTTTTTATAGGCCTAACTTTCAAGTTCGACCTCTTCTTAGTTGACTTCGACCTATTCATGTTCTAATTACCCTTATTCTGGCTTCTGCCCTCTGCTCAAGATTTAGGGCTGAACTTGAACCTTCTGATTTAGACAATTTCCTTCTAACCTCCTCGGATAGAATCATATCAGCTATAACTTGTCCTTCCTCACAGAATTACTGATTGACGTCACACAACCTGCCTAACTATCCGGCAACTGTGATAGAATCAACAGGGCCTGCACTTCATCATCGAACGTGATGTCTGCGGAGATGAGTTGATTAACAATCGTATTGAACTCGCTGAGGTGCATTTTGAAGAAGCATCCTTCTATCATCTTGAGATTGAAGAGTGTCTTGACAGTTGCTTGTAAATCTTCACGAGTGCTTCTATAAGCCCCACCGTTGTCTTATCCTTCAATATGTTATGTGTGACTGTCTTGGCGAGCGACAACCAGATTTACCCTAGAGTCTTCCTATCCAGTATCTCTCAATCCTTGTCCGACTCTTCTTTCTTCTTTCCCTTATTCTTGCCCATAAATAGGCGATACAAGGCCTTTTGGTACGGATAGTCCTCCATCAGTAACTTCCAGTAGGCGAAGTCGGAACCGTCAAACTTCTCGATCTTAGATTTGCTTTCCTCTGCCATGGCTCTCTTACAATTCTTCTGAACAAAGTTTTGATACCAGCTATTAGAGATTCAAAACAACAAATTGAACCATTGCCCTTCCGGACCTTGTGTTTGAGAGTAGGAAAGTAAGGAAAATCACAACAAATAAAAGATAGAAAACTTACATGAAAGTAAACAAAAAAGAAAATACCAGATTTAACGAGGTTCGACAATCATGCATACGTTGAAAACACCCAATGCCACTAGGAAAGAACCCTAGAGGGGCGTGAATATGGTTTATGCTAATCTAATCTGATTTATGCCAATTTAAAACTTTACTAACAAATATATCCTAGCACAACAGATATGAACAATATATGTGCAAGAATAATAAACCAAGGGTAATATGAACACGAACAAGATAGTGGGAATATAAACAATAAGCAATAGACAAAGACGATATAAGATATTAATAAAAAAATAAATGCGCCAATGCAATCACAAACAAACGATATGATCACGGAGTTCGGTCCCTACGGCCTACGTCTCCACTACTCACCTCGAGGAGATCTCCACCATCACAACCGGATTTTTTACGCTCACCAGAATAACGTTTACACCTCACTTGGTTTTCTAGTTCACAGAAAACTTTACAATCTCACACTCTTGTAATCACACTCTACACCCTCTAAATGTTGGTCTCTAGACCGTGTCTCCCTCAATTGTTAGGAATTACACCCTCTCTCTAGGCATTACCACCTACCCCACTCCTCTTGGGATGACCCCATCTCTCACCACACACTTCTCTCGATGTACAAGTGTATTATAAAATGTATCTCACAATTAAAGCTCGAATACAACAAATGGTTGTTCTCGATTATGGATGAGAACACAATAAAAGCTCACACTCTAAGTTACAAACCTATAACCCTAAATTATAGCATGAATGTAAATACAATAAGCTCAATAGGTTGTGCATGAAACAAAGAGTAAATCAAATCAAACTAAACTCAAATAAATTCTAGCTTATGGAAATAAAAATCAAACAAATAAAATAGCTAGATATGAGTTTAGAAAACTTTTCTAATGATAACAAGAAAGAGGGAGAAGAATGAATGCTCAAACACCAAAAGATGATCTCCACTTTCTCTTGTGAAATTATCTTCACAAACCAAAACTCTTTAAACAAACACTAAAACAAACCTAAACACCCTTTAAACTTGTTTAAACAATTTTCTTATTTTTTTTAGAATGTTAGAGGGCAAGGGGTATATATAGGCTCATGAAATAACCCCAAAACCAAGAGAAAACATCACAAAAAGACAAAATAACGGAAACTAAAAATTCTAGAAAACTAGTCGTTATGATGCCGTCAGTCGACTGATATTATTCATCAGTCGACTGATGAGCTGACCGTTATAGGCCAGCAACACATCATTAGTCGATTGATGAACTTGTCAGTCGACTAATGACCTCATCATTCGACTGATCAGTCGACCGAAAAAAATTGAAACTTTTTGTTATTCTAAACGATTTCTTCAATCGACTGAACACATTCATCAGTCGACAGATAACACATTATCAGCCTGATTGAAATAGTAAAACTGATTTTTAAAGTGCCTTTAAAAATAGCAAATAAATTCTAAAAATTGTAAAACTTTGGGAAATGTTTATAAACATGTTAATGAACATGTTACAAGAACCAAAACTGGTTTTATAAACTGGCCCAAAACATGTTTAGAACTTGATTTTTAGAATTGCACTTTATATTTGTGAAAACTCATCATTTTTCAAAACTGGTGCAAGACATGAAAATACAACAATACTTGTTTTGTCATTTTTACTAAACTATGTTTTCAAACTTTACAAAATGATTTTATAGACTTGATAAAAGATACAAACTATTGTTGTTAAGTCTATAAACCAAAAACACAATATTTTTCCAAAAAAAATAGAATATGAAATATATTAATGTTTATATGAATATATATTTGTTTTATATCTACATAACTACACGAAAACAACTTAACCATATGAAAACAAACATGTATATATATAAATATGTATTTTTTTATATTTAAACTTAAAAATTAAAAACCAAAACTTGTGTATATATATATGACTGTATATATAAAAACCAAATACGTGTGCTTGTATATATGAGCTTAAAGTATCTACACACAAGTATAAACCTAAACTAAATTACCAAAGCTATCTTGAACTTTGATGTCGCTCAATTTGGTACACTTTATGGATGAAGCTTGAACTTGGATCTTCAACTTGAATTTCAAGGCTTCATACCAAATTTCTGCCAACATCCATGGATATGATCTTTATGGCTTGATTCCATCCATACTCCAATGGATATGATCGTGAAAGCTCTAGTCCATCCATCCTCCAACATATTGTTTGCCTATAATAAATAAGAAAATACAAATACATGACAAACAATATTAGTTATAAATTATTTGTTAAACATCATCAAAGCATAAATGCCAACAATCTCCCCCTTTTTAATGATGACAAATAATTTACAAAAAGAGATATATGCATGAAAGGAAATTAATATAAAAATTATAATTATCATACATATAAACAAAAAGGATATACTCACAATATTTCTCCCCCTTTGATAACATCAAAAAGGGGGAAAATAAAAGAATGAAGAGAGCGAAAGCTCCCCCTACAAATAAGCACGATGAGTATAAAACAAATATAGGGATTGCTCCCCCAATCAAAATGTCATATAGAATATTTGCAATAAACGATCATGGCAAATATGTGAGCAAGCATAAATAAAAAATATGCTAAATATCACTCACATACAAGAGAACAATAAGAACACATATAGATATGCCATTGAAAAAATGTGTCTCAATGCACAAAACTAAAAACCATCTATAAAAAATGGATTTATGAAATCAAAATGAGAAGAACATGAGAATCAAGCAAAAAAAAGTTTTCAAATGAAGACAAATCAACCAAATAAAATCATAAGTCACAAATAAATCAAATAAAAAGTAAACCAATATAAATCAATCTCCTGAGCTTGTTCCAACCCATATAAATATTTTTAGTACCCGGTAAATAAAATTTGGGAATAAACACCCAATAACCCCGGGGAGTTATATAAACATAAGACTCTCATCAAAATTAAAACTAATAATCATGAAAATAAAAGAATTGATCAAAGAAAAATTATTTTTATATTCAAAAAAATTTCAATGATATTTTTCAAAACCAAGAAATGAAAAATAAAAAATAATAAAATTCTTGGTTTAAAAATATTTTGGCACCCAAGTATTCTTGGTGCCGGATTAGTTAGGGACATGACCTCTATCATTCAAGCTCAAAGCCCTAGCGTTATGAACCTGTTTGGGCACATTTTATGTACTTACATGGTCAAAACAAAAATTATACACATGACCTTTCCGGTTACAATATGTGCAATGAAAATATTGAAATGAGTTGTAATGACTAAGTGGGCGTGCACGGGAATTATTTGCAAATAAAGATTGTCTTTTAAAATTGTTTTGCAAATGAGAAATATCATTAAACAAATATGGTCTTATTGGAACATTTTTCAAAATAAGAGTTT
This sequence comes from Asparagus kiusianus, assembly GCA_022839385.1. Lineage (NCBI taxonomy): Eukaryota > Viridiplantae > Streptophyta > Magnoliopsida > Asparagales > Asparagaceae > Asparagus > Asparagus kiusianus. The sequence continues at coordinate 680,202 of BQKN01000672.1, read as the reverse complement.
TTTGCACATCAAAATAAAATTTAGCAAGATGTCCAAACCTACCACAAACATCACATTTATAAACATATGGTATACTAAAAACATTTAGCAAATGAGATTTACTTTTTAAATCAAAAAAATATTTGGCTAAATGACCAAAACGACCACAAATATCACATTGATACACATGAGCTTGCTTATGATGTACTTTTTGTGCATGTGTGTGTACATGTGAAGAAGAAACTTGATGAGATGCACAATAAGCATTAGTATTCTTATATTTGTGTGCATCATAAAAAAATTTAGATAAATGGCCTTTTCGGCCGCAAACAGAGTATTTGTAAACTTTGCTATATATGTGTGCATAATGAGTGGATGATGACTTGTTTGCACTAGACTTAGCACACATATTCATAAGCTTCTTATGATTATTAATGCAATGTTTAGTGGAAAAATTGTAGTAAAGACAATAAAAGAATTGAATGTTTTATTCTCTCAATCTTGATTACAATTTGGATTTCCTGATTACAAAAGAGAAGAGAATTAATCAAAATTCTCCCCTTTGTTTAATTCTGGGTTCTTCACGCTGCCGATGGAGTGCCTCCCTCGAATGCTCGCATCGAGTTTGCTCTCCGTTGACGATCCAAACGTCTTAATTCACTGGAACGATTTATTCTCCTCACGATTTGACGCTATGGAGAACTTGCAAAGTAAGTTTGAATCTCTGAACGAGTTGATAACTTAGAGTGAGCTTAAACTCTTGAAAAAAGAGCTGATTTGAACCGAAAATCGGTTAATAAGCCAAGGGAATGCTCAAAGAACTTTGTTGCTACAGGAAGCTCGAAGATGATCTGCTGTCGAGAAGATGATCCGAAGAAGCCAATCTCTAGATCTCCAAGATACTCCAAGATCAAAAAGATCAGAACTTAGTTGAGTTTACTCCTATTTATAGGGGATTAAAGGGTGTAACCGTCCGCTTAATTCGCTCCTAAGTGGGGCTGAATAGGGTGTAACCGTCCCCTTAAACTGCTCTCCAAATCGTGGGGAAAATGGTTTTGAAACCATTCAGTTTGTGCTTTGAATGAGTTAAACATTACAAAATAGAGTTCAGGGCCCGAACTCTGCATTTTAGACTTAAAACGCAGAGTTTGGCCTATTTTAGTGGCTGAACGCATAGGTCGCACTGCGTTGTAAATCTGAAACGCAGAGTTGGGACGTAGAGATGAACTCTGCGTTTTGAGTCCACGAACTCTGCGTTTTTAATTGGAGCGCTAGGGATGACCTCTGTAATTTGACTCTGAAAGATGGGAATGACCTCTGCATTTTGATGTTGTAACACAGGGATGACCTCTGTGTTTTGATGTTGTAACACAGGGATGACCTCTGTGTTTTGATGGTGTAACGTAGGGATGACCTCTACGTTTTGATGATGAAACACAGGGTTGACCTCTGCGTTTTGATATGAAAAGACCATTAATTTGTGGTCTCTTTTGCTGGAGCATTTGCAAAGACCATCATCTTGTAATCTCCATCTTGGCTCCTTAAAAATATAAGAGTCTTCAGATTGTAACTCCTGATGTTGATTATGAAGGCTGTTGACTAGAGCTTTCATCAGTATTGCGAAGGTCGTCAGATTGTAACCTTCATCGATTTACGTGAAAGTTATCAAATTATACCCTTCTAGATGTCGTCAGATTGTAACTTTCATCATTGGTATTTGATGGGGGATCAGCTATCTGCAGTAATTTTTAGACAACATAAAGAACCCCCTTCAAAGTTTTCGAAAGTTCACAGTTGAGTGGGATGAATTTTCGGAATACTTTGGATCTCAACTCTTATCTCGGAGCTGTTGATTGCTTGTCATAAAGGAGTCATTCTCTGAACTTGCTTCGAAGGCATCTTGGTTGAAGGGATGCAGGACCCGTGTGAAGGTATGCGTCATAATCCTACTTCTAGAATACGGGGGTGGACCCCTGCGTTTTGAATTTGAGGCGCGGGTCTCTCCTCAGCGTTTTGACTTAATACGCGGAGGAGGATTTCATGCATTTTTGACTAAGTCATTAAGACTTGTCTTTAGCTCATTTGTTTCAAGTCTCGGCTCACATCCATTAAGCTGATGGGCCTGCAAACCTGCATAGGATTTTTGCAAACCCTCTGCCATCAACGGATTTGATAAGCCTTTACCGACTACCATTTGAGTCGGACTAGCATGTAAATTATTTGAATCTGTTTCACATGTAACGTTGTGCTAAGAGAATGAACCCTCTTAGACTTAATGCTATGATTTTGAATACATAGACTTTGTCATTTTTACGAAAAAAACTAACCAGCAACACGGTTTATGCGTAGACTTATCTCTAATTAGGGATTAAGATAAAGTCCCTCATGTATGTGAGGCATGGATTTTGGTATCTTTTTTGCGGAAAAAGACTAACCGGCAACGCGTGTTAGGCGTAGGCTTATCCCTACTAAGGATTTGGAATAAACTTCCCCATGCGTGTAAGGCACGGATTTTAACGTTATTAATAACGACCTGTCACGATGTTAAATACGTAGGCTTTTATCCTTTTTATAGCGAAAGACTAACCGACAACGTGTGTTAGGCGTAGGCTTATCCCTACTTAGGATTCGGGATAAACTTCCTCGTGCGTGTAAAACACAGATTTGGCCGTTATTAATAACGACCTACCATGATATTGAATATGTAGGCTTTGCCATTATTGTGGGAATAGGCTACCCAACAGTATGTGTTAGATGCTGACTTATCTTTAATTAGGGATCGATATAAAGTCCCCCATGCATGAAAGATATGGATCTTTCGTGCTACGATACTGAATACGTAGACTTTGCCGCTGTTTCTTCCCGTGTTACTTGAAACACTGAAAGAAAGTTGGAAGGGCCAGAGGTATAGTATTAACTTGGCATGAATTTTCACTTTAGAGTGAAATTCAAAATTTTCTTTATTACCACTAGGATAATTCCCGAGCTGGGAATTTTATAATAAAAACTTGCTATTCTTGTCAAAAAAGGATTAACAACTTCATTAGGGGGTTTGACTGTTAGAGGTGTGATGTTAACCTAAAAGTATTTTATGGGCCTATCGTTCTATCGAAGAGAGTCGATAAGTTGGTTTGGTCGTCAGAGGTGTGATGTTAACTTGATTGGTTTGTGGACCTATCGCTCTATCGAAGAGAGTCGATAAGTTGGTTTGGTCATCAGAGGTGTGATGTTAACTTGATTGGTTTGTGGACCTATCGCTCTATTGAAGAGAGTCGATAAGTGGATTGTGTTGTTAGAGGTGTGATGTTAACTTGACGAGTTTGTGGACCTATCGCTCTATTGAAGTGAGTCGATAAGTTGATCGTGAGAGGTGTTTTGTTAATGTGATAATATTATGGACCTATCGCTCTATTGAAGAGGGATGATAAGTTAATTGTCAGATGTGAATGTGTTAACATGACGGGAAAAATATTGCGATCGGAACAACTTTGAAGACTTTTCGCTCTTTTGAAGAGAGCAGATAAGTGGGTTTTGTCAGAGGTGTAAAATTAACGTGATGGGTTTGTGTTACGATTGGAGTAACTTTATGGACTTATCATCCTATTGAAAAGGATTGATAAGTGGATTTTGTCGTCAGAGGTTTGGTGTTAACGTGGCGGGTTTGTGTTGCGATTAGAGCAACTTTGTGGACTTATCGTCCTACTGAAAAGGATTGATAAGTGGATTTTGTTGTCAGAGGTTTGGTGTTAACATGATGGGAATTTGTTACGATCGGAGTAACTTTGTGGACTTATCATCCTATTGAAGAGGATTGAAAAGTGGATTTTGTCAGAGGTGTGGTGTTAACGTGATAAGAATTTGTTGCGATCAGAGCAACTTTGTGGACTTATCATCCTATTAAAGAGGATTGATAAGTTGATTTGTCAGATGTGTGATGTTAACGTGACGGGATTTCTGTTGTAATTGGAGAAACTTTGTGGACTTATCATCCTATTAAAGACGATTGATAAGTTGATTTGTGAGATGTGTAATGTTAACGTGATAGGGTTTGTGTACTTGTGACTTGTACAAGATTTTGGGAATTAGCGTCTTGCTGGGGAAACTTGCTAGGTGAGTTTACCACCAGAAGCGATGATTTTGATTCTTGTGATTTGAATAAGATTTTGTAGACTTAGTGTCTTGCTAGGGAAGATTACGATTTAAGCAATTTTGAGGACCTATCATCCTATTAATAAGGATTGATAAGTTGATTGTCAGAGATGTATTGTTAACGTGACAAATTAGGAGTGATGATCATCAGAAGTATAATGTTAACTCGACGAAGTGAAAGATTTGCTACTCTTAATTCAGTGGATTCCAAGTAACTAACTCCCAGTCTTGATTAAGACTTAGCAGGGAAGAAAAACAGGGGTAGACATGGCATATTGCATTGTGGGTCACTATCCATTAAGTCGGAATAGAGGCCCATCACCTGATAGGCCACTATCTAATGAGTTTGACTATCAGAGGTAACTATTAACGTAATAGTTTTGGTAGATCCACCATCCTACTGGAGAGGATTAGTGGGGAAATTTAGAGAAAATGGACTATCATAGGTGATCATTAACGTGATAGTTTTGGTGGATCCGCCATCCTACTTGAAGAGGATTGGTAGGGAAATTTAGAGAAAATGGACTATCAGAGGTAATCATTAACGTAATAGTTTTAGTGGACCCACCATACTGCTTGAAGAGGATTGATGTGGGAATTTGGAGAAAACAAACTATCAGAGGTGATCATTAACGTGATAGTTTTGGTGGATCTGCCATCCTGCTTGAAGATGATTGGTGGGGGAATTTGGAAAAAATAGAACATCAGAGGTAATCATTAACGTGATAGTTTTGGTGGACCCGTCATCCTACTTGAAGAGGATTGGTGGGTGAATTTGAAAAAAATAGACTATCAGAGGTAATCATTAACGTGATAGTTTTGGTGAACCCGCCATCCTGCTTGAAGAGGATTGGTGGGGGAATTTGGAAAAAACAGACTATCAGAGGTGATCATTAACGTAATAGTTTTGATGGATTTCGTGATTGACAGAGATATTCTATTGAATATGACAACTCAGAAAATTTATTACTCATAATCTAATGAAGTACAAATAAACCAACCCCAAGTCTTGAACAAGTGTAGGGGAAAAAGGGTAGACATGGCATATTGCCTAGTGGGCCACTATCTAACGAGTTTGACTATCATAGGTAATTATTAACGTGATAGTTATTGGACCTACCATCCTACTTAAGAGGATTGGCTTCAGTGGCCGTAGTATCTTCCCCATCTGACTGAGAAGATCGGGCTTGGTCTGATTGCTCAGGTTGATCCTGCCTACTTTGTTCTTCAGCCTTGACCCTGGCAATAATTTTTAGAACCTGTTCGCCTTGAGAGATTAGTTGTCTCCAGGAACGATATTCTGTAACTTCTATTCGGGCTAGGAGATCGGTTTGAAAGTTGTGTCGACAGGTCTCTACCAGTGTAGACTATGTCATACTTGACGATTGGAGATTGGAGATTGGAGATTGGAGATTCTGCTCGTTCTCATTCTCTCTTCCAATTCTTCCATTTTGGCAGATTGGAGATTCTGCTTGTTCTCATTTTCTCTTCCTTCATCAGAGGAAGATTCCAGGTTGTGGGCTTCTTGGTCAGAAGCAGCGTCATTAACCACTTTTCCCTTCCATTTACTTGTGTGAAGTCGGGATGAAGACGCTTTTCCTCTCCCGGAAGATTATTGCTTAGGTGGTGAATCTGTCTTCTGAGATTTGACATTGTCTGCAAAGATTTGAGTCAACAGGGCCAAGAGTTTATTGAGGGTCTTCTGCTGTGCTAGAAGCATAGCATCCTGCTCAGCAACCCTCTTTGAAAGATCATCAGAATTTTCTGCCATGTAGGCGAATCTCTCATGCCCAACGAAAGAGCTTGATGATTGGGACTCCGTAATGGCTGAATGTTTATCCTCGGAATTGGTTGCTCTAGCTAACCTCCGATAGTTAACAGGAGGAATGGCTCCTGTCCAAGTCCGAGTGTGTCGGTAGACTCCTTCAAACTCGTTAGTGATTTCTTTAACGGCCGGTGAACGACTTGTCTCAGAGTCATCGGAACTAGGACCTGAGGCTTTTCCTCTGCCGATCACATTGATAGTGACTCCAGGATACTCGGTCTCAAGGCACTTCTTCTTATACGAATGTCGTTGTTGGTTGGGCAAGGTAACGTTCATTAATTGGTCAAACACCAACGGTTTGACTGCATATGAGCAGCATTGACATCCCGAGTGCACCATAGAAATTAGTTGTCCACATTGGAACGAACGAATAACTTGTTGCATCGGTCTTTTTCTCGATATAAAAACTCTCAAATCTATTACAAAGACTCGAGAAGAGTTACTCGCTAACCACGAGGTTTGAATTAGAATCCCCGGTCTATGATTGGACAGGACCGGCTCCTGATGAACATGAATCTGGTTGAGATGCTTTGAATCCATGAACTTCTTATATCCGCCCCTCAATGTAGTCGCACAACACAAAGTATTCGGGGGTCTCACTGAGGGGTTCGGGGGGTAGACACCCCCGACGGGGTTCGGGGCAGCGCCCTAAAGCTTCACGGTATACACCAGGTTCTGTATTAGATTTCGTTACCCGAATGCATGCCTGAGCTCCAGGTGTTGCTGGTGAAACACAGTCTTAAGGTCTGCGTTTTCCTGATGAAACATAGTCTTGAAATCTATATTTTGATTCTGGAACACACTCCTGAGAGTTGTGTTTTGGTTTTGGAATGCACTCCTTAGAGTTGCATTTAGTTTGTGGAACGCGCGCCTAAAGGCTGTGTTTTCATTGTGCAACGCGCCACCGAGGGCTGCGTTTGGCACCAGCTGAGCCCACTCCTTCGGAGGAGAGGCTGTTCGAGCAATCTTGGCTAAAGAAGAAGGCTTTCTTCGGCATAAGAGTAACAATTGGAGCTTTATTCTCCTTGAAGACTTTACAGATCTTGCACATAGCATCGGGGCTAAGATATCTGAAGGAAAGTAACTCTTCATACTTGGCTTGATCAAACTCGATGATCAGAGTTTCAACGATTGTTCCAGCGAGCTTGATGTCGGATTACGATACTAGTTCTCTATCAGAGAAGCTAGTCCCTAGCTGAGTCGTCATCTTTTATTTACCAGAAAATTTGTAGCAAAGACAATGAAAGAATTGAATGTTTTATTCTCTCAATCTTGATTACAATTTGGATTTCCTTATTACAAAAGAGAAGAGAATTGATCTGAATTCTCTCCTTTGTTTAATTCTGGGTTCTTCACAGTGGCGATGGAGTGCCTCCCTCGAATGCTCACGTCGAGTTTGCTCTCCGTTGATGATCCGAACATCTTATTTTAATGGAACGATATCTTCTCCTCACGATTTGACGCTGTGGAGAACTTGCAAAGCAAGTTTGAAACTCTGAACGAGTTGATAACTCAGAGCGAGTTTAAACTCTTGAAAAAGAGTTGATTTGAACCGAAAAATTAGTTAATAAGCCAAGGGAATGCTCAAAGAACTTTGTTGCTGTAGGAAGCTCGGAGATGATCTGCTGCCGAAAAGATGATCTGAAGAAGCCGATCCCTAGCTCCGGGCCCTGACCGCCACCGAACTCGGAAACCCGCACTCGACCAGCATGATCTTCTACTATGAACTAAAGCTCACTAGTGACCTAGATCGAATCATCCAAGGGAAGCAGACTCGGTGCGAGAACCGAGCGAAGCATCCTATCGCTATCAAAGTCCCCACATTAAACAAGGAGGGCCTACCCTCCGCTTCTGTTGTAATTTCGATTCCTTAGTTTGTAATAAGCTATTCTTATCAATACAAACGAAACCCCCATTTTGAGAAATCAAAATTTACACCACACAGAAGATGGCGACCACAGTGAGAGAAGCTATTTCCTCAACCGAAATGGTGGTAGCTTAGTTTGACAAGGTTGCTGTCGGGACAACCATGGAGTCTCTAGAAATCGAGTTCGACCAAGCCAAGTATGAAGAGTACTTGTCTTAATCCTCCTCTGGTGGTAATGCGTCCCGCAAACGCCACAAAGTCGTGCATAGAGGCCGACCTCAAACGGTCAAAGCCTCCACGCCTGAGGAATCTATTTGAGTCACGTCGGGGGAGCCTATTCCCTCCAAGTTGATCAAGACCAAGCCAGAGGTCAAGAACACAGGGCAAAGGGCTGCCAGATGGGTCACCAAATGTAGACCCCTACTCAGGAAGAGACGGTGGCTCATCTTGGCGCAGACCACACCGTCACGATCCGTACGGACGCACCTTTCTCTAGAAGAGCCCGTCAGCGGCGACAACAGGTCCTCGCCCAACAGGAGGCCCGAACCTTCGCCTCATATAACCGTCTGAATTATTATTCGGGTCTAAAAGGTACAAAGTAGAGAAACAACCCTCCCAATGCTAATGGGCTCGCAAAATCATGGGAACCTTCGCGTTCAGGCGGACTTCGCTCTGATCGTAATATCTCTCGTTTTGGCGGGTCCAGTATTTCTTACAAACTTGGCCGTTAAGGCGAACTAGTCAAAGTAGGCGAGCCTTCCCCCTCAAGCGGACTCCATTTCTTAGGTCATATCCCTGATATAAACATCCTGCCCGGAGTAGGTGAGCCTACCCAAGCAGGCGAACCATAAAAGTCGGGCGGGCCTTATCGAATCCACTTGACGGGTAAGTGTTGCGAGCGAATGAGCCTTAACGACAAAGGCAAAACAGTAGGCGATACCTCACCAACTCACCTACATGAACAAAGGGTCGGAGTTCGCCTACAAACAGGAACTCGTCCAAGTGTGAAGACTCGCCTGTCAAGGCGAACCCGCCTAACTCCAATACTTAACTCTTCCACCAAGTGTACGCAAGAGGGTTCATCCAAACCTCTCTCATGCGATCACATGGTTGTCCCTTTTGATGCTGGGGGTTGTCGCCAGCCACCCACAGAAGATCTCCGGGGTTACCTAACTCGCAAACGCACCATACACGAGGTGAATCCTCAGTGTCACTGCGAAAGGCTTATCCAAACATTACTTGCTGATTGCCAGTGTATAGGAACGACAAAACCTTCAATGTTCGAAAGGCTTGATCAACGCCCTTCCTAACCGAGATCTTCTCATCGAAAGCATAGCCACCAAAGAAGGTGCGCCCTTGATGATTTAGAGCTCTTGTCTGCCACGGTCAACGTGACCGGGAAGGGTAAGAATGTGCTTTCAGAGTTTCCAGATTTGGACTCCTTCCTGGGGCCCAGTCACCCACTAGTTCAGCACGAACGTGATGGTATATTCCTACACACCCACAGTCGTATGGGGGTGAACATCCCGTTTGATTATGCCCTCCTAATGCCCCCTTCCGGTGGTGAAGAGGAAGCCTACTCAGCGGCAGCCACATCGCAAACATCACACTCGAGTTATGGCGAGTCAGCAAGGGTGCATATGGCTGAAACCTCGAGTGATCAGACGATCGCTCAAAAGTTTGAAGAACATCAGGTCATCATCGAGTCCATAAAAGACATATTGGAGCACCTGCTAAACAGAAAGAAGAAAAAGAAAGTCACGCATACCCCACGGAGGCTGGCGGGAGGCAAGGAATGGGGACCTACTCCTAATTAGACGACTGAATAGGAAGATAATGCTAAAATCCTGTCGGATCACTCCTCGAAATCGTCGGCGGGAACGTCGCGCTCTGGGGGTACCACCCGGGACAAGAGATTTAACGAGTTCTAAAGCCAACTCAATGCCTTAAAACTCTAACAAAATATAAACAAACTGGGGGTGGTCAGGCCGTACCCTATCGAATGGGATACGGTCCCCTACCCGAAAAAATTTAAACCTATTAGTCTAGTACAATTTGATGGAAAGGGGTCCCTTTCGCAGCATATCTACTACTTTATGGCTCAGACCGGATTCCTCACCGGGAACGACGCCATCCTCACCTGACTATTCATCAGCACCCTCAAAGGTGTAGCCTTCGAATGGTTCCGCAAGTTGGAACCAGGCTCTATCAAGTCATGGGCCGATACAGAAAGACTCTTCCTAGCCTGCTTCTTCGATGATGATACCAATGTGTCAATAGCCACCCTCCTAGCCGAGAAGCAGAAGAAGCCAGAGTCGATCAACGACTTCATAAAGAGTTTAAGGAACTGATCAATTCATTGTCGAGACCAAGTCTCCGAAACAACACTGATTGAGATGTGTCGCAACAACCTTTCAATCCATATTCTATCCATTGTTGGTGCGGTAGAAACCTAAACTTTGAAAGAACTCGTTCGCCAGGGAGAATAGGTCGAGAATATGATCAAGAGGCTCGAGGCCGAGGAGCCTCACCCTAAAAAAGGAGCTGCAGAACTAATCGCGCCAAAGAATCCCCCTCGAGCTAGAGGAAAAGAGATTACGGCCGTTAACGTTGACTCCGCTCCGGCGCCCAAACTGGCCCAAAGGCCGAAACCCAGGCCATTCGAACAACGTCCCTCGAGGCAATACGACTTCAGGGAAGACCAAGTGGTAGCAACCCTCGACACGTGTGACGCCCCTGGGTTCACACAAGGCTGCAGTCCAAGGTAAAACCAAGAATGTCAAACCTGCCATGCACCACACCGTGCAACAACATGTTTCACCATCACAATTAACATCTATCTAGTAGAGTCAATAACAAGTGTAGGTACAAAAGCAAGTAAAAGATAATACACGAAGGTCTAATGAAATGATAATGATCAAATAAATATCTCATTATCCAACAAATAGAAATACATAGTCAATGTCTGAATAAATAAACTAGAGTACTCAACAAGTCTCAAATACAAATATCTGACAAGAAGGAAATAAGGCACACAGCCTTTACGACTTCTAGAACAATACTCTCAAATGTCTAACAAAATCTATAGTGGACTCTTATCCTGAGGTTTGTTTTCTTATCCTGGCTCGTTACCCGAAATGGGGAGGGACAACGAGCGTCAAAGCGCTAGCGAGCAACAGTCACAACCAACCTCAAGGGAAATAGGGCTCATTGTATAAGAAAATACAGTTAATACATAATAAGTCTAAAATCATAAATCTTAACTAAAAAGGAATTTTAGTATTTAGAAATTTACAACGCGAGCATAGGTACGTCGAGCGAAATAATCCAAACAAGGAAACCCTCATGTATATACCTTATATCTCAAATTGTAAATCTCTAAATACCAAACCCAAAGTCTAATACAAAAACAATAGTAAAGAAAAGTGCAGCCCATCTCAGAACATAAACTACT
>BQKN01000672.1:630111-661313 GCA_022839385.1 Asparagus kiusianus | reverse complement strand
TTTATCATAAGAGAAATATTTACTACTAATAATTCACATATATTCATCATCGAAGTTTCGGGGTTTTACAACACGCTCCTCAAGAGAAACATGATTATGTTACCGGAAGTAACCGAGCCAGAAAAGGCGAACAAAACCAATGAACCGGGCTACTACGCGTACCACAGGTTCCTCGGCCACCATACTTCCAAATGCTATATCCTCAAGGATAAACTCAAAGGCCTATACGATGTGGGAGTTCTAAAAAAGGAGAAGGTACAGAAACAGGTGACCAGAAATATGATCACTCTAAGTTCTGGAAAAGATCTCTTAGAGGTTCAAGCACCGCAGGGGGTAGTTCCCATCCCCAAGGCAGTGCTGAAGATCACTAACAATGATCCTCACAATCAATGAAGAAAAGGTTTAGTACCCCAAACCTTACCATCGGGGCAAGTGATGTGGGTCCATCTGGACCTCCTCAACGATGAGCAATGGACTTTGAAGCCTTCGGAGAAGACCAAGGGTAAACCTTGCAACACCGTATCCGCTATCCCAGATGAAGGCAAAACAGCAATAGCCACCCTCACCGACTCCGACGATGACACAGTCACCCTAGCCACCATGGTAGGGAGAGAATTCGCCAAGAATTACCCTGTTAGGACGGGGGAGCCGGCAGGACCCTCCTGGCAGCTACCTGCAGAGACCCCTCTAAATCCTGACAAGCCTAGCTCGAGTAACCACCCTTTCAGGTTCAATGTACTCATACAGCAGAAAAAAATCCCCGCCAGAATCACCATGTACGAACTCCTGCGTCTGTCTAGACCTACTCGAGAAGCTTTACAAGAAGCATTGGTTGACTCAGAGGTTTTCACCAATCACTTCTCATCTTCAAGAGAAGAAGACATGGGAAAGAAGTGTTTATAATGCTGTCAGGTCTCCGAACAACGGGTTCCTTGCATCATGTTCACCCCAGAGGACATGCTGATCAAGAGCACTTCTCATGAACAACCATTGTACTTTACGGGGTACATCGGTTCCTCTAAGGTGGATCGAATCCAAGTTGACCCGGGATCCATGCTGACCATTGTCCCTTTGAAACTTATGCAACACCTGGGGGTCCCCCAGAAGCATCTCTCCGTGACAACTATGACCATCTTCGTGTTCAATGCTACTGGGACGAGGCCGCTTGGCAAGATCCGTCTAAAGTGCCACATAGGCGACATGAAGACGAAGGTCACATGCTACATCATCGACGCTGAGCCTTCCTACAACATGCTGTTAGGACGGCCATGGATCCACAACAACTGCATTATCCCATCCACATTACACCAATGTCTAAAATACGTGGATAACTACGACCATGTGAAGATAGTAGTTGCCAACGAACTACCCTTCAAAGGAGTTGAAAACTACTTCACGGATTCCCTACTTTTCCAAGATTCCGACGAACCACCGATCGAGGAACTTGAGGACGATAATGAAGCAGATAGTAAACTCAAATATGGGGATAGCCTTGTCCTGAACGATTTCGAATCAATTGTAATCGGTTACAAAAGCCACAATGTAACCGACGCTGTCCAGGCGGAGGAGATTATCTTGAATGAGAAATTTAACTTTGCTTACTTATCATCTTGCCTGACATCCGAGGATGACCTGCCTATCAACCTTATGGCAAGGCTCTACAGTGACCTGTCTCTATACTTTCCAGTATACACGTCGTATCTCGCAAAGAGGCAAGCAATTGAGTCTTCCCAAGCTATATTCGTCGTGCCCGCCTGAGATAGTTATCAAAAGGACATTATCTTCGGGAGAGTCGATCACCCTTTATGCACGTTGTGGGATGAGTCCGAAGAAGAGGAGTCCGCGTCCCAATTTTCGTAATACAATCAAGTGGCAAAACACATGATGAGGGACATGGGTTATGACCTTGCTCGCCAAGAAGGCCTGAATTACGACAGAGGAGGAAAGACGATTATCCGACCTACCTACGTACCTAAAGGTAAACCCTCGAACTACTTCACTAAGACTCGAAGAGGCTTAGGTTACATTTCTCCCTTGTCAGAATTTTTTTGCAATTTCAGAGAGGACTTCGGTGATGCCCACTCCAAGGATCGATCATCGACATTCTCAGCATGGGACTTAGACGTAAGCGTGGGAGACTTGTTCAACAACCTCACAGTCAACATAGCTGTTACCGATCCCACCAAAATGGTATAGGATGGGCAAGTCCTGCTTTATGATGAGACATGGGATTGCCCCGTCAACGCTCAGTGGAATAGTCGCTTCGAGCAGCGTGAACCACCCACCAAGGATGAAATCCTCCAGGTAAACATGGGCGATGAGACCAACCCCAAGCCCATATGTGTCAGCGGTAGTCTACCTCCCCAAGAGAAGGAAGACCTCATAGCCCTCATACAGGAATATATTAATGTCTTCGTATGGAATTACGAGGACATGCCCAGCCTTGATCCGTGGATCACCATGCATCGCCTCAACATCAGCTTGGACACCAAACCTGTCAAACAACAGCAGAGGCAATTTCGCCCATAAATTATGGAGACAATCGAGGCTGAAGTGAAGAAGCTGATTGAATCCGGCTTCATCAGAGAAGAACAGCACCCTGACTGGGTAGCCAATATTGTTCCAGTCCTAAAAAAGAATGGTAAGATCCGCATCTGCATTGTCTTCAAAAACCTCAATGTCGCTTGCCCAAAGGATGAATTCCCTCTCCCCATCACGGACGTCATCATCGATAATACGTACGGATTTGAGAGGATGTCCTTTTATGGATGGGTTTTTTAGGGTATAATCAAATCAAGAAGCACCCTGATGACGAAAAACACAATTCATTCAGGACTCCAATAGAGGTATACTGCTACACGGTCATGCCTTTCGGACTCAAAAACATCGGTGCAACCTATCAACGCGCCATGAGCATGATTTTTTGAGACAACCTGCGAAAGATAGTCGAATCCTATGTGGATAACCTGGTCGTGAAAAGTCACAGCAAAAATGACCATCTCCAAGACCTAAGGGTGATGTTCGAACTCATGCGATCTCATCATGTCACGCCCCGCTTCCCAAAATACCCAGGAATCGAACGTGAACAAGCCCGCGACGTATTAGATTGAGAAAAAATATACACTACTATTTTTTTCTTTTTCTTTTCTTCTCAATCCAATACGCTAAGCGTCTGGAAATAAATACAATGCGAAGTCACAGGTCCCCGATCACAATCAGCAATAATATAATAGATAAACTCACAATAAAAATATCATATCACAAATAGGATAACATCCGAGACATAATAATACAGGTCAAACGTGCCCTTATATGAAAACTATCTGAATGAAATACTGGAGAATATAAAAATACACTGATCAAAAGGAAATGAAAGTGCTACAAAACAAACTGAAAGGAAATAACTAAGCTACGACATCTTCTTTTGCTCCATCTGCTAGACACTCATGCTAAGAATACTCGGCTCTGGCGTATCTCCAAGCTAGACCTATTCTTCCTCTAAGTCTGACGTACACCAGAGAAAACAGGTATACGTCAGCGTGTATGGCACACGGCAAGACCCGACCCCACAAAGAGAATAGAACGAACGAAAATCCAATACTTTTGTAATACTTTTGTAATACTATTATAATACTCTTACTCAATCGTTCTGCGGCAAATAGGTTTTATCTCCCTATTTTCGGATACATGAATTAACAATACTTTTGTAATACTCTTACTCAATCGTTCTGCGACAAATAGGTTTTATCTCCCTATTTCCGGATACATGAATTAACGATACTTTTATAATACTCTTACTCAATCGTTCTGCGGTAAATAGGTTTTATCTCCCTATTTCTGGATACATGAATTAACTATACTCTTTTATATGTATTCATCAGCTCAACGTGCGACAAAAAGTATGTTAACACAACATAATCTAAGTGTACGTGCATATATCTCGGTGTGCGTGTCCATATCTGGGGTTCATCATCATCCCAGATGTTAAACAACTCTTAAGCATTGTATATAATAGTACAAGATTGAGAAACTCTCTCAAAAATAACATACAAGAGCGAAACTCAAGAAACCTTTACGTAATATATCAATTTATTTCAAATCAGCATATCTGCAGTTTTCTACAAAATATATCATTAGTAAATTGAGAATATCTTTCTATGGACAAACTCTTTTTAAGAATAGTTTTTCGTTTTGGAAACTAGACTCACATAGCTATCATTTGACACTGATTTGGCTCAGTTTGGAGTTCATATGATATTTCAAATTTCCAGTCAAACATTTTATTTGTGCAGCAGATTTTCTGCAGAACCTATCATCAGTAAATTGAGAATATCTTTTATCTTTATGTATGGTTTTCTGTTTTGAAAACTAGATTCACATATCTTTTAATTGGAATTAGTTTGGTTCAATTTGGATTTCATTTGTTATTTCAAATTTCTAGTTCAATAGTATATATGTGCAGCAGAACATAACAAGCATGATTATTTGCACAAGAAATCATATGTAAACCTTCAATCATGCACGAAACTTTAAAACGAAGAATAAGACATCTAAATTCAGATAAACAATATTTTAAATTATTTTTCGATCTTAAAATACTTCTGTAAATTCGTGCTTAATCTCTTTAACATGAAAAGACCTAGTCTTTATACATATATACAAAAGATCCAATTTTTATACACAAATTAATTGATTAGGCTCTATAAAACTCATTAAAAACTCTTCAAAAATATTTTAAAAACTGGGAGGTGGATTAGTAGAGATGATACTCGCCTGGGGTTGTAGGAAAACTTGTTAGAAGTAACGTCGAAGGAGATCTCCACTCCAAAAGCCAAAAATCAACAAAAACCCAACTTGAAAGCCTCCAATCTTCTCCAAGAATTCAAAATAGGGTTTATGGGGCTTTGGTGGCTATTAGGGTTCTTATATATGATAAAAGAAAGAAATTTTTATGAAAAATACATGTATTTATAGAGGCAAACCCGAAACAAACCTGTTAGACCCGAACCAGGAAACCTAGTCTGACTAGGAAAATACCCCTTCGGTATTTTAGCTGTAACTTTTTCATCCGACCTCAGAATGAGGTGATCTAAGACATATTAGAAAGTTGTTGAAGAATCTTACAACTTTGGTCTTTTACACTCTTCCAAATTCTAACTTCATCGGTGTGCAAAATATAAAAACTCATAACTGTTCATTATTCCCAGATTTTCACTCTTGGCCTTTGTGCATGTTTTGTGCATTTGCACTCATATTTTCACAAATATACATTGAATTGATCTCAAATCAATTCTTATCATATCCAAACATCAAAATATATTATTTTTCACCATATAACCTATTTATCATTATTTATCATAAAATATTCAAATTTACGGGGTTTTACATTCTTCCCACCTTAAAAGAATTTCGTCCCTGAAATTCCACTATCGTATCTCAAAGCTTAAAAACTAGGAAAACACAATAAGAAGGTGTAATTCATATTAAGAATTCCTTCTGCACCTATCTCATAGTATTAGCACAATGATATTTAAAGTTAACAACCTAGAATGCAAACATTCTCCCCTAAATCCCTAATTAAACAAAATTGGTACGTCAAGCGAAATAATCCAAACAAGAAAACCCTCATGTATATACCATATGTTTCAAATGATCAAGGATCAGGTGACAATATCTCCATTCTAGTGTTAAAGATAAATATAAATGTGACTAAACAACATAGATAAAGACTACTATCAAGAACATAAGCATAAGAATTTATCAACATCATACCTGTCCAAACAGGTGCGGGTAGTCGCGACGAACATCCTCCTCACGCTCCCAAGAAATCTCTTTGATTTTTTGCTAGTTCCACTGACCTTTCACTAATGGAATGACTTTATTCCTAAGCTTTTTATTCTCTCTAGCAAGTATGCATACCGGTACCTCTACGGTAGTCAAGTCATCCTGAATCTCAATCTCTGGTGAATCAATCACTCTTTGCTGCTCATCATCTCGTAGATGCTTCTTAAGCATTAAAACATGAAAGACGTCGTGTACACTCGACATCGATGCTGGAAGATCTAATCTGTACGAAACAGCTCTAATGCGCTCGATGATCCTGAAAGGACCAACATATCTCGGGGCAAGCTTTCCCCGTCTACCGAATCGCTAAACGCCCTTCGTCGGTGATACTTTCAACATGACCGAGTCTCCGACCTGGAACTCTAAAGGTCGTCTTCGCTGATCTGCATAGCTCTTCTGTCGACTCTACGCCGTAAGAATGCGCTCTCGAATCAATGCTACCTTCTCTGTGGTCTGCCTAACTAACTCTAGACTAATCAATAGACTATCCTCTGGCTCTGCCCAACATATAGGCGATCTGCAAGGTCTCCCGTACAAAGCTTCATACGGTGCCATCCCGATGGTAGTTTGATAACTATTATTATATGCAAATTCAATGAGTGGGATATGGTCCTCCCAACTACCCTGAAAATCTAAAATACACGCTCTCAGCATGTCCTCTAAGATCTGATTCACCCTCTCGGTCTGACCATCTGTCTGGGGGTGAAAAACACTGCTAAATGATAACTGACTGTCAAAAGCATCTTGGAAACTCCTCCAAAAATGAGATGTGAAGACTGAGCCCCGATCTGATACAATCGTCTCTGGAACATGTAAAGGCTGTAGGGTTCCTGCAGGTCTCTGATGTTCTGCCTTAACTTATTGGCAGGTGAAACATTTAGCCATATAATCTGCAATCTCTTTACGCATACCACTCCACCAAAAATGTCTCTTTAGATCCCTATACATTTTCCTTGTGCATGGATGTACTGTATATCTGTTACGATGCGCCTAAACTTTCGCGAAATAAGTCATACCCTCCGGGTCTGCATCAAAACACCTCGTAGTCTTGCTAATGATGTGTCCACGTAAATGACAAATATTGTATCACTGTTTAGAACAGTCAAAATTGTTATTGTAGTCTATCTAGCCTTAATAGTCTTAAAGGCTTCCTGACACCCCATGTCTAAAGCAAATTATACACCCTTCTTTGTAAGGTGTGTAAGTAGTATCACAATCTTCAAAAAGTCCTGAATGAACTTTCTCTCATACCATTCTAAAACTACGAACCCCTGTAATGGTTCTTAGTGGCTCCCAATCAAGTACAGCCTCAACAATGGCTGGATCCACTGTTATACCCCACCTGCTGATGACGTGGCCTAAAAATCTAATCTCTTATAGCCAAAACTCGTATTTGCTGAACTCAACATATCACTGATGCCTCTAATCTCGATTGTCCGTTATCCCCGCAATGCTAATAGAGGATGTTACTCGCGCTCTGTCTCCGATCTCGAAGAGATAATGATGTCGTTAATAAAATGACTACGAACTGGTCCTAACATGGACGAAAAACCCAATTCATCAAATCCATGAATACCGCTGGTGCATTAATCAGCCCAAATGGCATAACAAGACCTCAAAAGACCCATATCGAGTTAGAAAATGCAGTTTTGGAAACATCCATTTACCGCAATCGCAACTAAAAATAACTAGAATGAAGATCAATCTTCGAGAAGTGCTGCGCTCCCCGTAGCTAGTCAAACAAGTCATAAATCCTCGATAGTGGATCCGTGATCCGGAAAATGACCTTGTTCAACTCACGATAATCGATACACAATCGCATGCTATAGTCCTTCTTCCTTACGAAGAAGACCTATGCTCCCAAAAAAAAGGCTCCAGATAAAAACTCTGTGATAACAACTCATCTAGCTGAGTCTGTAGCTCCCTCATCTCAGCGGGTGCCATATGATATGGTAAGGTGCTTGGAATATTAGTACGGTGCCTGCTGCAACTCGATGCAGTGAAACAACCTCTCTCACTGGAGAAAACGTAGTTATGTCCTGAACGACATCCTGATACTCTGAGACAACTCCGGTCTCGCTCAAAACTGCATCCTGATCCCGTATCATCACCTATTCGACATATGCTAGAAATGACTCTGCATTCTGGTTACCCTATGAGGTTGCTACTATCTATACAATCCCAACGAATGCTCACAAGCGTACTGTTTTAGCAAAACAGTCGATATTGATATTGTAGGATGATAAGCATTCCATACCAAGAATGACGTCGAAATTCGACATCCACAACACGACCATGACAAAGATGAACTCAAACTCATATTGGCCTTCTTGTTTTGATGATGTTTAACAAACAATTTATTTCTAATATTGTTTGTCTAGTGTTTGTGTATTCCTATGTATTGTAGACAAACAACGTAATTAGAGGATGGATGGAATCGAGCCTTAACGAACATATCAAATGGAGGTTGGCGGAACTGTGGAGTGAAGCAACATACAATTCAAGTTAAAGATCAAGTTCAAGCTTCATCCGTAACGTGTACCAAGTTGAGCTACAATGAAGATCAAGATTGCTTGGGTAATGTAGTTTAGGAGTTTATATTATGTGTGTTAAGTACTCTAAGCTCAAATATCTATACACACACATTTATTGGTTTCTTCGTATATATATATAGTTATATATATATATATAAACAAGTTTTGGTTTCTATGAATATATATAGTTTTATATATATACATACATACTTTTGGGTTTTCATGTTTATAATATGAAATCATATATTTCATATTTACTATTGTGTTTTGGTATTTATTGTATAGAATATGCAATTTTGTAAAAATATTGTATTCTTAGTTTGGAGACTTCAATATCAGTTTATACATGTTTTACTAAGTCTATAAAAACATTTCATAAAATTTTAAAAAGTTGGTTTATGTCAAAACATCAAAATTCAAGTATATTACTTTTTCATGTTTTGAACACTTTTGCAAAATGATGATTTTTCACAAATGGGAAATGCAATTCGTAAAATTCTTTTTGTAACATGTTTGTTTTCATGTTTATATACATTTCCCAAAGTTTCATAATTTTTGGACTTCATTTGTTATTTTTAACAAATTTCCAAAAGTCAAAAAATACGTTTTTAGGTATGTCAGATTTCGGTCGACCGACCCGGTCGACCGATCAGTTGATCTTTCTTCACTGGGCGACAGAGAGTCTGTCGGTCGACCGGTCTGGTCGACCGAAAAGCTCCATCGGTCGACCGCACCGGTCGACCGACGATGGTCTAGATTGTTTCTTCGGGTTTTTGCTCTCCGTCGGTCGACCGACAGAATTTCCGGTCGACCGACCATATGACTGTTGCTTTTTAACGGCTCTTTCTCTGAGCTGTTTGTTGGGGTTTTTGGTCATTTCGTTTTGGGGTTTTTGCTGAGATTCTTAGAGGGTATAAATACCCCATTGCTGATGTCTTTTCAAGTTAGTTAAGAAAAAAGTTTAAAAGATTTTAACAAGGGTTTAAACTTGTTTAGTGTTTGTTTAAGTGTGTTTTAAGAAGCTTTTAAGCAGTTGAGTGTTTCGGTTTTGTGATTCAATTCTACAAGAGCTTGAGGAGATCATCTATTGGTGTTTGGGCATTCAACTATTCTCCCTCCAACTCTTGATATATTGAGAAGTTTTCTAAACTCTATTTCTAGCTATTTTATATATTTGATTATCATTATTATTTAGCTAGAACTACATTGAGTTTAGTTTTGATTTATATCTCTTTGTTCACACACACCCTTTTGAGCTTATTGTATTTACATTCATAGTATAATTTGGGGTTGTGGGTTTGTGACTAAGAGTTGTGCTTAATTGAGTTCTCACCTTGTTTAGAGAACAAATCATTTATTATATTATGCTAAATTGTGAGGATTCACTTGTAATACACTTGTACACCGAGAGAAGTGTGTGGTGAGAGACGGGGTCGAATCCAAGAGGAGTGGCGTCAGTTGACGTGCCTAGGGAGAGGTTGTAACCGAGAACTTGAGGAGGAGGACACGGGCTAGGACCAACACTTAGTGTGTGAGGTGTGATTACATAGTGATTGTATTGTGAGGTGTAAACGTTGTTCGGGTGAACGTAGAAAACCCGGTTGTGATAGTGGAGATCTCCTCGAGGTGAGGAGCGGGGACGTAGGTCGTAGGGACCGAACCTCGTAAACATATCGCTTTGTTTGTGATTGCATTGGCGCACTTGTTTTTCATGTTCATATCTTACATCGCCATTGTGTATTGCTTGTTGATCATCTTGCCCTATCACACTTGTAGTTATTGTTTACCCTTGTGTTAGTTTGCATATCCTTGCACATATCTTATTGTATATCTCTTTGTTAGGATATATCATCTTGTGTTAGTTTTATATCCTTGAACATACATTGCCTATATCTCTTTGTTAGGATATATTACTTTGTGTATATTGCATATTCTTGCTCATAAGTAATTATATATCATCTTGCAAGAATATACTTGTTAATTAATTTTAATTGGCATTTAAATCGGATTAGATTAGCATAAGACCCTAATCACCCCCCCTCTAGGGTCTAACAACTCATGTATACTGATGACACATCTCCTACATATACTCTCTAATAGGGACACCTCCCCTAAAGGAGTAGAAACTGATAATGGAACGCTAAAACACTGCGCTACAAGCTGATGTCTAATCATGACATCATGATAGATAAAAAAATGCGAAGCTTCTGAATCAACAAGATTCGAGCTGGATAAGAATTTACTACGAAAACTCTGCTCGCACTATGATCACGTGGCGCGACTACATAAACTCTGCTGGTGGCCGACGCCTGCTACGATGCTGGCGGTGAAACACATGGGTCCATCTGACACTGATGAATGCTCTAAATAGCTCAATTCTGGCCTATAGGCCCCTAAATCCTCGGAATAACCGGTAGCACATCTATCCTCCGATGCTGGCCGTAACTGCTACCCTAAGATTATTGACCCTGATTTCTATCATGCTAGTCTCCTACTGGCGTACTGCGATAATTCTTCACTCTATGTCCGATCTTATTATAATTGTATCATGTGTCCCGAATCATACGCTGTTGCGTTGTTATCAAATCATGTTTGCTATCTTCTTATAATGTCTTTGTTGCTGATAGTAAAAATCCTTACCCCGCTGTTGGGGTCCTCTAGATCCCATAATAGGCCTCTTGCCCTTGACATTGCCATCATGCTAGTCTTGATTTCGTAATTAAATATAGGCATATCTCACTATTTTAAGCAAACTAGCTCTAACTGCTTGTCAAAAAAGTAAACAAAATTTTCCCAAATAAGTGATATTCACTGTCCCGACGAAAATCTAAAATCGTAGCTACCCTTTGCTGCTATTCTCCGGTGATATCCTCTGTGCTGAATATATTTAACCTCTGGTTTGGTACTGAGTCTATGTTAAGGAATTTTCACATATTCCTTTTTATTTATAAGCTGCATATGAATCCAATGTGCCCTGCACTATGGTGTTCTTAGTGTCCTACATCTTTCTTATTCTTACAGAGCCAAGCCTCATGCTTTGTATCTCTATCAACAAATGGTTGTGATAATATAATCATTAGTATTATCTCTTCAATTGGCACAATTAGTACAACGGGTGGTGGAACTCTAGAAAATGTAATGTGGCTCGCTACTTCCTCCTCAAGTGTTGCTAGTCTCTGTTTCTACAAACGGTACCATAAAGTCGATCAAATACTGTGGAGCCTGCTGTGGCTCAGACTCTGCTTGCCCAGCTCTCCGGGTATGAGTTTTATCTCGACTTCATCCTCGTTCTAACATTTATAATATCGAGACGAGAGCTTATGATCATAGTAAGTGAGATCGCAAACATATATACATATATATATAACGTATCATAATACATATTCATAACATATAGTATTCACGCAAATACTTTAAATCAACATAAAATAATTGTCAAAAAAAAAATTAAATTTTTAGATATACGCACATATCGTCCTCACTCATTCTAGGAATTCCTAACGGACTTTATACGTGAATCCTAGGAAACTCTATCCTAGCTCCACAATTTGACACAGAAATGATCCTAAGGATGCTGGAACTAGAGCTCTGATACTAACTGTGACTCTGCTGTCCCAGGTAAAACCCGGATTGTCAAACCTGCCAAGCACCAACTACCATGCTATGACAAGTTTCACCATCACAATCACTATCTCTCTAGTGGAAATAATAAATAGGTGAAGGTACAGACAGGTAAAAAAAATAGAAATAGGACAACACTGGATATACACAGAAGAAGCATAAGAAAAATCAATAACGAGCTCAACTGGAAAAAAATAGACATATCTCTGAGTCTGAACTGAATCTCGAATACAATGAGTCACATAAACAAAGTCTCACAATAGCTCTCAACTCTATGAAACAAAATACCAATCTAGATTCTGAAAATAACCAACTACATGCGGAGTTCTGCAATAACTATAAAATATGATAAGTAACTAAATGGATAACTAAGAAGTCCCATCAACCTGCGACTCTCCGTACGCCAGACTCGCTGCTTGAAAGGGGGGAAAACAACGAGCGTCAAAGTGCTAGCGAGATCATCACTACCTCTCCCCAGGGGAAGGATTAGGAGTATATAAGAAAATAGAGTCAGTACATACATATATCAAATCATTCATATAACTCTCTATGAATGAATAATAAATAATCAATGATAAATACTCCAATCTCTAACATAAAGAATAATCATCTCATCTCGAACTACGTCCGAGTGACCTACTCTATAATAAGAGGATATTAACAATTGCTAAATAAATATATCTGCCGTTCATAACGGGTGCATCAAAATCTCAAAGGAAATACCCTATTCACGGGCAATTTATCATAGAAGTAAAGCCTACAACTGATCAAATATTTATGTGTGCATCATCATGTACTATAGCGATACTTTTGTAATGCTCGTTACTCAATCGCTCTGCGACAATAGGGTTTATTACTTTCCTATTCCGGATACAATATAATAACAATACTATTGTAATACTATTACTCAATCGTTCTGCGACAATAGGTTTTATCTCCCTATCCCGGATACATAAAATAACGATATTATTGTAATACTCTTTCTCAATCGTTCTGCGGCAAATAGGTTTTATCTTCCTATTTCCGGATACATGAATTAACGATACTTTTGTAATACTCTTACTCAATCGTTCTGCGGCAAATAGGTTTTATCTCCCTATTTCCGGATACATGAATTAACGATACTTTTGTAATACTCTTACTCAATCGTTCTACGGCAAATAGGTTTTATCTCCCTATTTCCGAATATATGAATTAACTATACTCTTTTATATGTATTCATCAGCTCAACGTGCGACAAAAAGTATGTTAACACAACATAATCTAAGTATACGTGCACATATCTCGGTGTGCGTGTCCATATCTGGTGTTCATCATTATCCCAGATGTTAAACAACTCTTAAGCATTGTATATAATAGTACAATATCGAGAAACTCTCTCAAAAATAACAAACAAAAGCGAAACTCAAGAAACCTTTACGTAATATATCAATTTATTTCAAATCAGCATATCTGCAGTTTTTTTCAGAACATATCAATAGTAAATTAATAATATCTTTCTATAGACAAACTCTTTCTAAGAATAGTTTTTCGTTTTAGAAACTAGACTCACATAGCTATCATTTGACACTGATTTGGCTTAGTTTGGAGTTCATATGATATTTCAAATTTCCAGTCAAACATTTTATTTGTGCAGCAGATTTTTTGCAGAACCTATCATCAGTAAATTGAGCATATCTTTCTCTAGGAAAACTATCTTTAGGTATGGTTTTCTGTTTTGAAAATTAGATTCCCATATCTTTCAATTGGAATTAGTTTGGTTCAATTTGGATTTCATTTGTTATATCAAATTTCTAGTTCAATAGTATATATGTGCAGCAGAACATAACAAGCATGATTATTTGCACAAGAAATCATATGTAAAACGTCAATCATGCACGAAACTTTAAAACGAAGAATAAGATATCTAAATTCAGATAAACAATATTTTAAATTATTTTTAGATCTTAAAATACTTCTGTAAATTCGTGCTTAATCTCTTTAACATGAAAATACCTAGTCTTTATACATATATACAAAAGATCGAATTTTTATACACAAATTAATTGATTAGGCTCTATAAAACTCATTAAAAACTCTTAAAAAATATTTTAAAAACTGGGAGGGGAATTAGTAGAGATGATACTCACCTGGGGTGATAGAAAAACTTGTTAGAAGCAACGTCGAAGGAGATCTCCACTCCAAAAGCCAAAAATCAACAAAAACCCAACTTGAAAGCCTCCAATCTTCTCCAAGAATTCAAAATAGGGTTTACGGGGGTTTGGTGGCTGTTAGGGTTCTTAGATATGATAAAAGAAATGAATTTTTATGAAAAATATAGGTATTTATAGAGGCAAACCCGAAACAAACCTGTTAGACCCGAACCAGGAAACCTAGTCTGACTAGGAAAATACCCCTTCGATATTTTAGCTGTAACTTTTTCATCCGACCTCATAATGAGGTGATCTAAGACTTGTTGGAAAGATGTTGAAGAGACCTACAACTTTGATCTTTTACACTTTTCCAAATTCTAACTGTATCGATGTGCAAAATATAAAAACTCATAACTGGTTATTATTCCCAGATTTTCACTCTTGGCCTTTGTGCATGTTTTGTGCATTTGCACTCATATTTTCACCAATATACATTGAATTGATCTCAAATCAATTCTTATCATATCAAAACATCAAAATATATTATTTTTTACCATATAACAAATTTATCATTATTTATCATAAAATATTCAAATTTACGGGGTTTTACAAATAATCCAAACAAGGAAACCCTCATGTATATACCATATGTCTCAAATTATAGATAATTAAGTATTAATCTCGATCTATGTATGAAAAGAAACACGACTAGCCTATATCTCACAAGAACTCATACTAAGCCAAGAAACGAGTCATGTAACTAGCCATCCTATAACAGGTCACTAGTTCACATCTCACACAGAGTCAAAGTTCACATCATCGGATAACTGATAGATCGCAATCACAAATATCCTAACTCCTCAGACCCACCCCGGTGACTATAAAAACTTCACCGGCGCGAGTCCAGAATACACAAATATCTCAACTCATCAGACCCACCCCGGTGACTACACAAACTTCACCGGCGCAAGCCCGGAATACAACCACGATCACAAATCTCATCTTCTCAGACCCACCCCGGTGACTACACAAACTTCACCGGCGCGAGCCCGGAATAGAACCACAATCACAAATATCTCATCTCCTTAGACCCACCGCGGTGACTACATAAATTTCACCGGCGTGAGCCCGGAATACAACCACAATCATAAATATCTCAACTCCTTAGACCCATCCCGGTGACTACACAACTTCACCGGCGCGAGCCCGGTAAATACATCAACAATTCCGACCGCTCACATGGACCAAGACTTCTCACCCCAATTCTCATAATTCTAGGTCAACTACACATGAGGTTCTAGATCCTAACTGTGTCATACAGGTCACTACAGTCATGAACTCCTAACAATTCTCAATCACAACAATGAACAATCAATGCAACTAATCATGTACAATAATATCGTGACATATCAAATAGCCAAAAATTAAGAATTATAAATCATAAACAACATCTACATAATTCATAAAATAATCTTTTTTCTAAATTAATTCATTTTAAATTATTTTACTTAACAATTAATCTAAACTAATTCATTTTCCAAAATAAATTCTTTTAAATTATTATAATTATCTAAAAATGATTCTTTTGCCGAACTAAATTCTTTTAATTCCTTATAATTATTCTAAAAATTCTATTTATCATATTACTATAAAATATTATAATATTCTTCATCAAACAATCCATGCAGGTAATTATATTACAACTATAAAGACAACTCATAATAGATCTGAAAATGTGAAGAACGACAAGCTTGCACATAATAATCTACGACAAATATAAGAATTAGAACGAAACTAAACAAGGATCAGGATCTTGCCTGCGAGACCGTGGGGTCTGATGACGAGGCTACGATGCCGATGCGGACGCGGCGTGTGGCGATCGAGGTGACGTAGTGGATGACGGTTCTACAACTGGATGTGCGTTGATATATCGTCGAACAGGTGGCGGCGATGGAGGAGAAGAACGGGGCGGATGGAGGAGGACGAGGGGCTCAGGGCTATCGGTGTCGGTTTAAGGGGGTCGTCACTGCGAACGGCGAACGACGGGTTTTGAGGAGGAGAGACGTCGGATCTGGAGCTGTGGAGGCGATAGTTCAGGTTGACGGGCGGAGCAGCGGCTGAGCGGGCATTGGTTTAGGTGGTGGATAGGAGGGAAAGAGAGAACGGAGAGAGAGGGTGTAGGGGCGATGCTGGAGTTTGCCGGTAGCGGGACAGGCTGGGGAGGAGGCCGTGGGTAGTCGGACTTGGAAGAGGAGATGAGGAGGAGCTGAGAATAGTTCAGAGGTGGGTTTGCGGCTGTAGGAGGAGGAGTGGGGATCGCGGCTTGGTGGCGGTGATGGGGGAGAAGGTGGCTGCGGGTGACGTGCGCGCGTGGGGCTTGTCGGCGGTGGAGAAGGTGAGCGCGGTGGAGCAGGTGGCGGCAGTGTTCGGATCGGGGCGAGTTCGACGGCGACGAGCTCAGGTGGCGACCGCAAGGCTGGGACAGCGGTGGTTGTCGGGTGCGGTCGGATCTTAGTGCAGGCGGGGGTGGTTGCGGATCTAGGCGCGAGTCACGAGGAGGGTGAGCGGCTGTTGGCGATCGTTGTCGTGGGTCTCGGCGGTCGACGAAGAAGCTTGGGGTTCGCGCTAGAGCAGCGGGTAGATGAGGAGATGGTTTCTGGTGGGGAAGAAATAACAGAGGGGGAGAGGCGGCGGGTTGGGTTCACGAAGAGGAGAAGAGAGAGATGAAGGAAAATACAAATAGTATATATATATAAAACGAATTAGGGTTGGGTATTTAAATAAAAATAATAATTAAAATAAAATAGTAACGGGTATTTAAAAATTAAACTAATTACCTAATAATTGTCTACAAATAAAAACGTACATGTTGTGTTAATACAACAGTTGATACGAAACAGTCAAAATATACACATATTGTAGAATTAAATAGAAATAATTAAAAATAAAAATATATTTACTTGTATTTAAAATCAAATAATTATGGGATAAATATCCACATATAAAAACGTACTAGTTATACTAATACGATAGATAATATGTAATAGTTAAAATAATATAACAAATTATACCAAAAATACATAATTAATAATACAAAGTATTATACGAAATAATTTGTAATAATATTAATAATATAATATATTATTTAAAATATTATGTAATAGTACCGATAACACAACAAATTAATTCTAGAAATTTTTACCACAGAAAATAAATTTATAAATATCAAAATCATTTAAATAAATATATAATCAGATTTTTAAATCATAGAAAATTATACAAAATCGAGAAAAATACAAATACTCTTTTAAGGATAATAATTAAATATTTTAAAATATCAAAAAAATATTTTAACTAGTATCAAAGTTCACGGTCATTACACATCAACTCAAGATGAATCCTACGAAGTCATTCTTAGGGATGTCCAGTGGCAAATTCCTTAGTTTGTAGTCACAACAAAGGGAATTCGAATCGACCCGGATAAGGTACGAGCTATCCAAGAGCTGCAGGCTCCCCGGAATCTCAAAGAATTATGGGGTCTCCAGGGACGATTGGCTTACACCCGGAGGTTCATCTCAAATCTCTCGGGCAAATGTCAACCTTTCTCCAAACTGATGAAGAAAGGTATCTCCTTCGTATGGGATGAGCCCTGCCAACAAGCCTTCGAAGAGATCAAAGCCTACCTTTCCAATTCACTCATCCTAGCAGCTTCGATCTCAGGAAAGCCATTTCTCATCTACATACGAGCCATGGAACACTCTCTAGGCGCTCTCTTGGCGCAAAATGATGATGCCGGTCATGAGCAGGGCATCTACTACCTGAGTAGAACCCTACAGGGTGCCAAACGGAGATACCCTATGGTCGAAAAGGAATGCTTAGCCTTGGTATTTGCCATCCAAAAGATGCGATATTACCTAGTTCGCCAAACCATCCATGTCATTTCTCGGATGAACCCCATCCGAGTCTTCATAACACAGCCCGCGGCCTTAAACTGGCGCTTGGCCAGATGAGCGCTCCTACTGTCTCAGAATGACATTCAATTCATGTCACAGAAGGCAGTCAAAGGGCAGGCCATCTGCGATCTCATGGCCAGTCATCCGCTGGGGGTGAAAACTGACCTGTTCGAAGATTTTTCGGATGAACCCCCCGAAGTCAACGCGGCATCCCGAGCGAAAGTTTGGCAGATGTTCTTCGATGGTGCGTCTCGCGTCGGCACGAGCGGATCTATTGTTGCAGGAGTGGGGGTGGTCCTTACTTTCCTACATAACCACGTGTTACCCTGAGCCTTCTCTTTAATAGAGCCCTAAACTAACAACGTGGCTGAGTACAATGCGCTACTCATTGGGCTCGAGCAGGCGAGAGAGTTAGATAAAATATCTCGAGGCCTACGGTGACTCTCAACTCATTATTAGGCAGATGACGGAGAATACGAGGTTAGAAATGACGATCAAATCCCGTTTCATAAAGCGGCTACCAAACTAATTGAGTCATTCAAAAACTTCCGCATTGAGCACGTGCTTCGTTCCAAGAACACGCACATGGATGCCCTCGCATCCTTGGCGGCTAACTTGGCTCAACCACTAGAAATGACTCAATGTGTCACTATAGTGAGTCGACGACTCTTTCGACCAGAGGATGTTCTAGAAGTGAACACTACTCATCAGGCTCCAGATCAACTTGACCTGAAAGACTGGTGTCTCCTGATCATTGACTAAGTTTTATACGGCATGTTACCCAAAGACGCTAAGGAACGAGAGTCTATCCGCAGACGCGCCTCAAGGTTCTACTATGACTCGACCACAAGCATGTTGTATCGTAGGTCATATGAGGGTTTGTTACTCCGATGTCTTTCAAAGATAGAAGCATAAGAAGCGCTACGTGAAGCCCATGATGGCACTACGGAGCTCACCAGCCCAGACCCAAGCTGTGGGATCGCCTGCAGAGAATAGGCTACTTTTGGCCCGGGATAGTTAGTGACGCAGTTGCTTATGCCAAACGATGCGACACATGCCAAGTCCATGCTAATTACATGCACCGACCTCCTGAAGACCAGCATACGACAGCAATGTCATGGCCGTTCGAAGCATGGGGAATGGACATAGTTGGGCCGATATCCCCGCCATCTACAAGGGGTCACCGGTTCATCCTGACGATCACTGACTACTTCTCCAAATGGGCCGAAGCCATCCCCTTGAGAGAAGTCAAAACTAATGAGGTGATCTAGTTCATCAAACATCACGTCATATATCGATATGGCGTACCTCGATGTATCATTCATGACAACAACACACAATTCGTTAGTCATGCGTTCACCCGGTTTTCCGACAAGTTCAGAATCCAGAACCTTTCCTCTACAGCCTATAACCCTTCAGTGAATGGCTTGGCCAAGACCTTCAAAAAAATAATCGTTAAGATCCTAACCAGGCTGACTTTTGGTGGCAAGCACGATTGGAACGAGAAGCTTGGCGAGAGCTTATGGGCGTATCGCACAACGGTTCGCATGCCGACTGGCAACACGCCTTACTCATTGGTATATGGCTGCGAGGCAGTGGTGCCATTAGAAATTCAAATTCCATCCCTCTGTGTCACCACAGCGATATGGATGATGATCGAGGATAATCATCAACGACGCCACAGTGATAAGGATGAAAGGCGGTTTGAAGCCCAACAGCACATTGAGTTCTACCAAGCTCGAATAGCTAAGGCCTTTGACAAGAAAGTCAAACATCGATCCTTCAAGGAGGGAGAATTGGTACTCGCTGTTCGACGACTGATGATTCTCACTTCCAAGAAGAAAGGTGAATTCTAGCCCAAATTAGAAGGACCGTTCGTGATAGAGACAGTTTATTCGAATGGATCTTATCGTCTCGTCAAACCAAACGGTGATAAGATCATGATGCCTATCAATGGCAAATTCCTGAAGAAGTACTACCCTTAGTACTACCCTACAAACTCCCACTAGTGCAAGAGTCTAAACTGCCCCTTCAAACTCCCACTGGTGTACGAGTCTAAACTGCCCCTTCACACTCCCACAAGCGCACGAGTCAAGTAGACGAGTGTGTGACACCGCTTACGGGAAACTCCTCGAGGATACTAGGTATAGTATTCTTAGGGATAACCCAAACCCCCCATTCGGTCAAACCTTTCTACAGTTAGGACCAAAGTCGATTATCAAGTTAAATCCCCACCTCTGACAGTCGTTTCTCTATCAGTCTCATTCAACTGGACGATGGATCCCTCAAATCGAGTCATGTTAATTGTTACCTCTAGCCAAAATCAACTTACTAATCCTCTCCAATATGATGGTAAGCCAATAGAGTTGCTCACATCGCAACAAACAATCAAGTCATGTTAACTATCACCTCTGACGACATAAACCTACCAATCCCCTCCCATAGGATAACAGGCCCTCATAGTTGCTTCGATCGCAACAAGATTCTATCGGGTTAATGATTACCTCTGGTAGAGCAGGCTCTATCATTCCCATGAGTGGCAATGCCCGAGTAGTAACCTACAATTCAACGTGTTACTACTCTGGTCGGTCGTCACACTCGTATGTCCCTGAACGACCCGACCTATTCCGAGTGTTCTAATACTCTCTTAGAAAAACCGATGGGTAGCAGCCCACCATGCGACGGCTCCTACAACAATCAATTATCACACTCCTACATCCCTAAATGATTCGATTATCTACATCCTGTCATTCCCCTGAGTGATGGTGTCGTCGATAGTGACCTACCAAGCGATGTGTCCAGTCGACCTTCAAACGGCTACCTACCAAGCAGCGGGCCGTAGCTTGAACCCCATCTTAACCACCTGCATGGGTGATCGGCCGTTCTAGGCTAAGTTGTCCAGCTTAACTATGACCTAACGGTCGAAGTTAACCCGACCCTACGCTTCAAACATGCTAAGGGTAGACGAGAAGTTTTAGCATAAAGTTTAAAAAGAAGCTCCTTGACGACTTACCACAGCACGGCTAGCTTGACTCGAGCGGCAATCAGTAAAGACAAGTCCGACTCATTGATTGCCGAGGATTTGCTAAAAGACTTAAGCATAAATCAACACAGGAAAGTAAGGAAAAACCACATGCAAAGTCAAAATCAACCGAAAACATAAAGAGCCATTCCAGGCCAAGTTTAAAGACATCAAATTTTTAGTCAAAGATGCAAAAAGCATCAGCAAAATTACAGCACCAGAACAAAAAAAAGGAGGAAGGCAAAAGCCTAAACTAGCTTCGAGAGGCTAAAGGAAGCTATCTTTGCCCTAACCGCCTCAAGCTTCTTGGCCTGCCAAGCCGCGATGTTCTCCTCTTCAGTATGGCGACGCTTGTCAAGAGCGGCTTCAGTGTCCTCTACTTCCTGTCGGAGGACCTAAAGAGCCTTCGCTTCCTCCTCGATAGCACCATAGACCCGCATTTTATGACGCTTGAGACTCTTTAGGTTCTCCTCTCCTTGAAGGGATCCGGCGTCCAAGAAGAAGGCGGCATCAAGATAAGCGTCCATCTGGTCCAGAAAGTCACGGTGTCTCCTACGAATACGCGTGATGTGAGCCTCCTAGGCCGACATGCTCTCCTCCCGATCCTTACACTCGAACTCCTGCTGGATCCGAGCATTGATCAGAAGTGATGTTGGTTGGTCACTGTGCTTAGCCTGGACCAATTCCTCCAGACTATATAGGAGTTTCCTCAAGCGATCGAGCTCTCTCCTACATCGCCTAGCCAATTGGGTGCCCCCTAGGCATCGGATCTCCTCAAGACAACCGGCGACATGAGGAAGAATGTCGTAGCATCTACCATGGCCCTGGCTGATGAGGGTGGCCGCCCTTTGAAAGTCATCCTCTAACCGCTTGAGGATGTCGAATGTCGGGTTAGGGTTAGGAGCGGCCGGCGACAAGGCAGCGTCGATGGCATCGGAGGAGGAAGCGGCGTCCTTGCACTTGGAAGCACTCGGCTTGGTCGCAGGAGCCATTGTTCGGGACAACGAAGCCTCTGCAAGAATTCTCTTCAGACAAAACTTCATGAGCATGAGAACTCTACCAATAGAGTGGCAAACAAACTATATATTAGGGATCTGATGGTTGAGATTCGTTGGCTTAGGTGAATCGAACGGATCAGATCTCCAGCGGTGTTTTGAGTTTGATACCTATAAAGGCCTCGGCTTCTGGGACTCCAAACCGACGGTTCGGATCGAGTGCGAAAGGCGAAGCGTTCCATCGCTTCACAATTAATGAGGGTTGATACGTCTGCATCGCCCTAACTGGCGAGCATTTGGGTCCGCAGGCGGACGTGTAGCATAGACTCGCCTAATTGGGGTTTTGCCCGAAGCACAAACTCGCCTATACCTGTGTTTCTCCCGAAGCACAAACTCGCATATGCTTGAGTTTTGCTGGCAGCACAAACTCGCCTATATTTGAGTTTCACCTGTGGCACGAACTCACCTGTGCTTGAGTTTCGCTTGCAGTGCAAACTCGCCTGCATTTGAGTTTGCCTATCGCATGAGTTAGGTGTTAAATAGCGACACAAAAAAAGAGAGGATGAAAAAGTGTTGGTGCAACGTCTCAAGAAATCGAGAAAGCGCGAAACTCATTCATTAGCTATTCCAAGACAATATATTTGAACAAAGTTATGATCTTACAAACAAACCAGTCAGAACGTTGCATTCAAGAAATGAAGATTGAATAGGATATCTTGAATCTACTCCTATCCTACGAGCTTATTCCAAAAGTTTAAAAGACACGAGCTCAGCTTTGACCGTGGCTATATTCTCTACATAGCACGAGCTTCGCCCTCTGCCTCCTGTCAAACCCTTGCCTCAAAAGAAGCGTTAGCGGCGGCATCCTCCTAGCGCACAATCGAGAGAATACGTCTCTCCCTAGCAAGATCATCTTGCACGGTCTCGCTCTGAATGCGTAGGCCCGTCAAAGTCGATTCCCCCTCAGCATGCGTGATCGCGCCTGAAAGGATCGAAGAAGCGGTAGCCTCCATGTCAGCTTGCAATAGGCGTCGTCGAAGGTCCAAACGGCTGATAAGGGATTCTTTGTCTTCTATGTCTCACCTTCGACACTCTCGCTGCCACGTTTCGTGAAGACGAGCTGAAGCCAAGAATGGCATCACATCGGGCTCCAAATTCGCTTGTTGAAGATCCACCAACTTTATTAAAAGTGCCTCCAGGTTGAGGAACCTCATCGAACAGCGTATGGTGAGCCTATAGTCCCCCGGCCCCGGATGCAGGCCACTTGATCTGAGAGACGACTTCAGATCCATGTAGGTACTACGGCCCTGAACGACGAGCGAGATTGCCAGTTTCATGCCGTTCTCTAATTCCCCAACCTGGACCTACAAATTATCAGAGTCTGAGGGTTAAGACTCCGGACCATGGTCAGGTACAGGAGCCGAGGGAGAGGCACCATTCTCCGTCTTCTTCGAGGCAGATCTTTTTGCTCACGGTGCCATCCTGAATGAGAAAGGAACGATGAACTCTGTGGCCTCTTCAACAAGAAGGAAGAACAATATATGACGTACGACCCAAATGTGTGCCTGTCGTTCAACGGCCCAGATCAAGCGTGAGGAACGAAGAGCTCCCATTACACCGCCTTTAACACGATGTGACGTGCCGAAGTCAGCCCAGCTGGCAAGCACGAGGAATCGCGATGGGACACATAGCCAGCCCAAATCAGCATTCACCTCGCCTGCGGCTTGATTCACCTGGGGCTAAAGTTCGCCTATGACTACAATTCGCCCACAGCTTGAATTCACCTATAGCCAGAATCCGCCCATAGCTCGAACTCGCCTGTGGTTAGAATTCACCTATGGTTCGAATTTGCCTATGGCTAAAAGTTCACCCACGGCTACCACACGGATAAAAACAGAGGGATAAGAGACAACAACAATAGGAGGAATATATGCACAAACACATTTGGGAAACCAAAGCGGTATAACATTCATCCAGTTCTAAGACAGTACATTTGAGCAATGTTATATCTTTACAATCAAACAAGTTATAACGCTACATTGAAAGCAAAATGAGACAAAATGTCTTAACACTGCTTTAGCCCTGAAAGCCTAGTCCAGCAAACTGAAGGACGCAAGTTCAGCTTTGAGCACGTCCACCCTTCTTGCGAGGTCCTCCCGGGCTTTGTCCTCGGCCTCCTTCTGAGTTCGAACCTCGAAGGTTGAAGCAGCAATAGAGTCTTCTTGACGCAGCGTCTCAAGATTTTAGGTTGCCTCTTCAATGGCCTTACTAGCATTCCAGCTCTCAAATTGGAGCCCCCTCAGTGTCGTCTCCGCTTGCTCCAACTCATCCTTCAAACGGGCGATGGTGGAGGTAAGGACGTCCATTTGTGCCTATAGAAAACGCTGCTGGCCCATCAAAAGGCTAATGTGGGACTCTAAGTCGGCTATATTCTACGCCCGCACCTCCTGTTCCCACATCCCCTAACGCCCGGCATGAGATAAGAACGGCTCCCCGTCAGCCACTTGATCCACACACAACAGGTGCTCCAAGAACGTTAGCTGCGATTCCAAGTAAAGCAGCCTCGTCATGCAACATGTAGTGAGTCGAGATTCGCCCAGCCGCCTAAGATCAGCCACGCGATCCAAGAGGGACTGCTTGAAATCATAATACGCCCCCGAACCAAGACTAACGAGGGAGATCACTTGCTTCATAACATTCTCCAGTTCTGCAACACGAGCCGGTATAGGAAGAAGTTCTGAGAGAACAGGCTCTTGGCCACTGGCAAGCATCGTGATAGGTAGAACCTCGAGGTAGAGTCCTACTTCAGGCATTGGAACGGATTGGGAAGTGGACGCAGCCGCAGGCCCCCCGTAATTTGTCATCCGAGACGAGGATAGGCTCAGGCGGAGACCTCTCGACGACCGACGCACCTTCTCGACATGGACAAAGCAGCGAAGGGGTTAAAATCATGAAACAACTCACGAAGATTGAAAGCAAAGATACCTTAGGCAGCGGTGTCCTAGATGGCGGAGGAGGAAGAATCATCCCGTCTCTTCTTCAAAACAGTCACCTTTACCCGCGGTACCATCTCGGATGCAGAAAACTAGGGTTTTCTCTGAAGAAAGCAATAAGCCTATAACTTCTTCTAACGAGGGAGATGAGCATTATATACACATTGCTCTGATGACCACCCACCGTGCGATTGGATAATTCGAGACAAACAGCCAAAGGTAAGGCCGAATGATTCAGAATCACGTGTGAATGGTCGAGATCTGGCGGTTTTAAGCATGATCTCTAGCCAACGCCTTGGATCAGGCATGAGGTATGGAGAACCCATCACTACGCCGCCTTTAATGTGGAGTGACGTGCCCACGACGTCTTAAATGGTGAGCGTATTAATACACGAACAGACACGTGGCCCACTAAGAGCGAAGCCCGCCAACGAGTCAAACTCTTCATCCGTGCTCACATAACTCGAGTTCGCCTGATGGCCCAGGCTCATGCAGCGCCTCGGCCTACCTATTCCAAGTCTAGCTACAGCTAGAGTCTTCACCAATCTCAAATTCTCCTAAAATGTTGAACCCAATTAAGGATCAACCACGGTTTGAGCTAATCTTGGTTCTGCCTGGAGCAAAAAATTCGCCCGCGGCTAGAATCCGCCGGCTGCTAGAACCCACCCAGCGCGAGTCTACCGACGGTGAACTTGATGGCGCCCGTTGTGAACAGCATCAAAAACTGAAAAAAGTTCACACACTCAAAATGAGAGGAACAATGACTAAGACAAAAGCACAATTCCATTCATTAAGAGTCTTACCTAGGCATCATAACTATGTTAGTGAATAGCTCAACGTCATCAATCTGATGCTACGTATTTAAGGCACTTTCTACTGAAGATCATCATTAGGTAGTTAGGAGGAAAACACAGCCCTAATCTTCTAGACTCAACCTATCAGATTTTTCCTTGCATCAACAATCAAAATTTAAAATGTTGTCTATATTTGTCTCCGTATATTAATGGATATAATGATACCAGTATATTTGTGAATATGCATACTTAGTCTTCCATCTTAATTAATTATAGACATAAATAGTTACAATTTAGATACATCTTTTTATATATACTAGGAGAAGATGCAAACTTTGTTGGATAGAAGGTTCCTAATATGTTACCTAATTTGTTTTGGTAACAGGTTATTGGGATTTCTAATCTATTTTGGTAACAGGTTATTGGGATTCCTAATCTATTTGGGTAACAGGTTATTAGGATTCCTAATCTGTTTTATTTTTAGTTTTAGAATTCCTCGTATGTTTTTGGTTTTAGGATTTTTATATTTATGGAACGATTAGAAGAGAGAATTGAGCAGCGAGTTGAAGATATTTGCAGCACAGAAAAGAGGTATTTTCTGAGCTATTGGTTAGGGTTTTATTTAGAGAGAATTAGAGATTTGTTGGTAAGATTAATTAGTAAGTTCGAGTGATTTATAATCTTAGTTTGTACTTTTCTTTTTTATTAGTGAAAACCCATCCCCTTCTTGCCCCGTGGACGTAGACAACTTGCCAAACCATGTTAAATTGGTTGTGTTTGTTCGTGCCGTTATTTTGATTATGTTTGGCCTTCTCTCGACGTTTGTTTGATTTGGTCTCTTGAAGCACATCGGTTTGGTTTTGGCTTCCGTCGCGCATAACAAATGGTATCAGAGCTCGAGCTAAGATTGGGCTATTTGGAGGAGTACATCGTTTTAGAGGCTCGTCTAGGGCTTCATTTGGTAATAAATGTGGGATCTTTTTGGTAAAGACTCTATCTTTTCTAATTTTGGATCTATTCTTCGTTTATTCCGCTTTGGTTTATTGGTGATTTGAGAAAAATAGTCGAGAAAGAAGAAGTTGAGGAGGGTACTTTCGACGTGAAGACCATCCAAAGTTTGAATATCCACTCTATAAA
Organism: Asparagus kiusianus; assembly: GCA_022839385.1. Taxonomy (NCBI): domain Eukaryota; kingdom Viridiplantae; phylum Streptophyta; class Magnoliopsida; order Asparagales; family Asparagaceae; genus Asparagus; species Asparagus kiusianus. The sequence goes on along the minus strand of BQKN01000672.1, from coordinate 634,288 downwards.
AATAGATGTGGAGAAGTTTAATGGTACAATCAATTTTGGTATTTGGAGATGTGAAGTTTTAGATGCGCTCAACGCACAAAATTTAGAAGACACATTGGAGTTGGACGGGAAACCAGACGATATTGAGGAGAAGGTTTCGAAGAAGATGAATTGAACGGCGTGTGGTGTGATTAGATCTTATTTAACTTAAGATTTGAAATATGATAAGATCAATGAGACTTCGGCTAAGAAGATTTAGGAGATTCTAGAGGGCAAGTATTTGATAAAATGTGTAGAAACCCATTTGCATTTGAAGAGGAGGCTTTATCGCTTCCAATTGAAGAAAGAAACCTCCATTGGTAATAACATGAACCACTATATGAAGCTGTTTGCTGATTTGGCGAATGTAGATGTGATGATTGAAGATGAGGATAAGACATTGTTGTTATTGAGTTTCTTACCCTATGAGGAATATGAGACCTTCATTTTTACTCTTATTAATGGGAAGACATCTCTTTCGTATAGTGAGATCACCGCTGTACTTGTGAATTATCAACTTCGAAAGAAAGATAAGGAGACTTCAGTTGAGCTGGTAGCGAGGGCATTGGTCGCAAGAGCAAAGAGTCCAAACCAAAATATGAGGTCGCAGTCTAGAGAGCATATCCTAGAGTTCGTAGGAATCAGTGTGCCTTTTTCAAAGAAGATGGACATGGGAAGTCTGAATACCCAAAGTTGAAAGATCGAGCCGGGTAGAATAAGGGAAAAGCTATTCAACCTTCAGAGGTGAATGTTTTTAAGGCTAGTGGTGATAATTCATATTTGGATTCTTCGGGCTATTCATTAGCACTACCGTCAGTTTGTGTTGTTGACTCTAAAGAGTGGATGTTTTATTTGGGTGCTTCTTACCATATTTACACTAGGAGGGATTAGTTCTACAACTTTCAGGAGTTAGAAAGAGGGGATGTTGTACTCATGGGTAATGATCATGAATGCCCTATTGGTGGTATTGGTAGCGTTCGTATTACGATGTATGACGGAGTGATTCGGGAGTTAGATGAAGTGAGGTTTGTTCCTCAGTTGAAGAAGAACATTATTTTACTTAGAGTTTTGGAGGCAGCAGGTTATAGGGTGATCTTAGAGGATACATGATTTAAGGTCACATTTAGGTTCATGATTGTGATGAAGGGCGTTAGGAGGAAGAATTTGTGCTATTTGATTGGGAGCACGATGAATGGTAGAGAACTGACGACTTCTTTGGATTTGGCTAGACTGTGACATTTGTTGAGACTGTAATATTTGATTGGTTATACCGTGAATGGTTTGTTGAGGAGTGCTTTGACCTACAGATTGAAGTCCTTTGAGCACATTGGTATGAACAAGAAGACTGAGTTGGAGTTTGGTACTTCTATCCATCGATCGAGGGGTTTTTTGGGTAGTATTCATTCGGGCATTTGGAGGCCTTCCAAGGAGGCATCGTTGGGAGGTAATAGATATTCGGTTTTCGCAATTGGGAACTATTCTAGGCATTGGTGGGTTGCAACTAAGTCACATTGGTTTGAAGTCCTAGAAGTCAACAACAGATAGAGGAGTAAGTTGGTAGAAAGGTAACCCGTCATTTTATTTTGGTAGGTGTTCTTTTTTGCATTTGTGTCGAGCTCACGATAGTTTAAGACACTTCATTGGAAAGGAGATATTAGGGCGACGAGATGAGATGACAGTTTTGATGGATCATTTCTTACTGGAGAAGGATCAACGTTTGTTGTCGAGCATTAGATTGTACAGGAGTTTTGGAGCTTCGACATATTTTGATCATCTTAGTCATAGGTTACCGACTGCTACGTTTGGAGTTATTAGATCTGGTGAAGATGCTTCAGATTTTAGGTTACGTCGGATGTTTGGTTGCCCAACATTTGGTCACATCGAGGATGTGAAATTTGATCCGGTTGCACATTTGGGATTCAAAGGCTCATTTGGTTATCAGTTGGGAGACTCTAATTTTGTTCTGAGCAGATATGTCATATTTGACTCTCGGCAGGTAGAGAGTGTTGATCAGATCATTGGGATATCACAACGGGTGGAGAATGATGCTACTCCATGTTGGATTGAGATTACTCCACATACTCTGGATCATACTGCATCGTTTGGGATTCCAGCTGAGGTGACACAATTTGGGGATCATTTGGATTTGGATGCAGATGATGAGTTGGTTGATTCGAGTGCAGCTGGTGGACATAGTTTGAATTTGGATATGACCGTTATAAACCTCAAGTGGAGGTGTTTGGTTTGTTTCACTTTGGGGCTATTGGGAGAGCTATAAGCCGCAAGTTTGTTGGTAAAGAGTTGAGAACTCTTCTATTGGATTGAGTGTCTTTGGAGTTCATTTGGTGAACTACGTGAAGGCTCAATTCCTTGGGCAAGAGGATACGTAGGCAGTCATTTATAATACCGTCGGTTTGGTGAGTTGATACCGACATTTGGAGTTTGTTCGTATTCTCGTTTGAGTTCTCGACTTGTTGCATGTGGATTGAGTCTGTTGTTGTGGATTTGTTCCACTTCGTACTGGACGCAACAAGTGAGATGTTTGATTGGTATTGGTGTCGGCTCAGTTTTGGAAAAACTTCATTGATGTGGAGAATTGTTGGATAGCCGAATCCTAATATATGTTTCTTATATTGTTTTGGTATCAGGTTATTAGGATTCCTAATCTGTTTTGGTAACATGATTCCAAATCTGTTTTGCTAACATGTTATTAGGATTCCTAATCTGTTTTGTTTTTGGTTTTAGAATTCCTAGTCTGTTTTTGGTTTTAGGATTTCTATATATATAAAAACGATTGGAAGAGAGAATTAAGCAACGAATTGGGAATATTTACAGCATAGAAAAGAGGTCTTTTTTGAGCTATTGGTTAGAGTTTTATTTGTAGAGAATTAGAGATTTGTTGGTGAGATTAATTAGTGAGTTCGAGTGATTTGTATTCTTAATTTGTACCCTTCTTCTCTATTAGTGAAAACTTCATCCCCTTCTTGTCCCGTGGACGTAGACAACTTGCCGAACCACGTTAAAATTGGTTGTTTGTGTTTGTGCCGTTATTTTGATTGTGTTTGGCATTCCCTCGGCGTTTGTTTGATTTGATCTCTCGAAACACATCGGTTTGGTTTTGACTTCCACCGCGCACAACAAACTTCCCCTCCTTCGTAGAGAGGTGCAGTTGAATAATAATTAATGCGCACGTCGAGGCAAACACATCTTGTGGGGGTTCCACATTAATGAACAGTGAGAACCTTGGCAAGGTCCGGCTCCGGAAATTATGTTTTGGAAATATATGCATACTTTTGTGTATCTATGTGGGGCCTACGCTTGATCACGTCACCCGAGGCTTGCTTGAAGTAAAAACCCTCTGAGGGACAGCCATTTTCTCATTTTTTTATAAAATTTCCAACTTCATTTATGCCCTTCATAAAAGTACATGTACAACTATGACAATATTATTTTGGCTAAATAATAGTAAGGGCTTAATTGCACTTAATTCCTCATAGGTTTCTCTACTTTGCATTTATATGCCCTCACTTATTTTTTTTAAATCACTTAATATACTGCAAAGTGTTTACAAATTACTCTTATATAACTTTACTTCTTTTCCACATTTATATAACCTAAAGTTTTAAAAATATTCACTTAAATACCTTAAAATTTTTAAATCTTGCACTTAACTGCCCTCAATTATGCAAACTTGGGGGTACTTAGTGTAAATTTTAAGAACTTTAAGATATTTAAGTGCATATTTTTAATACTTAAGGGTATTTAAGTGAAGTTTTAAAATTTTAGCGTATATAAGTGCTACCAAAAGTAAAGGGAGGTTATATTAGGGAAATTTTTAAAAGCTATAGGGCATGTAAGTGCTGCCAAAAACAAGTTTAAGTATTATTAGAAAACCCCCTTTAACTTTAATGTTTTTTGAGAGAATACCCATAAACGCGTGAACCACAATTCTTGGTTGCAAAAACATCTCCAACATAATTTTATCCACCCATGTGAAAATTATCGTTAACAATGTAATGGGAGTTTTCTGATAAAAATTAAAGTTAAATGGGGTATTATGATAACTTTTAAAGTTTAGGGCGTTTTATAATATCTTGAAAGTTATGAGGTTATGTAGTAATCATCCAAAGTTTGTCTGTGTTGTGTTGTGGGGGGCGGG
>BQKN01000672.1:565657-629711 GCA_022839385.1 Asparagus kiusianus | reverse complement strand
TCTCGTACGTATGGTTGCTACGGCTGGTAAGCACTATCTTACTTAATGTCATATATTGTTGTCTAGGTTTTATTACTAATTATCCTATAGCTAATAATGTCACTCAAAGTGAGCGATTAGTTTCGGAGACCCCTGTGAAAATCTTTTGAGACGATTTTAATGAAAAAAAAATATTATGAAAAAAAACCCCCCCAAATGAGTCAGAACAGATTATAACCGGATACAATTAGTCAAATACTAAAATCCGCTGGAATTTAACAAGCAGATACTCGCCTATGTATCCGTTAATACTTTTTGACTGGATAAAAGGGACCATATGGATAAAAACAGAAAATCCTAACAACTCTCCTGAATCTGAATCGTAACAACTAAACATCTCTGATATTTCGGATTCACATTATCCATTTTAGTTATCTATTTAAACCCCCGGAGTACCCCCTCATCAGTCACAAACGCTCACTTAGGTTTCTCCAACCCTATTCCATAACCATGAAGCTGTCCCTCCTTCACGCTTCTCCCGCCCTCCTCCTCTTCATCATCCTTCTCCAAACTCTAAATCCACAGCCGACGTCAGGCTTCCTTTCCACCTCGGACCGATGGATCGTCAACGAGTCAGGCCAACGTGTCAAGCTCGCGTGCGCAAACTGGCCATCTCATTTGGCCCCCGTGGTCGCCGAGGGGCTCAGCAAGAGCCCATTGGATGCCATATCGAAGCTAATAGGCTCGATGGGTTTCAACTGTGTTAGGCTCACTTGGCCTCTCTACCTTGTTACTAACTCCTCCTATGCTACGCTCACCGTTCGTCAATCCTTCCAAGGGCTCGGCCTCAATGTATCCCTCGACGGATTGACGAAAAACAATGCTTGGATCCTGGACAAGACGCTCATCGAAGCGTACAAGGTGAGCTATCAAAAAATAGAAATCGTGTGTACGGACGTTGTTGCTTGTGGGATTCTTTATTACAGCTCATTTATGGTTACAAGTCCTATATTTGTAGGATAGGTTGCGTTGGCTTCGTAATTTTGTTTCAGTGGATATAGAACTTGTGTTAATTAAAGTTGCTGGTTTTATTATTATTATTATTTTTGAGTAGGCATACTGTTGTTGTTGCTTTAGGTGTTCTCTATAGTTAAAGATATAGAGTAGTTTAAAAGTTCATTTAGGTTTGTGTACAACTAGAAAAGTTATTATACTTGCTTTAATTTCAATACGTTCAATTATTGCGTGCTATATGTGAAAGGTTTGTAAAAGAGTAATTGTCTAGGTTCCTTTATGCATTACTAGCTAGTTCTCCGTCCTGCATAATGCAACTAAAAAGCATTTTAAATGTTATTTAAAATGCAGGAAATGCATCATAACCATTAAAAAAAAATATAACATTTTTGTGATACTGTTGACCGAGTTGATTCACAAGTAAAATTTGAAATCCGTATAGTGACTCGGATGTAACAACATGACCAAAATAAGTGAAGATAATACTAATTAGTAAGGACGATCAGGATTTAACACCAACACGGACGTTTTCATGCTATTGGACGCATAAATTGGGAGTCAATATCGCTTTAAAGTAGTCTATAGATATGAGGTCATGAAGGGTAGTTTGTTTACTGTATTCATTTTTGACATTTTCTTTTATTAATTACTGTTGATGACCAGCAAACCTTTTTGTTTAGTATAGCAAACTGAAGGATTAGTTGGCTTCTATCATGAAGAATACGAAACAAATTGAAAAATAAGATCTGAGACTCTAAGATATATATGGTCGCCTAAAGACGCACGTGTCCAGCATCCAGCCAAATATATACAAAAGATAGTTGATTATATGGTGAATTTGAGTATGAATAACAATAAAAATTTCTTCTTTGTTTATGTTGGATCAAATATGATGCAGGCCGTGGTGGCAAATCTTGGGAGCAACAACATAATGGTGATCCTGGACAATCACTTAACTCAGCCGGGCTGGTGCTGCAACAACAATGACGGCAACGGTTTCTTCTGGGACCCGTTCTTCAATCCTAACGAATGGCTCGCCGGGCTCTCACGAATGGCCAGATTGTTCAACGGAGTCACCAACGTCGTCGGCATGAGCCTGAGAAATGAGCTCAGGGGTCCGAGACAGAATGTTCCAGATTGGTACAAGTACATGCCGATGGGGGCCGACGCGGTTCACCAAGCGAACCCTAACGTCCTCGTCATACTCTCAGGACTCAACTTCGATAATGACCTCAGCTTTCTGTCGAAAAAAAAACTCAAGCTCTCCTTTCCCAACAAGCTCGTCCACGAGGTGCACTGGTACGCGTTCTCAAATACCGATACGTGGAGCAATCAGAACGCCAACGATGCTTGCGGCTCTATAACCTCCAACATAATGAGGAAAGCGGGGTTCGTACTGAGTCAAGGAACTCCGTTGTTCATGAGCGAGTGGGGAATCGATCAGAGGGGAGGGAACAGGAATGACAACAGATACTCGAGCTGTGCTCTGGCAGCTCTAGCTGAGCTGGACCTGGATTGGGCTCTCTGGGCTTTGCAAGGGAGTTATTACCTAAGAGAAGGCGTACTCGATATGGAGGAGGTTTATGGTGCTATGAATTTAGATTGGTCTGGACCAAGGAATGCTACCTTCCTAAGTCGGCTCGCTTCTATAAAATCTCCCTTCCGAGGTATAATTAGTTAACATAATGCCCTGCCTAATACCATCACGCTGTCCTTTAATTTGTAACTAACTGCGTAAATAACGATACGATTTTAATTCTTGACTCAGGCCCAGGACTCAACAATCCCCTCAACACCGTGCTCTACCATCCGAAAACAGGGTCATGCGTCGTCCAGGACGGTTCGACAAATTCGTCATTGCATTTAGGCCCTTGTGACTCACCCAGAGGTTGGAAATATAATGGTCAGACCATCCAGCTCGTAAATTCAGACTCGTTCCTGAAAGAATCAGGTGCAGGCCAGCCGGTGACGCTCGAGAATTTCGCTAACAGCGGTAGCTTCAAATGGGATCTGATATCAAACTCCAAACTACACATCACCTCACAGACTAATCTATGCCTGGATATTGGCTCCGATGGCAGCACTCTCATCACGAATCCCTGCAACTGCATCGGTAAAGACAAGAACTGCGATCCTGAGGGTCAATGGTTCAAGATGGTTCCCAGCAACAGACCTGTGCAGCAATGACCGAGAGGGGACTTAGCGGGTAGGTGAGGAAATAATTGTTGGAGTAGTGGAAAAGCCTATGAAAATATTCAATAAGGAATGATTTTATGTGCATATACCTCAGTCTCTCTCTCTCTCTCTCTCTTATGTGTTTGGCAATTGCGACGAAAATACAAACTAGTGAAAAGCTTAGCTGATACATCCTTCTTAAGCTCTGTATCGTAGCAGAAAGGAGGGGATTAGGGGATAACATGGCGGTATATAAAGTATACTAATTAACTATATGAACTTTGCACAATTTTTAAGACAAGTTAATCGGGGAAAATGCATTTTATTAGAGAAACCATTTAATTGAAGCTAGCTTGCTTCCTCTGAACTCAATATCAAAACTGGAAGAAAATGGCTAAAAGAATCTATACAGAGCAGAATTTCCACGCTCGTTCTCTCGGTGGCCATTAGGCTGCTAAACATGAACTATTCTCAGTTTAATGCATTGTCTTGTTTCACCGGTTCAATGCAAATAATGTTTGAGGCCCAAAGAATATTTAACACTGACAAGATTTTTCGGCCAACCTTCTGTTGACATAATTTAACAAAATTCTGTAGAGCGGTTTCCGACCGAGTTTGTTAATATGTACCATATTATGGTTTGAATAAGAAAATACATGTACATGATCAATTACCAGCAATTGATATGGAACGTATTATTATTAAATCACTAAATTAATCATTGATTAGGTTCCTACGGCGAGAATTGTATAACAAGGGATATATGAGAAAGATTAACTATCCCGCTCCAATGTCTTTAATGTTGGAAAGAAATATTTGAAGGTGATGGAGAAAGTGTTTAAGAATTCGGGAGACAATAGAAAATTTAGGAAGAAGAAAATTTTACTTCTTTTGAACACCTTAGAACAACTTGGAACTTCTTGATTACAGATGAGAGGGAAGGGGAGGTATTTATAGCCTCCAAAGTACAAAATATATAAAATACTTTAATCCTAAATCTAGAGAGTTCTAGCATAATATCTAGAATTTTATATTACAATTATCTAGAGAAATATCTAGATATTCATTCTCTATAATTTTCTAGAACATTTTTGGGAGGTGGAGATGTTTAGATATTTCTAGAGAAAACTCTAAAACTTGGATCAAGTATTTGGTTTGGCCCAACAATTGATAATTGGATCATTGATCAAATAATTAAACTTGATCTAAAATCAAGTTTACTTTTCAACACCCCCTCTTAAACTTGATTTGCTACTCCAAGCAAACTCCTCATCTTGATAAAATCTTCACGCTTGAGAGGCTTGGTGAAGATATCAGCTACTTGATCATTCGTCTTCACGTACTCCAATTGAACATCCCTCTTGGTAACACACTCTCTAATGTAGTGATAACGAGTGTCAATGTGCTTACTTCGATCATGGAAGACTAGGTTCTTCTCTAAAGCTATTGCTGACATATTATCCACTAAGATCTTCGTTGGCTCCTTTTGTGGCAAACTCAACTCCTTTAACAGGTTCCGTAACCAAACAGTATGGCAAACACATGAAGTAGCCACTACATACTCCGCTTCACAAGTAGAAAGGGTGACAATTGTTACTTCTTTGACATCCATGTGAAAGCTGTATCTCCAATGAAGAACACGAATCCGCTTGTGCTTTTTCGGTCATCTACGTCTCCACCCCAGTCGCTATCGCTAAATCCAACAAACTTGTAATCGTCAGAAACAGAGTAATACAAGCCAAAGTTTATATTACCTTTGATATAGCGAAGTATCCTTTTAGCTGCCTTGAAATGAGTTGTTGTTGGATGCTCCATGTATCGGCTCATAAGTCCAACTGCATATAGGATGTCAGGTCTTGTGCACGTTAAGTAGCGTAGGCTTCCAACCAAGCTCTTAAATAGTGTTGGATCTACACTCTCTCCTTCTTCTTGCTTTAACAATTTGGCTCCACACTCCATTGGCGTGCTTACTGGATTCGTGTCATCTATCTTGAACTTCTTAAGAACCTCTTTAGCATAGCCTTTTTGAGTAATGAAAATTCCATTATCTTCTTGTCTCACTTCAATTCCAATGTAGTAAGACATCAATCCAATATCGGTCATCTCGAACTCCTTCGTCATCTCCATCTTGAATTCCTCGAACATACTTGGATTGTTGCCTGTGAATATCAAGTCATCTACATACAAGCATGCAATCAATATATCATTGTTTTGAGTTTTGATATAGAGTGCATGCTCATATGGACACTTGATGAAACTTTTCTCCTTGAAGTACTTATCAATTAGAGTATTCCAAGCTCTTGGTGCTTGTTTTAACCCATAAAGCGCCTTCTTTAACTTCAAGACTTTGTCTTCTTCTCCCTTAATTATGTAGCCTTATGGTTGCTCAATGTAAACTTCTTCTTCAAGATCTCCATTTAAGAAGGCTGATTTGACATCCATTTGATGTATCCTCCAATTCTTTTGAGCTGCCAATGAAATGATTAATCTAACAGTTTCTAGACGAGCAACAGGAGCGAATACCTCGTCATAGTCGATTCCCGCCCTTTGACTATAACCTTTTACCACCAATCTTGCCTTATATCTTTCAACTTCTCCTTTAGAGTTCTTCTTTGCTTTGTACACCCACTTCACACCGATCGCCTTATGCCCATTTGAAGTGAAGCTAACTCCCATGTCTCATTCTTTTGTATCGCCTTGACCTCTTCATTCATTGCATTTCTCCATGTCTTCTTCTTCATAGCTTCTTCAAAATTCATGGGCTCGCAATCCGCAAATAGACAAAATAAAGTAAGATTGTCCTGATTTTTAGTTACCTCGTAAAGTTCTTGCAGACTTCTGAAACGTGGAGTCCTTTCGCTCGAACTTTCATCTTCTTGAGAACTCGTTGTTGGTGAAGTTGGTGGAGTAACATGCTCCTCTCTTGGTTGCTCCAATTCATCTTCTTGAACATTTGGAAAAAAGTTGTAGTCTTCATCATTTGATCTCCAATCCCATTCTCCTTCTTCATCAAAGATGACATTTCGACTGATGATTGTCTTCTTTGTATCAGGATTGTAGAGCTTGTTGCCTTTGGAGTTGGCATCGTAACCAATGAAGATGTACTTCTCACTTTTGTCATCTAATTTGCTCCGCTTCTCATCCGATACATGAGCGTGAGCAAGGCTTCCAAAGACTCTTAGATGAGAAACACCGGGCTTCCTTCCGCTCCAAGCTTCTTGTGGTGTTTTTCCTGAAACACTTATTGTTGGAGATCGATTTGATAGATAAACCGCGCATGCAACTGCTTCTGCCCACAACTCTTTTGGTAGTTTCTTACTTTTGAGCATGCTCCTCGCCATTTCAAGGATTGTCCGGTTCTTCCTTTCCGCAACTCCATTTTGTTGAGGGGACATCGGAACCATCAATTGTCTTTGAATACTGTTATCTTCACAATACTTCTCAAATTCCTTGGATGTGAATTCTCCTCCATGGTCGGATCTCATGGCTTTGATCACAATGCCACTTTCCTTCTCGACACGGGCTTTAAACTTTTTGAAGTTTTCAAACACTTCTGATTTTTCCTTCAAAAATTAAACCCATGTTTTTCTTGAAAAATCATCAATAAAGAGAAGAAAGTAGTTACTTTTACCGAGTGATCTTGGTTTGATCAGGCCACATACATCTGTATGTATGAGTTCCAATGGCTTCCGCGCTCTTGTGTCTAACTCCTTTGGAAAGCTTATTTTGAATTGCTTCCCAAGTAGACACCCTTCATACATTTGATTTGGATGGTTGATGCAAGGCAATCCTCTCACCATCTCCTTTTTAGAAAGTAGCTCTAATCCTCCAAAGTTGAGATGCCCGAATCGAAGATGCCAAAGCCAGGACTCCTCCTTGTAGAACATCTTGAGACATTGTGCGATGTCATATGAATGTTAAGAACAAACATTCTATTATTTGACATCGGCACCTTGGTAATGAGATTGTTTTCTTGGTCTCTTATAGAAAGGTTATTATCCTTTAATCGAATATCATAACCTTTCTCTAAGAGTTGTCCAAGGCTCAATATATTGGTCTTCATTTTTGGGATATAGTAAACTTTGGAAATAAATTGATGATCTTCATTCTTCAATCGGATGAGAATATTTCCTTTATCTTTCACCTCCATCTTCGATTCATCTCCCAAAGCCATATTTCCTTTCACCGATTCATCAAGCTCCATGAAAATGCTTCTTTTCCCGCACATGTGATTGCTTGCACCGCTATCGAGGTACCACTTGTGAACCTCATCTTGTTCATCTTTCTTGTAAGCCATCAATAACATATCATCTTCTTGGCTTCTTTCTTCAACATAATTGGACTTCTCTTCAACTCTATTATTGTTCGGAGCTTTGCATTCGGAAGCATAGTGTCCAAACTTTCCACAATTATAGCATTTAACGCTTGACTTATCGTACCTTGGTTTTTGATTTCCTCTCCTACGACCTCTTGATGAGATTTCTCCTCTTTGGTTGGTGTAGTCATCATGAGGCCTCCAACCTCGTCCATTTCCATATCCACGACCTCGTCCTCGGACTTAACCGCCACCTCGTCTTTGATAACTTCATCCGCTTTCTTCTTTAGTTTGATCAATCCGCATCTTAAATACTTATTCTGCAATATCTTCCTTCTTCTTCTTCTTCTTTTCTTCATAAGCTTGTAACAACCCAAGAAGTTGCTCCATCGTCATAGCCTCTAAATCCTTTCTTTCTTCAATGACAGTGACAATATACTCGAATTTTGGATCTGACGATCTAAGAACCTTCTCCATGATTCTCACATCATCTAACTTCTCGCCATTTCTCTTTAGGTTATTAGTAACCGTTAAAACTCTTGAGAAGTAATCGGAGACGAGTTCACCTTCCTTCATTTGCAACGCATCAAATTCTCCTCTTAGAGTTTGAAGACGTACCTTCTTGACTTGATCTGCTCCCTTGTAAGAAGTTTGAAGCTTCTCCCATGCTTCTTTGTCCGTCTTTGCTCCCGTGACCTTCTCAAATGTATCTTCATCTAGACCTTGATAGATTAGACAGAGAGCCTTCTTGTCTCTCTTCCTTGAGTCTCTCAAACTATCCTTTTGAGTTTGAGATAGACTACCATCATTCTCTGGTTCAATGAAGCCTTTCTTGACTATCTCCCACACGTCATTTGCTCTTAGGATAGCCGTCATTCTTAGACTCCAATTGTCGTAGTTGCTCTTTGTGAGCATCGGGACTTGAAAGGGAACACTGTTACTCGCCATCTTCAAGGGAATCTTCTAGCTCTGATACCACTTTATTAGAAAGAAATGTTTGGAGGTGATGGAGAAAGTGTTTAAGAATTCGGGAGATAATAGAAAATTTAGGAAGAAGAAGATTTTACTTCTTTTGAACACCTTAGAACAACTTGGAACTTCTTGATTACAAATGAGAGGGAAGGGGATGTATTTATAGCCTCCAAAGTACAAAATATATAGAATGTTTTAATCCTAAATCTAGAGAGTTCTAGCATAATATCTAGAATTTTGTATTACAATTATCTAGAAAATATTTAGATATTCATTCTCTATAATTTTCTAGAACATTTTAGGGAGGTGGAGATGTTTAGATATTTCTAGAGAAAACTCTAGAACTTGGATCAAGTATTGGGTTTGGCCCAACAATTGATAATTGGATCATTGATCCAATAATTAAACTTGATTCAAAATCAAGTTTACTTTTCAACATTTAATATACTTATTTTATAATTTTAAATTTTGAAAATGTCTATTTTGTCTGAAATTTTGATTTTAAGCTCTGAAGTTGGAACATTCATTTGAGGGTCGATACTGAAGTAGAAAGGTAATATTATTTTGACGGGAGCATCCTTTGGAGTGCCTGTTTAGGTGTTCAAGCATCCTTGGGGCGCCTGTTTGGACGACGAACCTCACAGAGCAAATTAGCCCAATCTAAGTACGAAGAGGATATAGCCAAAAAATATTTTTCTTCTTATTTTTATTTTTTTAATTTTTCATTATCTTCATTTTCTTTTTTTCTTTCCAATTTTTTCATTTATTCTTTTCATTATTGTTCTCACTTTTCTTCTTCAATAGAACAAGAAACTCTGAAAAGAGGGAAGAATAACTTTTAATTTTTCTTGTTATTATGAGATAAAAAATAAAAATGCAAAATAAAAGTTTGAAGATGAAATGCTTGAGTCCTATATCAAATCCTACTTTATTGATAAAAATTCTACCCCAGATTTTAAATAAATGTAAAATGATAAACTCTATGATGTGCTTGAAATCTATACTTTTTTAAGTTTTTAATAATTTTTATAGCAATTGTTGGCAGATATGTATTTTGAGTTTCTGGTATTGATCAATCAGAAAGATAGTCATAATTTTGAACTCAGGCTTCATATGAATAAAAGATTGTTTTAACACAATCGATTCTTATTTGAAAATTTCTTCAAACTCAAGGTTCATGGTTGAGTCATGATAGGCTGATTGTTCATAAGTTCTAGGAACCTAAGTTCCTCTACAAAGAGTTCTTCAAAGCTATTTTATGATCTTAAGATAGTATAGAAGTTAGGGGGCTTTCTGTTATTTTAAAGTGCAGGAAGCTATCATAGAAAGGCCAAAATATCGGGGGCTATGTAAAATTTCACTCAGAACAACCTCAACTTAGGAATGATATGGACAAAAAGAAACCTAAGCTGAAATGAATTCTAAGCGTAATATATGCCAAGGGTATGATAAGTGTAATTTTTTTTATTTATTCTTAACTTAATATTTGATTTTTTAAAGTTACATTCAAATTGCTTCAAGATGTCTCATCTAAAGGATTGTCATAACATGGATTAAAGGATTCTTTCAAGTATGATAAAACCAGTTTGCTGTAATTAATTGGACCTCAATTTCGTACATGAAAACCCTAACAAATATTCTTGAGTTCAAGATTAATTTAAAAAATCGGTCATTGTCAATATTCATCAACAGGCACAAACAAATAAAGATTTGTTGTTTCTAACTTTCCAATTAGATCGTCATATAGATACTTCCTACTTGTTCCCAGTGTAGATAATAAAGGCATTGCTCTATCTGTAGAGAACGCATACACCTGCCTGAAAATGTTCCAAACAAAATACAGTGAAAAACCATTTCAAAGCAATTGAGACAGTTAGTAAAAACTAATATTTCATATGGATCTTTAAAACCGGGAATTGCTTATGACACCACTGTTAGGATTCCTCCTTAATTGGGAAGATTCTAGAAAATTCTAGAACTTTCTGGAGAACTCTAAAGAAGTGTAGAATTCTCTAGAAGTGTGTGGAATCCTCTAGAATATTCTACAGATGTGGGGAGCCTTCTGGAATATTCTGGGTGAGTATGGAATAGAATAGAGGAGTGTAGAGATTCCTTAGAAATCTCTAGAAAGTAAAGATATGTGTGAAGAATTCTAGAGAGCTAATCTCCATCCTTGGATAAAATTAATCCCCACCACTCATTATGAAGATGGAGTAGTATAAATAAGGATGGAAGTCTTCATTCTTATCCATCCAAGACAAAAAAACAATCCACTTCCTAGAGTGAGAGAAAACCTCAAATATATAGAGTTAGTAAGCCTCTTTGAGAGAGAAGTGAGATAGCTTGAGAGTCCTAATCCTCAAACTCGAGTGAACAACTGAAGTGAGATAGTTTTGTAAAATATAAATTCTTATAATTCTACTATTCTTATGTATAGTGGATGAACCTCCATATTGGCGGACCATAAACTCTTGTGCTCCCATTACTATCTTAACTTATAAGTGCTTATCTTAACTTCACAAGGCGGGAAAGACCGAGTTTTCCCAACAGTGTTATCAAAACCAGGTTCATCTGAAGTCATCGTTAGCTCGTGAAGTTCAAGATGGTGGATAACGTCATTCATGATAGAGACATGTTCAAGCTCACGGCCAACAACTACTCATACTGGAAGCCGATGATGGAGGACCATCTATACTGTAAGGATTTACATGAGCCCATTATCCACAAAACCAAGGTAGAAGGAAAGAGCAATGAAGAGTGGGAGATGATAAATTAGAAGGTCGTTGCTATGATTCGTAAGTATATTGATAAAACTCTCTTTGAACATGTTTCTACTTATACAAATGCTTATGAATTATGGACAAAGCTTGAGTTCATGATTCAAAAGAAAACGCCTCGTAATAAAGCCCATTTAGTTTGACGGTTGGTGAAGTTGGAGTATAAGGATAGTCAAAGTATGATTGAGCACTTGAAAAATTTCAAGAGGCTCGTAAATCAACTAACGAAAATTGACATGAAGATTGATGATGAGTTGCAAGCCCTTCTACTCCTTAGTTCCCTGCCAGAAAGTTAGGACACTCTTGTGATTACACTTAGTAACTCAGCTATGGAAGGAAAGCGCACCATGAATACCATCAGTGATAGCCTTCTCGGTGAAGAAGCAAGGAGAATGGAACAAGGCGAGTCTGTCCATCTCGAGGCAAATGTTGTTGAGAACCGGGGTAGGAATGAAGGTCGTGGACACAGCAAGAGTCGAGATCCGCACCAATCTCGAGGTCGGTCCAAGTCTCGCTCAAAGATTACATGCTACTATTATGGAAGGATAGGCCACAAGAAAGTAGAGTGTCGATCCTTCAAGAGAGATCAAAAGACCGGTAATGTTAAGCCAAACCAAATCAACCCAACGAAGAAGCAAGAAGAGAAAAGCATTACTACCGTGGCTACAAAAGAAGAACTGCTTTATCTCGTTGGAGAAGGTAATATTCTAAACATTTCTTATAATGATAGTTGTTGGATTATCGATTATGATGCTTCCTTCCATGTCACTCCCTATGGAAGTTTCTTCTCATCCTACCAAAGTGGTGACTTTGGTACGGTGCAAATAGGAAATCAAGATAGGAGTAAAATTGTCGGGATAGGAGACATCATCTTGACAACAAGCACTGGATGCAAGCTTGTCCTAAAAGATGTGAGGCACATCCCAACCATGCACCTCAATCTTATCTCTGCTGGAAAGCTAAATGATGTTGGTTTGGTGAATTATTTTGGTGAAGGAAAGTGGAAGCTCACCAAAGGAAGTTTAATCATGGCTTAAGGAAAGAAGGTTGTATGTGATGCAAGCTAAACTCTATAAAAGGGAGTTAATTACCACCACAGGTGATATGGAGATATGACATAAATGACTTGGGCACATTAGCGAGAAAGGCCTTCACATGTTCGCTTGAATGAAACTCCTCCCGGACGTAAAAGGTAAATTACTTGACTCATGTGCTGATTGTTTGGCTGGAAAACAACATAGAGTTGCTTTCCAAATATCCTCCCCACCCACAAGGAGAAAGAACATTCTAGACCTCGAACATAGAGTGTGCTTGATTTCGAGAAATCCATTGGTGGGGCATTGCATTTTGTTACCTTCATCGATGACTATTCAAAGAAGGTGTGGTTACACTTGTTAAGATCAAAGGATCAAGTACTTGATGCATTCAAGGAGTTCCATACCAGAGTGGAATGTGAGATAGGACGGAAGATCAAGTGTGTGCGATCAGACAATGGTAGTGAGTATAGACGTCCTTTCGAAGCCTATCACAAGAAATATGGGATTAGGCTCGAGAAGACTCCACCCAAGATGCCACAGATAAATGAACTAGCTGAGAGAATAAACCAAACTATTGAAGAAAGTGTTCGATGTGTACTCTCTCATGCCAAGTTGCCCAAATCATTATGGGGAGAAGTTCTGATGAATGTTGTTGACAAAGTCAACCTCACACAATCGGTTCCTTTGGATGGAGACATCCAAGAGGAGGTTTGGTCAGGAAAAAGGGCTTCTTACAACCATCTCAAGGTGTTTGGATGCAGGGTATTTGTTCACATCCCCAAAGACAAGCGATCCAAGCTTGATGCAAAAAACTAAGGAATGCATTTATCTTCGTTCTCCTAAAGATGAGTTCGGGTATCGACTTTGGCATCCAATCAACAAGAAGGTCGTTCAAAACCGACACGTTGTATCTTTAAAGACCAAACAATTGAAGACATCCAGAAATCAGAGAGGCCAAGATTGCTGTTCGCGGTGAAAATCGTAGCTTTCTTCATTGTTGATTCCATTGCCATCTTAGTTAACAGCTTTTGAGTTACAAAGATCCGGTCTTTTTATAAGATCCGGTTACAATGAAAGTCAAACAAAAATAAAAAAGATTACAACTTTCTCCTTTTGCCGAACAAATCATGAGCTCCTGTTTTTCGGTTGATCGCTTGCGTGGGTTGTTTGCCTGCGCCGGGGTTTATCCGTTGACCACCGCGCGATCTAGATCCGGTCGGATCTACACAGTACGATGGGTATTATTTCACGAAGGAAATAATAGCCAGGGGGGATTATTTCACTAAGGAAATAGTCGCCCAAATCTCGGGATCAAAGACCAAGCTTTGATTCGGACTACGCACGCGTAGATCTGAGATCCAGTCCTCTCGAACACCTGCCTTTTTTGGCGTTGACGATCGCCGAGCACCAGATCTGAATGAGCGAGCCTTTGAAGTCCCAAAGTTTGAATCTTTTTTAGATCTGAGTCTTGAATCCTGCAGGGCTTCGCCTCTCTAAAGTTTCCAACCCTTGAACAAATGAACCACCTCTCCTATTTATATCCTCTCTTCACTGTGCCCGCGCACAGGTGGCCAACACGCCTAGCCACCTTGAGGTGGCTCGGTTTCGGCCGAGCCCCTCTAGGTGCAGTCGTTCCGTCGTTTTCCATTGTATCCGGTTCTTTCGGTTCTGTGTTCGGACTCGATTTGTTGGCCTGATTTGGCAGTAAATCCGGTTCCTGATTTGGCAGTAAATCCACCTCTGAGTTCGAATCCGAAACTGAACTTGATTCGATCGTGATTCGTCCGAGTCCGCTCTTGGTTGGATGACTCGTTGATTCCTCAACCTGTTGGCTTGATTCCGCACGTGAGTGGATTTATTCCGTTGTTTGCGTGTGGTTCGTTAGCTCCGTAGCCTCGTTAATTCGCTTCGTCACGTGTCGCTTGGCTTCGGTATCGTGGACTAACAGTCGTGTTTGGATACGTCGCCCGATGGTCGGTTTGTCGAATCGGCATCGTCGAGCTGTGTTAAGGGACCTATAGGCAGTTTTATACGCCTACAGATACCCCCTCCAAAGTATTTCAGCCTCGTTCTTTTATAGAAGAGTCTGGAATACTTTGGATATGATTGTCCCATCCTTCAGCCGGTTATGATGGGATATCTGGAATGGCTTCTATTCTTGATTCCTTCAGTCTTCCAGGCTATTCGGTGCTTTGTCGAATGTCTGTAAGGGTTCCGGTGCTGCATTTATTGTCTGACCGTCTGTCGGAATTTTGAACTGGAAGTCGATTCTCGATTTCCTGACTTTTTAGCTCGAGTTTGCTGTTTCAACATAGAACTGACCATCGATCGTCGGTGTTGAATCTTCATTTACAACGCGTTGTCCGGCGCTTGAGCTTCCTTGTGACGCGTTGTCCGGCGTTCGACATAGTTTATACTCGTACGTCTTCTTGAGTATACACAGTTTAAGCTCTTAAGGAATTGGAGCGTGGCAGATACTTAAGTCACGAGACCAATCCATAGAATTGATGCGTTAATGACTCGTATTTATAGAATTTTTGGCAAATTCTCAGCCATCAACGGGTTTGATAAGCCTTTACCGACTACCGTTTGAGTCGGGCTAGCATGCGGATTGTTTAAGTCCGTTCCGTATGTGACGTTAAGCTAAAAGAGTTAACCCTTTTAGTGCTACGATATTGAACACGTAGACTTCGTCTTTCTCCTGTGAAAAGACTAAACAGCAACGTGTATGAGACGTTGACTTAGGATTTTTGGCAAATCCTCAGCCTTCAACGGATTTGGCGTGCTCTTACCGACTACCGTTTAAGTCGGGCTTACATGTGGATTGTTTTAGTCCGTTCCGCATGTGACGTTATGCTAAAGGAATAAACTCCCTTAGACTTCGTGCTATGATGTTGAATACATAGGCTTTACCATTTGGTACGGGAATAGGCTACCCGGCGACGCGTGTTAGGCGTTGACTTTAGGATTTTTAGCTAACCCCCAGCCATCAACGGATTTGATTAGCCTTTACCGACTACCGTTTGAGTCGGGCTAGCATGCGGATTGTTTAAATCCGTTCTACATGTGACGTTGTGCTAACGGAATGAACTCCCTTAGACTTGTTGCTACGACTTCGAATACGTAGACTTCGCCATTGTTATGGGAATAGGCTACCCAGCAACGTGTATTAGACGCTGACTTATCCTTACTTAGGTTTTAGGATAACATACCCCAGAATCGAGCTCTGGTGTCTTTTTCTGCGGAAAAAGACTAAACGGCGACGCGTGTTAGGCGTCGGCATATCCTTTCTTAGGATTCAGGATGAAATTCCCCATGAGTGTAAGGCATGGATTTTGGTGTTATTAATAACAGCCTGCCACAACGTTGAATATGCGGACGGGTGTTCTTTTTAACGGTTAAGAACTAACCGGCAGCGCGGTTTAAGCGCAGACTTATCCCTGTTTAGGTTTCGGGATAAAATACCCCAGAATCGAACTCTGGTGTCTTTTTCTACGGAGAAAAACTAAACCGACAGCGCGTGTTAGGCGCAGACTTATCCCTGCTTAGGATTCGGGATAAACTTCCTAGGATGAATCCTAGATTGATAAATTTTGGAAAAAGATCGGTGCGGGAAAGGAAGAATTTTATATTCTATTTCCCGATCTTCTTTTAGGGTGAAGGCGAACCCGAATACAAGAAAGGAAGAATTTTATATTCTATTCATTGATTCTGAAAAGGAAGAATTTTATATTCTATTTCCAGCGTAAAAGAAACTAGAAGTGGGATCTCCACTTCGAGAATCTGGAAGATCTAGATAAACTTACCTTTTATAGGATTAGTTATCTAGGCGAGTTTTTCGCTTATCGAAATGGAATTTCAACTTTGGTTATAACTATGAAAAAAGTTTAACCAAAGAGAAAGGAGGGGAGTTTTTTCGTTTATCGAAAGGAAACTCCGAACTGAAAGTGGACCTCTTGTTCGTGGAAAGAATCAAGAGGGGATTTTGGCTGTGGTTTGGACCAGAAAGAATGTTTTGGTGGACTCACTGTCAATTGAAATTGATCAATGAGGGATTTTGGTGGTAGGAAAATAATTTCGGGTTATCCTCTAGAATACTAAGTGGAATATTCTCCGAGGAACTTCCTGATAAATGGGTTATCCTGAATGTACTAGGGATAGTACTTTTTTAGGAACTTCCCATTTATTAGCATTAATTGCCTGACGCCTTCTAGAGATATGAGGCGGTATGTACCGTTTGAATAGACTGTGTCTATCATAAACGGTCCTTCCCATTTGGGTTCAAATTTACCCTTCTTCTTGGAGTTGAGGATTATCGGTCGGCGAGCAGCGAGGACCAGATCTCCTTCCTTGAAGCTTCTTTGGCGGACCCTTTTGTCAAAAGCCCTAGATATTCTGGCTTGATAAAGCTCGATGTGTTGTTGAGCTTCCAAGCGTCTTTCATCCAACATTTCGAGTTCTTCGAGACGTTTCTGATGTTGTTCTTCGGTCGTCATCTCAGTTACGAGAGCGATCCGAAGTGACGGGATTTGAACCTCCAATGGTAGTACAGCTTCACATCCGTATACCAACGAATATGGGGTAGCTCCCGTAGGTGTGCGTATGGTGGTGCGATAAGCCCAGAGCGCTTCACCGAGTTTATCGTCCCAGTCTCGTTTATTGGTCTTCACGAGCTTTGACAGGATTTTAATAATCGTCTTGTTGAACACTTCAGCTAATCCATTCGCAGCGGGATAATAAGCTGTTGACGAAACATCTTCAATTTTGAATTTGTCACAAAACCTGATGAAAGCGTTACTTATGAACTGTGGACCGTTGTCATGAATGATCCGTCTTGGCACGCCGTGTCGGTATATGATATGATGTTTGATGAAATTGATGACGTTGTTCGTCTTTACTTCTTTAAGCAGAATCGCTTCAGCCCACTTTGAGAAGTAATCCGTGATTGCGAGAATAAATTGATCACATTTGACTGAAGGGGGAAAAATAGGACCGACAATGTCCATACCCCAAGTCTCGAATGGCTAGGATGTGGTTGACGTATGTAACCGCTCCGGTGGTTGGTGCATATAATTTGCATGCACTTGACAGGCGTGACATCCTCGTGCGTATTCGATTGCGTCACGTACCATTGTTGGCCAAAAATATCCCATTCTCTTGATTCGATCATACAGCTTGGGACCAGGCTGATGCGCGCCGCATTCTCCTTCATGTGCTTCCTTAAGAACTTCTTATGCTTCTTCGTTCGAAAGGCATCGGAGTAGCAAGTCATCGTACCCTCGACGGTATAATGTACGGGTCTCGATATTATAGAAGAACCTTGGTGCTCTTCGGCGGATTGATTCTCTTTCTTTTATATCCTCTGGCAGAATACCATATTGGACGTAGTCAATGATGGGAAAACGCCAATCTCGGGACTCAGACCCGATTTTGAGTTGAGTTCACCTCCTTGGCGTTTATTTTTCTATCATCTTCCTCTTCGATATCCATATTGTATATGGGTATGCAGAGTTGATGTGATCTCACTGTGACTAGCAGTTTAGTTTCGGGCGGCTGCGCAAGTAATACTGCTAGTGCTGCTAGTGCGTCCGCATAAACGTTCTGGAGACGAGAGATGTATTCAATAAAGAATTCCTCGAAAGAATCTGCCATTTTGACGGCCTCTTGGTGGTAAGGGATCAGGTCTTGGTTCCTGACTTCATACTCTCAACGGACTTGGTTGACTATCAATTGAGAATCCCCAAAGGCTTCGAGATATTCGACCCCCAGCTCCTTGGCGAAACTGAGTCCAATGAGGAGCTCGTTGTATTCGGCTACGTTATTGGAACATGGATCTGTCAATGAATAAGCCCGATGCATCACATGCTTCCCCGGGGAAACTAAGACAACTCCAACTCCGGAGGTGACCTTAGGACATCCGGGGGTTACTGCCTTATTAACTGCTCTCGAGGCACCGTCAAAGTATAATTGCCATACTTGTTGATGCGACGTAGTGTTAACCTCGTGGGTTTCATCCGGCAAGTCATCATATACTTCTGCCGTATCTGTTGTCGGGCTTGCCGCCAAGAGATCACAAATCGCTTGTCCTTTGACCGACTTCTGTTTTTTGAAGTGCAAGTCGTACTGGGACAAGAGAAGGGCCCATTTTGCTAACGGCCAATTCATCGAACCCGGTTGCATCATAAATACTCATACAGGATTAACGTTAGAGATAACGTAAATCGTCTGTCTAACCAAGTAATGCCGCATCTTTTGTACCGCGAATACTAATGCGAGACATTCTTTCTTGATCGTCGGATATCGGGATTCGGCGCCTACCAAAGTCCGACTTAGGTAATAAACTACCTGTTCGTGACCATTATCATCGTCTTGTGCTAATAAAGCACTTATCGAATGGTTCATCGCCTTGATGTAAATCAAGAACGGTTTACCCGATTTTGGTGCGACAAGAACAGGAGGGTTTGATAGATACGTCTTGATATCTTCGAGTGATTTTTGGCAGGCGTCGTCCCAAATAAATGACACACCTTTCTTGTTTAGCTTAGAGAAAGGTTGGCACTTCCCAGAAAGATTTGAGATGAACCGCTGGATGTAAGCTAAACGCCCTTGCAATCCTCTGAGTTTCCTTAGATTCCTCGGGGGCTGCAATTCATGTATCGCCTTCACTTTGTCAGGGTCAATATGTATACCTTTAGTGGTGATGACGAATCTAAGGAATTTTCCACTGGACATTCCAAGGAAGGATTTAGTGGGATTCATCTTCAACTGATGACTCCGCATGAGATCGAACATCGTCTTCAAGTCCTTGATGTGATCTTCTTTGTTGTGGCTTTTTATAACCAAATCATCAACGTAGCACTCAACCGTTTTCCTGAGATGCTTTTGGAAAATTTGAGTCATTGCTCGTTGGTATGTGGCGCCTGCATTCTTTAGACCGAAGGGCATCACCGTGTAGCAGAAGACACCGAGGGGCGTTCTGAACGCTGTATGCTTCTCATCCTCCGCGTGCATCTTGATCTGGTTATACCCTGAAAAGCCATCCATGAAGGACATCCTCTCAAATCCGCATGTATTGTCGATGATGACGTCCGTGATTGGGAGGGGAAAGTCGTCTTTCGGACATGCCGCATTCAGGTCCCTGAAGTTGATGCATATCCTGATCTTACCATTTTTCTTCATGACGGGGATAATATTGGCTAACCAGTCTGAATGCTGCTCTTCTCGGATAAATCCTGAGTCGATCAATTTTTTAACCTCTGCCTCAATGGCTTCCATAATCTGTGGACGAAACCGTCTTTGCTGTTGCTTGACAGGTTTGGCATCCGACTTGATATCGAGGCGATGCATCGCCACATTGGGGTCGAGCCCTGGCATGTCTTCATAGTTCCAAGCAAAGACGTCGATATATTCTCTGATGAGGGCAATTAATTCCTCCTTCTCGTCTGGGGGAAGACTATCGCTGATAAATATGGGCTTTGGATTGGCTTCATCGCCCATATTAGTTTGGACTATCTTATCCTCTGTGGGGGGTTCCCTCTGTTCAAACCTATCGCCATATTGCATGCTCAAGTGATGAATCCATGGGTCTTCCCACGTTGGCATTTGATCGTCGTCCTCAATCGTGGATGGATCAGCTGTAGTCATATTCACCATTAGGGCTTTAAATGCTTCCCCCAAACTCGTATCGGAGTCCCATTCCGCGGAATCTGATGAGTACCCATCCTTGTATTGCTTAGATGGTTGATCATTGATTAACCAACAACACTCGTCATCTGAAGAAGAAACATAACCCAGTCCTCGTCTGAATTTGTAATAGTCGTCCGGTTTCCCTTTTGGCACATACGCCGCTTTGGCTGGAATCCGGGCACCTCGATCGAAATACAATCCTTCTCCAAGTGTGAAATCGTATCCCTATTTTTCCATGAGCTTGCGCGCTTCCGAACTATATTTAGATAAGTGTCGACCAGGTTTGTCTTCATCCTCATCTTCTCTTAGGAAATGATCTGGTAAGGGAAAATTCTCTCCTTTACCGTAAATTACTTCTTTTTGCCCCCCTATTTTGGCAGGAACGACCAGGGTTGTTCCGAAAGAATGCTGGAGGCGTTTCTTTGTTACATAAGATGATCGTAGTGGCGTATATAAATCAGGATTATCGTATAATCCCTCTATTGCATCATCAAGAGACAACGATTACTCGAAATCATCTTTTATTTCAATATCGGCAAGTTGCCAGTTACAACTGCCATCTGACGATTGTTCATCGTCAAGATTGATTACAAAGGGTACAATGTCATTTAAAACAAAACCACCATTGTAATCGAATCCGGCTTCGGAATCAGCTTCTTCTCCGTTGTCCGCGCCCTGGACCGATGGTTCCGTATCGGATTCGTTACCATAAAGAAGAGAATCAGTGAAATAATTCTCGAACCCTTTAAATGGTTGCTTATCCGCGACCACCTTCCTGACCCTTCCATCAGTGCTGACATATTTCAGACACTGATGTAGGGTGGAGGGAACTATAACATTACTATGGATCCAAGACCGACCCAGTAATAAGTTATATGATGTCTCAGCATCAATCACGTAACACTTGACCTCCGTCTTCAAATCACCCATTTGGCACTTTATCCGGATCTTTCCTAAGGGCCTTGACCCGCTAGTGTTGAATCCGTAAATGACCGTGCCTGTAGATGCCAATTTGCTGACTGGAATGCCAAGGCTATGCATTAAGCGAAGCGGCATAATACTCACAGCAAAACCCGGATCCACTTGGATTCGGTTGACTTCGCTGGAGCCAATGTACCAGACGAAGTATAGGGGCCGATCATGGTTTGAATTCTTCGTCTGCATATCCTCTTTGGTGAAGGTGATGCAGGGAAGGTTCTTGGCCGCTACATTGCATGGTTGGACTGACGGTTCTGGCTCTTTTGGTACCGGCTTGATCCGAGTGAGGAATACTTCAGAATCAGCCAAGGCTTCTCGTAAGGCTTCCCTGGTCTCCCTAGACAGCCGCAGCAACTCATACAATGTTATTCGCGCTGGAATATTAGCTAATTGAGCCATGATATCAAAAACAAGCGGAGTTTTCGAGCTCTCCGGTTTATCTCTTCCAATTGGACGATTGAAACGAGACTGCTTCGGATTTTGAACCTCCTCGGGCCTCTTTTCTTTCTGTTTATCCACCGGCTGTCATCAAGCCTCTTCAACCGGTTTAGGAGCTACAATCACCCCCAGCTCTGTTAGAGTCTTGGCTGGTCCCCGTTTGGTAACCCCCTACTCAGCTAACTGATCACTGGGCGACGGATAGTTGAAGTGGTACTGGTTCCCGCTTCTGGTGGCAAAGACTTCTTGTTCTTCTTCAGAAAGCAGGAAAGCTAGGATTCTTTCGTCATCTTCTCCTGGGATAGCAGAGACTCCGTAGCAAGACTTCCCTTTCCCTTTTGACTTCTTCTTGGATGACGATCCGGCCCATTGTTCATCTTCAATCAAGTCGGGGTAAACCCAGAGAATTTCGCCGTTTGGGGCTGTGTGTGGCACGAGTCCTTTTTGACGCTGTCCATATGGGTCATCATTTACCGTTTTCATTCCTACTTTGGTGATGCGTTTTGGCTCGAACCATGTTGTGGGCACCGATCCGAAGCTGATTGATACTGCGTTTGCTCCCACATTCTTGGCAGGCTTCGGGGTTATGACGCCCACGTCAATTAATGCCTGGATCTTGTCCTTGAGGTTGTAGCATGACTTCGTAGGGTGGTGGACCGCTCTATGGTACGCGCAGTACTTCGGATCCGTCACTTTGCTAGCCCCTTCTTGATCTACGATCGCCGGCAGCTGGATTTTGTTATTCTCCAACAGGTACTTGAAGATGCCGGGAACTTCATCATCTTTGAAGGAGTAAACTTTAGGAAATCTCGGCTCCGCTCTTTGCTTCTGAGGCCGTTGTTGCCATTGCGATTGCGATTGTTGTGGCGCTCGCTGTTGTTGCTGTTGCTGAGGTTGTAATTAAAAGGTTTGATTAGCATCAACTGCATTAGCATGTGCCTTACCTTTTCCCCGTGGGACGAAATTCTGTTGCGGAGCATTCATCGCCTGCTGGCCTCTTTCTGCCTTCTTCCTCTTGAGGAACCGCTCGGCTTGCTCTCCTCGGACCTTCAAATCCTTCCATGTTTTGGATGGCGCTGTCCCCATTGCTTCCAGCACATCCAATGCGAGGTTGTTGTGGCAAGTCTGGAGAATGAACTCCTTGATGATCGGGTCCCGATAATTCATCGCCTTATTCCGGAACCTCTTGACGAAGGTGTCGACCAACTCCCCATCCTTCTGCTTCTCATCGAGCAACGATCCGATAGATATCTCGGTATCGTCGTCGAAGAAATTTGAGAGGAACTTAGTCTCCATGTCGTCACAGCTGTTTATGCTACCTGGCTTGAGGTGGCGATACTAATCGAAGGCGGCTCCGTGAAGAGTGCCAACGAATGACCGCACCATCAGAGGCTCATTGCCGGAGATTACCCCCAGGTGTGATTTAAAATAAATCACATGCTGAGTTGGCGAACCCTTCCCATCAAACGGCGTGAAGTTGATTAGGTTGAACTTCGCCGAGTATGAGATTGATTCCCATTCTCTTGGGTATGGACAAGGAATGCCCATTTTCTTCACCTCTTGGGCAGAAATCAACGTATTGATATTGCTTTCGAGGTTTTTGATCTTCAAACTTTCACCTGAGTTTTCGTCAGCACGATTCTGAGGTGGAAGCGTGGTATTGTAACAAACATCCTCATTACCACCCCCTACATTAACGGGAGGATTATTGGCATTGCGAGCTTCATCCGCATTCGTGTGCTCATCTTCTTGAACAACCTGATTACGGCGGCTTGGTTCGCCTTGCTGGTTCGTCAGTGCTTGGATCTGTTGGTCATGCATCTCTCTCATGTTCTGTATGGCCATCTGTATTTCGAACCTGAAACTCTCCTGTTGCTTAGCCAAGGCGTCTTCAAGCATCTTGGCCACTTGCTCCGCACTTATCATAAGTGCCTCGCAGGGTTGCCCCTCGCTGGATACCGTATTATCTGATGCAACTGCAGAGCCTGCATCCGATTCTTCATCTTCTGAAGGTACCCTTGTTCGAACCCTACCATAGGTTCCTCGTTTGATGGCCCTAGACTGTAGACGGGTCATAGGCCGGGATGCTTGCGGAATCGACTCGGGATTATTCCGTGCTGATGTCCCTTTGCTGGTCATGTTAGTGGTGACCCTCGGAAATTCTCCGTCACCGACCACCGTTCTTGTTTGCCGAAAACGCCTATGCCTTGGTCTTGGTGTTTCTGTACTGAGCTTTTCGAACACAGAAACTCTCTCAGGGACTGCCTTGATACAGTTGCACTCAGACAGTACCGCCCGAATGAGCTTTGAACAAGGGCACTGAGTTTCGAGCCTTCGAGGGCTTCTCTTTCTGGATTTGCTCGTACCCCCGACACGATAGTACAGCTCGTCCGTTTGAAGGTCGGAGTAACCTATCGTGTGTTGGCACGATTTCTCAGGTATAACGTCATCGTCTTCTGACGATAATGTTTCCTTCTGAGGGCGAACTACCTTCTTCTGGCTTTTAAAAGTTACGCGCCTCGAAACATGCCTTTGCGGGCGTGAGTTCTCAGCGGGCTCCTGGACTTAAATGTGCAAAGTAGTACGCTTGGGTGCCATGATTTCTTTGCCACGTTGAGGGTTGCGGCGACCCCCAGCATGTTGATTCGTTCGGGGCTTCTTCATTGGGCCCAAACGTTCCTGAACTGGAGCTTTGCCTCGCTCCTTGGGAAGTGGACCGAGGCGCTCCAAAACCGACTTCCTTTTCTGGGATGGTCCTGCAGGATCTCCCAGAGCAGTTGTGGAAATCATCGGCGGTTTGGATTGATTCGCCGAAAGTTGCACTTTCGACGGCTGCAGTTGTTGCTCCTTGGTCTAAACTGCCGCTTCAGACTTCGGCCTCCAAACTTTGCGGGTTGATGGCGGCTTTTTGGCCACCTCTTTTTGCATCCTTCTACGGGCTTCTTCAGCTTGTGCCCGTACCTGCGCTGATAGTGCGCGGCGCTTGCGAATACGCTCTTCCAGCGTTGAACGGTTCCGTTTGACACAGACCCATTCCATTGTGGGTGGCTCGGAAGAGGCGCCGTTCATCTATTATAGAGGCTGTTTGCCTCTCTTGTTCTTCAGATCCGCGTTGTAGCGGATCCCGTCAACGGACTCCATGGCCTTTGCGAATTGTTTCGCAAGGCGTTGACGTTGCCTTTGGCGGGCTCTCTTCGAGAGAGTCACCACGCCCTCTGCAGTGGCAGGGTTGGCCAGAGCAGATTTGACCTGGTTGGGATTTGGAGGAACTTCACCCGACACAACTTTGGCGTCAATCGGGGTGAGGTCGTCGTTGGTAGCTTCAACTTCTTCGTACCAACGAACTTTTTTCCTAGAGGAGAACTTCTGGGATTTCTTGGACTTGCGGGGGGAGGTTGATCCGGACGAGGACGACAAGTACTCCTCGAACTTCTGCTGGTCGAACTCGTATTCGACCTCCTCCACGACCGGGATCGAGATCCGCGGCTGCGACGCTCCGATCTCGGCAGCGAGATCAGCGGCTCCTACTGTGGTCGCCAGATTGTTCGCGGTGAAAACCGTAGTTTTCTTCATTGTTGATTCCATTGCCATCTTAGTTAACAGCTTTTTGAGTTACAAAGATCCGGTCTTTTTATAAGATCCGGTTACAATGAAAGTCAAACAAAAATAAAAAAAGATTACAACTCTCTCCTTTTGCCGAACAAATCACGAGCTCCTGTTTTTCGGTTGCTCGCTTGCGTGGGTTGTTTGCCTACGCCGGGGTTTATCGGTTGACCACCGCGCGATCTAGATCCGGTCGGATCTACGCAGTACAACGGGTATTATTTCACGAAGGAAATAATAGCCGGGGGGATTATTTTACCAAGGAAATAGTCGCCCAAATCTCGGGATCAAAGACCAAGCTTTGATCCGGAGTACGCACGCGTAGATCTGAGATCCGGTCCTCTCGAACACCTGCCTTTTTTGGCATTGACGATCGCCAAGCACCAGATCTGAATGAGCGAGCCTTCGATGTCCTAAAGTTTGAATTTTTTTAGATCTGAGTCTTGAATCCTGCAGGGCTTCGCCTCTCCAAAATTTCCAACCCTTGAACAAATGAACCACCTCTCCTATTTATAGCCTCTCTTCACTGTGCCCGCGCACAGGTGGCCGACACGCCTAGCCACCTTGAGGTGGCTAGGCTGTCTAGCCACCTCAAGGTGGCTCGGCCACCGAGCCAACTCAAGGTGGCCGAGCCACCTCAAGGTGGCTCGGTTTCGGCTGAGCCCCTCTAGGTGCTGTCGTTCCGTCGTTTTCCGTTGTATCCGGTTCTTTCGATTCTGTGTTCGGACTCGATTCGTTGGCCTGATTTGGCAGTAAATCCGGTTCCTAATTTGGCAGTAAATCCACCTCTGAGTTCGAGTCCAAAACTGATCTTGATTCGATCGTGATTCGTCCGAGTCCGCTCTTGGTTGGATGACTCGTTGATTCCTCAACCTGTTGGCTTGATTCCGCACATGAGTGGATTTATTCCGTTGTTTGCGTGTGGTTCGTTAGCTCCGTAGCCTCGTTAATCCACTTCGTTGCGTATCGCTTGGCTTCGGTGTTGTGGACTAACAGTCGTGTTTGGATACGTCGCCCGATGGTCGGTTTGTCGAATCAGCGTCGTCGAGCTGTGTTAAGGGACCTATAGGTAGTTTTATACGCCTACAATTACGAAGCAGCAAGAACATAGACCTTACACATGTCTGACATGAGGATAATGCCACACCTAAAAATAATGATGCTGAAGATCACGAGCCTATCCCAGAGCAAAACAACTAAGAGACTCATGAAGAGCCAGTTCAAGAAGAACCTTAGTCTAGCTCTCCACTAGCGCCCCTGTTGAGACAATCTTCAAGGGACCGAAGGCCATCTTCCTGATATAGCACATAGGAGTTTGTGATGCTCACCGATGAGGGGGAGCCTCAAAGTTATAAGAAGGCCATAACTGACAGTCATAAAGTGGAGTAGATAAGAGCCATGCAAGAGGAGATGTAATCTTTGAACGAGAATAACACTTATGAACTAGTGGAGCTACCAAAAAAGAGACAAGCCTTAAGGAATAAATGAGTGTATCGAATTACGACCGAAGATAGTAGCTCAAAGCCCCACTAAAAAGCTCGGTTGGTCGTAAAAGGATTTGGTCAAGAGAAAGGTATTGACTTTGAAGAAATATTCTCTCTAGTGGTAAAGATGTCATACGTCCGAGTTGTTCTTGGCCTAGCAGTAGTGCAAAACTTGGAGATCGAGTAGCTCGATGTCAAGACAACATTCTTTCATAGTGATCTAGAGGATGAGATCTACATCGAGCAGCTCTAGGGGTTAAAAGTTCCAGGCAAAGAAAATTTGGTGCGCCGCCTAACGAAGAGTCTTTATGGTCTTAAGCAAGCACCTAGGCAATGGTATAAGAAGTTCGACTCTTTCATGGCAGAACATGATTTCAAAAGGACGGAGAGTGATCATTGTGTCTTCATAAAGAGGTATGTAGGTGGTGACTTTCTCATACTTCTACTCTATGTTGATGATATGTTGATTGTTGGACAAGATCGCTTAAAGATAGCTGCTTTGAAGAAAAATCTAAGCAAGAGCTTTGCTATGAAAGATTTGGGACCAGCTAGACAAATCCTTGGGATGGGGTTCACTCGTGATAGATCAAAGAAGTTGCTATGGCTATCCCAATAGAGGTACATTGAGAAAGTGCTAGAAAGATTCAACATGCACAAAGCAAAGCCGGTCAACACACCACTTGCTGGACACTTCAAGATGAGCTTGAAGCAAAGTCCTACAATTGAGAAAGAAATGGAGGAAATGAAGATGATTCCATAATTATTTGCAGTAGGCAGTCTCATGTATGCAGTGATATGCACAAGACCCGATATCGCCTATGCAGTTGGTGTTGTTAGTCGATACTTGGCTAATCCGGGGAAGGAACACTGGGCTATAGTCAAATGAATCCTTTGGTATCTATGCAGTACTTCCAAAAAGTGTTTATGCTTTGGAAATGGAAAACATGTGCTAGAAGGATACACAAATACAGACATGGCCGGTGACATTGATTCTAGGAAATCAACGTCAGGATACCTAAATACTTTAGCAGGGGGAACAGTTTCCTGGCAATCAAAGTTACAAAGTGCGTTGCATTGTCCACTACTGAGGCAAAGTACATCGTAACTGTTGAAGCTTACAAGGAGATTCTATGGATGAAGAATTTATTGCATGAGCTGGGAGTAGATCAAGGCAGGTATGTCTTGAAGTGTGACAAGCAGAGTGCAATTTACTTAGCAAAAAATTCAACTTTTCATTTCCGCACAAAGCACATTAATACAAAGTATCACTGGATCCGAGGACCTCTCGAAGAAAAGCGCATACATCTTGACTAGGTTCACACATATGAAAACTGGTCAAACATGATGACCAAGGTAATACCATCCAAAAAGTTTGAAGATGGCTGTCAATTTGCTGGTTTGCTAGCTACTACCTCCTAATTAAGTCGGGAGGGGGGGATTTGTTGGGATCCTTCCTTAATTAGGAAGATTCTAGAAAATTCTTGAACTTTCTGGAGAACTCTAGAGAAGTGTAGAATTCTCTAGAAGTGTGTGGAATCTTCAAAAATATTCTAGAGATGTGTGGAACCCTCTGGAACACATTCTTGAAGAGTATGGAATAGAATGGATGTGTAGAGATTCCTTAGAAATCTCTAGAAAGTAAAGATATGTGTGAAGAATTCTATAGAGCTAATCTCCACCCTTGGATCAATTTAATCCCTACCACTCATTATGTAGGTGGAGTAGTATAAATAGGGGTGAAAGTCTTCTTTCCTATCCATCCAAGACAAGAAAACAATCCACTTCCTAGAGTGAGAAAAAACCTCTAATATAGAGAGTTAGAGAGCCTTTTTGAGAGAGAAGTGAGATAGTTTGAGAGTCCTAATCCTCAAGCTCGAGTGAGCCACCGAAGTAAGACAGTTTTGTAAAATATAAATTCTTGTAATCCTACTATTCTTTTGTATAGTGGAAGAACCTTCATATTGGAGGACCATAAACTCTTGTACTCCCATTACTATCTTAATTTATAAGTGCCTATCTTAACATCACGAGGCGGGAAAGACCGAGTTTTCCCAACAACAACTGGTACCAACAAAGAACAAAGAACAAAGCTACGGCAACAATCCCCAATCAAATTATTCCCCCAACTCCACAGACATATCATCGGTTATTGAATGCAAGAACAAAAACTCGAGCAATGGCATAGCCTGCAGCATCGTCGTCAGGGCTTAACAGATAGGGGATGTTTGTTACAGCATATGTAATGTCGATGAGGTATCCGCAGCCAACAAGTCCTGATAAGCTTACTGCTGTTATTATTTCCAGAGCTGGACTCTTATCCGCCTTCTTTGTTTCCTCTGTCTGCTAAATTCGTTTGTGATGCAAGAAAACATATCAGACTATTCATAGTGAATGTTTTGGGTACATGTTGTGCAAGTGAATAGGTTATGTCCTTAACCGACATAAAAGTTTCAGATTTCAATTTGCTCACTCTCAGCAAAACAAGTTTCCTTGTGAAGTAATCAACACATATCCACTACCAGTCTAAAATCTGCTTTTAACTTATGCTTTGTATCCTCTATAAGAGGTAGATTGTGTTTGATCAGGTTTAGCAATGAAAAAGTTAATGCCGACTCTTCAAGTCCACCACTGCCTTGTTCCGAAAATAAATCAGCATGATGCAGATGCCGACTTTAGCTTGTCCTGTAAGAATCAAAACATTGGATTTGGATGGATGAACTAATGTCTAAAAACAAATGTTATTTTCTTTTAGTGGGTATAACGTCTCATTATATACACACGCATAAACAATGCAAAAGACTACAACATATGGCGCTGATAGGATATACATATCAAGTTAAGTTTCAGATGTATCTTTTTGGCTTTTGAGCCCCTAGAAGTCTATATGATCTCTGCGTTACTTATGTTTGCTTGTTTTCTCTAATGTTTATAAAGTTACTTGGCGCCCAAGAATGCTTTGTTAGGGAGATTAACAATATTATTGTTACATTTGCCTTTATTCATGTTTATGAACATACTTTTAATTGAAATGACCAGGTAACAAACAAAGATTATGAAGAAGGAAAAAATTCTGGGTCAACTTCATCAAAACAAAAGAGGTCATTTGAAGTAAGTATTGTTGAAATTTTTCAATATTCTAGGTTCATTTGAAAGTATTAATATGTTTTCCCTTTTCACATTTTCTCATGTGTAGGCAATGAGCAAAGAATGTGCACTCATTGAGCGGAAGAAACAAAACATAGCTGCTGATCATCCTGGACAGATTGCAAATTTTTTGAGGATGCATCCACCACTGCGAGCTAAAGAACATAACCAGGTCCACCAATGTGCCAAAATAAAGCAATACTTAGACGAGAATTATAGGACTAGGCCAAGAAGAAATTACAGCATATGAGACAATCGGAGGAGGAAAAAGTGATGGATGAGATTGAACATGCTGAACAAGATGTTAGGGAAAATTTTGTAAAGCAGAGCTTAGCAAATAAGTTGATATTGCAAATGGGACTATCAGGTAAGGCACGACAACCACTTCACAATCATGTAAAAAGAAAAGTGATAGCAAGAGAACACTTAGCTGATTTAGAAGATGAAGAGGAAGATGCTAGGGTACATGCTGAGCAAGATGAGGAGGATGATAAAAAGGAGAATTTCATAGAGGAGAATATCATGGAAAAGTCTGAAGGAGATGAGGGCTTTGTAGAAATGGCAGAACAGGCTTACTGTGCGGCAGACTGATTGGCAGGTGGAGATTTGTAGAAATGGCAGAAAGGTTACCAGTCGTACTTGTTCTAGTAGGGGTCCTTTCTTGCATTGGTGCCGAGATCATGGCAGTTGAAGACACTTTAGAGGAGAGGAGACAGTGGGGCGACGTGATGAGATGGCAGATTTAGTGGGCCGTTCTTTTCTGGAGGAGGATCGGTGTTGGTTGTTGAGCAGTGAATCTGGTATTCGGGCTTCGACACGATTGTGCTATCTTATGAGGTTGCCGACTGCTGCGTATAGAGTTGTTAGATCTGGTGGAGCTGTTTCAGATTTTGGTTGGCGTCGGATATTGGGCAACCCAGCACTTGGTCACATCGTGGATGTGAGTTTGAATCCGATTGCGCATTTGGGATTCAGGAGTTCATTCGGCTATCAGTTGGGAGCTACTGAGTTTAGTCTGGGCAGGTTCGTCACTTTGGACTCTCGGCAGGTAGAGAGTATTGATCAGGTCAGAGGGATATTGCAGCGGGTGGAGGTTGATGCTACTCCATATTAGGTGGGGATTTCCCTACATACTCCAGGTCATCCTGCATTGGTTGGGATTCCAGCTGATGTGGCACAGCGTGGGAGTCATTTATTTATGGGTGCAGATGATGAGGTGGTTAATTTGGATGCAGCTGGTGGATATGTTTTGGATACGGCCATTGTTACACCTCAGGTGGAGGTGTTGGACTGTTTACAGATTGGGGTCGTTGATGATGCTATAAGCCGCAGGTTGGATTGAGGGCCTTTGGAGGCCATTGGGTGAACTACGTGAAGGCTTGATTCCTCGGAGAGGATACGTAGGCAGTCAGTTTTGATGCAGCCGATTTGGTGAGTAGACACTATTGGTTTGGGTGAGTGTTCGCACTCCCATTTGGTTGGTGTTGACTCAGTTCGATTTGATGAGCAGACATAGTTGTGTTGGGGTTGAGTGTTCGCACTCCCGTTTGGGTCTCGACGTGTTGTGATTGGAGTCCGTTGTCATGAGTCCGTTGCCATGGCATACTGGATACAGCAGTTTAGGCATTGGTTTGTTCGGTGTCGGCTCAGATTTGGGAAATCTTCGCCGAGGTGGAGATTTGTAGAAATGACAGAACAGGCTTACTGTGCAGCAGACTGATTGGCGGTCGACCGGTGCGGTCGACCGTATTCGTGCACAAGAGGCACTGGGCATCAGGATTGGTGGCGGTCGACCGATGCGGTCGACCGAAGATGGTAGCAGTCGACCGACGCGGTCGACCGCCGAACTCTCTGGACATTGGAGCGAGCAGCTGGATGGAGGGCGGTCGACCGGTCCGGTCGACCGAGATGGATCGCGGTCGACCGTACCGGTCGACCGCCACTGTGGTTTTGAGTTGGGTTTTGTTTTCAGACCCGTTTCATTTTGGATTTGTATAAATACCCTTTAGGTGTTTTTTAGGGTTGAGAGCAAGGACGAATTTGAGCAGATTGAGAGAGTTTTATTTGGGCTTCTATTCTAGGAGCAATTGGAGAGATTGAGAGTTGATTGCTGAGGGTTTATGAGAGATTTGTAACCCTAGTTTGTTCCTCTTGATTTCTAATAGTGAAAACTCCCCCCTCCTTGCCCCGTGGACGTAGGCATCTCGCCGAACCACGTAAAACTGGTGTTGGATTGTTTGTACTGTTGATTTTGATTGGTTCTTTATCTTTCTCGGCGATTGTTTTGGTTTCTCGAGGCACAACAGGCTTAAGGCGAGACAAAAATGTAGGGTCAGAATCATCAAGGGAGGTAGCAAATGAAATAGTAGACAAACCCAAAAAGCATTGAGGGCCAACTAAATGTGAAAAAGTTCATGCGCGAATAAAAGATGGTGGACAAGTTATTTTTTTAAATGAAAGCTATCAATCTATTTGACCATCAGATAACGCTTGTAGTGAACTTAGCAGTTTCTTAGGTACACTTGGAAGAGACGCGACTTTTGCACCTCTTGATAAGGAGAATTGGCACAAGTTTGAAGAAAAAGACAAGGAAGGAATATGGGAGTATGTGAAGATACGAATTTAATTTTCAATCACCAACTTATATTTCTTTTTGACTTCTTTCTTCTGTCCCTCTTTTTTATTCAAGTTTGTACAATGAAAATTCCCATGTTTGATTATATCAATGTAGGAAAGATATGACATCCTGGAAGAAGGGTAAAAATGGACCTTAGAAACTATAAATTTTGCATGGAGGCGCTAGAAATTCTATTTGAAGAAGAAGTGCTTTGACGGATTAAAAAGTAACAAACAAAGGAAGAAGATGTGCCTAGATAGTGTACCTGAACCGCAATTTGATGCTTTGCTCAAATTTTGGAAGGCTGAACAATGGAAGATGAGGTTTTGTATTTTCCTATTCCTATACATATAACTCAAGGGGGATCTGCAAATGTTAGTCATTACTCAGAAGTTAAGAATCTGGTTCAAAATGCTTATTAACTTGAACCTGGTTAATGATGATCGACTGATCTCCTCAAAATCAGCAAGTTAAGAATACTAATTATGAATTATATATAACTTTGTAACAACTCTTAACTTCCAAATGCACTGCCACATCAATATTTGTTGATGCATGCATGCACCTCACTATCATATCTTCAATAAAGAATGAAAAGGCTACACGCTCCAAGAGTTTTTAGATGTGTTGTTCAGCAGGAACAACTTGATCATTTTCATAAAGAAAACTCAAGGAAAACTCAAGGATGTGTATCCTTATTTTAAAAACACATCTTAACATAGGCGAAAAAAGAAAGTTAATTTTTACTGCTTTTTTAGCAAATTTCATAGTTAGGGATGATACTTCTTTTCTTTTTTTAACTGATAAGAAAACCATGGTTTCGTGAATGCATAGACAATAAGTGTAACTAACATAGCAAGTCGTGATGGTCCAGAGTATACACACCATAGGTCAACAAGTTTTGCGAGGATTATCAAAAGAATGGTAATTTATTGGTTTTTCTTATTATTATTATTTATGAACTACAATATTGCATCCATTCTTTTTGTTTGTTCTTCTGTATATTTTCATGTCTTTATAATAGGACAAATTTTCAAAACCACCCTCTTTAGGTTTTTATTTGCAAAAACCGACCCCTTTTGAAAATAATCACAAAAACCGACCTGTCTTCAGCCCAGCGCTGAAAACAGGTCGGTTTTTGTAAAAAGTTTTCCGAAACATCATGGGAGTTCAACTCCCATGAAGTTTATCGAGAAATTAAACTTCACGGGAGTTGAACTCCCGTGAAGTTTAATTTCTGCTTAAAACTCCACGGGAGTTCAACTCCCGTGGAGTTACAGTCGAACATTCCCAGAGAGTCGATATCTGGGAATTTGGGACTGCAACTTCACGGGAGTTCAACTCCTGTGAAGTTGCAGGCAGCATTTCCCAGAGATCGACTCTCTGGGAATGTTCGACTGTAACTCCACGGGAGTTCAAAACCCACGCGTGGCCCAGCCCGACCCCAACGCTGAAACCCTATTCTCCTTCGTTCCCATTCTCCGCCGCCCCTGTGCTGTCGCCACCGCAGCGCCCGACCGCCGCGGCCCCAGCCTCCGACCGCCGCCGCCAACCCAGCCTCCTACCGCCACCGCCGCCCCAGCCTCCGACCGCCGCCACCGACCCAGCCTCCGACTGCCACCGCCGCCCCAGCCTCCGACCGCCGCCGCCGTCAGATCTCAGATCTCAGTCAAATTTCCCAAAATAACATGTAAATTCTTCCTAAAAAAACTATACTCTCTAATTTTTGTATACTCTCACTATTTGATTGTGATTACATGTAAAATCTAGATTTTAGAATTTAATTATGAATTATTTACGAATTTTTTGAAGAAATATGAAAATTAGTGTGAAAATTATCAATAAATGTGAAAATTAGAGGGGAAATTATCAATAATTTTGTGAAATTTGTGAAGAATTAGTGTGGAAATTATCAATAATTTTGTGAAATTAGAGGGGAAATTATCAATAATTTAGAAAATTAGATTTTTCGAAAATTATTGTATTTAGAGTTTAGAATTTAATTGTGAATTATTTAGAATTTGTGAAGAAAAATTAGATTTTACATATGTATGATATAAATTAGATTTTAGAATTTAATTGTGATTTATTTATGAATTTTGTGAAGATGTATTAAATAATTTTGTGTATTTAGAGGTGAAATTATCAATTAATGTGGAAATTAGAGTTGATACCTAAATGTAAAAATTAGTAACAAC
This sequence comes from Asparagus kiusianus, assembly GCA_022839385.1. Taxonomy (NCBI): domain Eukaryota; kingdom Viridiplantae; phylum Streptophyta; class Magnoliopsida; order Asparagales; family Asparagaceae; genus Asparagus; species Asparagus kiusianus. Next base: position 595,294 of record BQKN01000672.1, on the reverse strand, counting down.
CAATATTTATTTGGTTTTTCGTGTAATATTGATCTTGAATTTTTCACTCTTCGGAGGTAACGATGAACGATCGAATTATAATTCTCTGTTCTTATGATGGGAAGATTAATTACCTCGAAAATAATATGCCTGTTTATGAAGGAGGCACGACGAGACCGTTGTTCATAACAAAATCGTGTACTTTCGATGAGTTGGTTAATGAATTACACAAACTTACATTAGCTAACTCACGTGAGTATCACCTCAGTGTGGTTTGCAATTATCCTGTTGTGGGGAATAGATCAAATGGCATTCAAATATCAAGTGACTACGATATGGGTCTCATTCATGTCTTACACGACGAGAAGCGTTCGGTCAAATTGTTCATTGAAAAACATCAGAGAGATTTGGACAAATCGTTGAACTACGAAGGAATGTATTCCCGCATGTTGGAGGATCCTGAAGTTGATTCTGTAGGCTTTTTATCTTCTCAATAAGATGAATGTTGGACACAATCACAATACATGAGCGGTCCTTCGTTCGTGGGCACTTCGCATGCTTTCGATACTAACACGGGAATTCAAGAAGATAATGCAAGTGTTGAATACGAGAATGATGATGAAGAGAAGGGATTACAAATTAATAGCATGACCTTGATAGATCGTGATGATGGGGAAAACCAACACATCGACGGATGTTATGTTAATAATGAGTATGTCGGCTTAGAGGAGATGAATGGATTGATTCCACGATGGAAAGTGTTCCTATTAGCACTAATAGCGGTGTTGATATACAGGACGAGGACTTCTCATTCATGAAGGGAGATCTTTATGAGAGTAAGGAGAAATTGATTCATGCTATTCGCACGTATTCCATTGCAAAAAATGTGAAGTTCAGGCCAACGAAAAATAATACTACAAGCTATAATGTGGTTTGTTTCTATCGCAAAGATGACGATGTCGAAGATAATAGTGGACACCACGACGGCAATGTGAGGTGTCCGTGGAAGCTTAATTCACGCTCGGGTGCAAGAGTAGGTGGGCAATTCAAAATCACGGCATACAATAGACTCCACACTTGTAGCAATCCTCGATTAGAGATGAATAACAAGAATGCGTCCTCTTATTTTATATATCGATTTATTTTACCGTATCTGAGGGAGGATCTTGATCTAAGGCCGAAAGATATCCGTCTTTTAGTGCATAAAGCCACCAACTTGGATGTATCATATCACAAGTGTTGGAATGCTGGGAGGAAGGCGATGATAAAAATATTCGGGGATTGGGATAATTCGTATGAGATCTTACCTCATTATCTTGAAGCACTCAAAAGAAAAAATCCGGGGACTGTCTACGAAGTATCTTTGGACCCCATTGATGGCGGAGAATGACGGTTCACCGGTGTATTTTGGGCATTTGGGCCCTGTATTGAGGGGTTTCGATATTGCCGTCCTCTTCTTAGCATTGATGGAACTCACTTATATGGTAAATACAAAGGCGTTTTGCTTGTTGCAACCGGAGTTGACACGGATGGCGGGTTGTTTCCTTTAGCATTCGCAGTGGTTGATGTTGAAAACATAGAGAATTGGGCTTGGTTTTTTGCATGCATTAGATATCATATCCCTAGTGTGGGGACGCGGCCGATTACATTCATATTCGATAGGATGAAAGGAATTCCAAGAGCACTCCAACGATATTTCCCGCCACCACATGCACATCGCTATTGCTTGCGACGTATTAGAGACAACTTCAAGAAGAAGTATGGAAACGCTCAGGTTCAAGACTTACTTTGGCAAGCCGGTTGTGCAACAGAAAAATATGTTTATGAACAAATACGAGAGAGGATCAAGTTCATTTCACGAGCTGCACATGATTGGATCGAAACTAGTTTGGGTCCAAACAATGTTGATAAGTGGGCTTTATGTGAGGATGGCGGCAAACGGTTCTGTATGATGACTACGAACGCGTCTGAGAGCTTCAATGGCGTACTCAAGGGAGCACGCGGCATGCTAATATAGGTACTAGTTGCTAAAACTTTTACAGGCTTAATAAATTCTTTCTTCGACGTCGAGAACTTGGTGAAAATATGCGCTCAGAGCTAACACCGAAGGTTGATGAAATGCTAGCGGCTCGGATTGTACAAGCTCGGTCCTTTCAAGCCGTGAGGACAGGTCTCGCTCATTTGGACGGGCGTACGCTCGACGTCGACGGCCACGTGATGATGACGCCGGCACTTCGCATGCCGATGGATCCGGCACTTCGCATGTCGATAGAGCCGACACTTCGCAGCTTCATACACAGTCGGATACTCAGATAGTTGAGGCTCATCAGCAGGAACCCAGGGGGCGGGGAAGAGCGAGGGGGAGGGGGAAGAGAGGGAGAGGAAGGAGGGGAGCTATATTGGGTTGTATTTGAACTTATTTTGTTAAAATTTGTAACTTTCCTGAATTTTCAAATACTAAACTTTTGAAGATAAATTATTGTTCATATACATAATCGTGTGTGTTTAATTCATGGTTGAATCATGTATATATTGTTGTTTGCAAATAAATTGGCATATATATGAGTTAACAAGTACATATACAAAACATGCACAGCAGGCTGTGCATTTCTGTGGATGACCTGCAACTTCACGGGAAGTTGCAGTCCTAAATTCCCAGAGATCGTCTCTCTGGGAATGTTCGACTATAACTCCACCAGAGTTGAACTCCCGTGGAGTTTTAAGCAGAAATTAAACTTCACGGGAGTTCAACTCCCGTGAAGTTTAATTTCTCGATAAACTTCACGGGAGTTGAACTCCCGTGATGTTTCAAAATTTTTTTTTACAAAAACCGACCTGTTTTCAGCGCTGGGCTGAAAACATGTTGGTTTTTTTGTAATTATTTTCAAAAGGGGTCGGTTTTTGCAAATAAAAACCAAAAAATGATGGTTTTGAAAATTTGTTCCTTTATAATAGGAAAAGGAGTTGGGAAGGCCTCCGACTAAGGCGGAAGTATTCATTGAGATACGTAAAAGGTAGAAAATGCCACTAAAATGAAAACTATTCAAACACTACAACAAATTACACACTTCCCAACGCTTATTCCCGACGCATGGTTAAATACGTCGCCAAAAATTATATTTTTCCCGACGATTTTAGTTAGCATCGGCAAAACATATATTTTTTCCCGCGTTATAATTAGAGTCGCTAAAAGTGTATATTATTTGCGATGTTTTAACTTAGCGTCGGTAAAAATGTATGGATTTCCCGACGTTTTTTATTTTCATCGGTAAAAATATATATTTTTAGTGATGTTTTAGGATTGGCGTTACTAATAGTGTGCATTTATCGCGACATATTAAGTTTACGTCGCTAAAAGTCTTCTTTTCCCAACGTGCCTACTTGGCATCGCTAAAAGTTATATTTTTTACGACGCTTTTTTATTCATCCACGTCGCCAGGGGGGGGGGCGCGCCCCGAAAGTTCCCTAAACCCGTGCTTCTTCTCTGAAGTTAGACGCCTCCGTCGAAGCTCACCGCCACCATCGTCAGAGTTCGCCGCCTCCGTCAAAGCTCACTGCCGCCATCGTCAGAGTTTGCCGCCTCCGTCGAAGTTCAACGCTGCCTCCGTCGGAGTTGCCACCTTCGTCGAAGTTCACTGCAGCCTCCGTCAGATATCGCCGCCTCTCCTCCTCCTGCTCAACGGGAGGATCGTGAGATCGAACTGCAGGACTGTGGAAGGTACTGAATTTTCCCTAATTTTTTTGGGTATCTTAGTAGTTTTCATTTGCTTTCAGTTGTAATCCTAGAGTTTCTATTGGGTCATGATTCTTGAATCTGTGCTTTTATTGTCTACGAAATATTTGAGGAAACAAGTAAGTTTTTAACTTCATCTCATGGGTTAATTCTTTGATTTTAGTTACTTCAGTATTCAAAGTTATACACGTCTTTGAAGTCCTTTATCGGCTGCCTGAAGTGTTCAATTATGGAAATCTGTTGATTATTTGATTTGGGTTCTTTTGTTGAGCACAATTTGGAGCAATAGGAACTGTAATAAGCAGAGCGAAGCCAATGAGCGAAGCCAATTAGAAATCTTAAAATTAACCGTATGCATACTCCAAAATCACCAATGTAATTATGCTAATCCTTTATTATTTCTTACGAAAGCTGCAAAATTCTCAACAGTTTAACTTTATAACTATCCGTGGAAACATTCTTCTAAAATGTATATGTAATTAGTTAATTTGTACTATAAAACAAAATGAATTGGATACAAAGGTCAATTAATATCTTGGAAAACAGACTACATAATGCAATTGTATGATGAAGTAACATCCATGAGTTCCATGACTGAAAAGTATTGATATGTTGATTTTCTTTATAATTGGGTCTTCATTTGTTGATTTTCTTTATAATTGGGCCAAACAAGAGAAACCCATGTTCTCATTACAAGCACGACCTCTAAAGTATGCTATGACCATCATATGTTTAATACAAAATTGTGCTCCTTAATATTTGCTAGGTATGTTATTGACATAGAGGTAATATATACATGAGTAGCGTCCATCCATTTACATCATACTAATCTTGCACCATTATCTCCTTCTATTATGAAATGATTTTTTTCTTCCCTAAGTTTGGTTCCTCAATGTCTGCTAGAGGTGAGTATCAGAAGTATGGCTGCTATACATGTTGAGGTATATTCATGTCCAGCAAAGGGGCCTCTTATACAATTTTGTTTGTCAGCTCACTCAAGAGCCGACCCATGTCCCCAGTTTGTCCCTTTGTATATTCAGCGGAGCACTGGTTTTAGTTCACGCTTGCAGCTAAGTTGCATGTTCTGTGTAGCCTGGCAATGAGGAACAGATACTCTCGGGTATGTACAAGTTGGTTTTTTTTGTCCTTCTTGAGGCAACATTGCTTTCGATCTGTTTTCTTCAGCTTGGTATGTACAGATACATCAATGTCGCCCCTCTTATGCAATTTTGTTTGTCAGTTCACTCGAGAGCCGACCCATGTCCCTAGTTTCTCCCTTTGTATATGCAGCGGAGCACTGGTTTCAGTTCATGCCTATGGCTAAGCTGCATGTTTTGCGTAGCCTGGCAATGAGGAACAGATACTCACGGGTATTTATTAGAACCTTTCATGCCCTCCTTTGCTATAGAACTTAGTCTTATGACCACCTTTTCTCCATTTACTCTGTTTGGGAGACATCTCTACATTGCCATTTGAACCAATTTCATATTTGAGTTTTTTCTTTATTATTACATTGGAGGTTCTATGGCAGCTTAGTTTGTCTGCTGATGCACATATCTCATTGGTCCAACTTCGTGTTGCATGCAGGTTTAATCATCAACAAGCATATGGATAGAGACATGCTAAATTTTCACTTTAATTAACAATTCAGGTTTCACACAGAATATTTGAACTGACGAACACGCTAAAGATATCATTTGTACCTAGTAGAGACAACAAACGCCTGAGGAATAACGTAATTACAGCAGCTGTTTCCGCAATTGTCTTATACTCCTTGGCCTTTGTGTTCCTCAGTGTTCCAAGAATGGTGGTACGCCTTTGTTATCGTTATACTAAATGTTTCATCCTAGAAAGTGCTAACTAGACATCATCCTAAACAAGAACAATTACGTATGGACTCGACCACTGGGCAGAGACTTAGCTATTGACCTCTTTAGCTATGCATTCTAGACTTTTATAGAGCATTACGTAAAAGATTGATTCAAATCCTTATAGAGTCTGGATATGATACGTTTGCACGAATTCATGTGAGGTTTGGGCTTGGTTATTTACCACTTTGCCATCAACGTTGTTCCACAGATAAAAGGGATTGTTTTAGGGTTTTAAAACAATCAAGAGACATTAGATTGTATTGGGAGAATTGAGAGGGATTGTTCTTCAATTCTAGTGAGATTATGAGAGATTGTAAGTTATTTTATTCTCATAATCTAGAGAATGTATTTTCCTTCACCACCACTGAATTGTTCTTTTGTTCTTGCTATTTTCTTCTCAACCCACCTTTGATAATTCCACGATCAAAGGTACTCGCACGGCAACTCGTATCAAGTTGGTATCAGAGCAATCAGATCCTATGACAGGGGCATCCTGTGTATGGTCCTAACTCGAACGTAATACAAGAAGCTATGTGAGATCCTTATTTAATTGGAAGGAATCCAGAAATTAAGGAAGAAGAAGATGACTGAAGGAGAAAATTTAGTAAGACTTGATGCAATGGAGAAGCAGATCGAGACGATCGAGGTGACACTCACTCAACTCGTGGGTCTCATCCATAGAAGTGATTAAAAGGGGGAATCTTCTTCGAAGGGTAAGAAGAAACTCGAAGAGTCCAATGGAGAAGGTGAGAAAACTGCTTCTGATAAGGAGATTAAGATTGTTAAGACTGCTACACATCAAGAGGGTAAAAATTATTACTAGAATATAAAAATTGACTTCAAGGTGGAGATTACTATTTATGATGGGAGTGTCAATGTAGAGAAACTAGATGATTGGATCGAGCGTATGGAGATGTATTTTACTCTCTAGGGATATTCGTCTAAGTAGAAGATTGTATTCGCGACTCTGAAGCTTTCGGGGAATGCCTTAACCTGGTGGAAATCCTACTATAAACAGGAAAAAAAGGTGGTGTCGTGGAACAAGTTCAAGGAGCTACTAAGGAAACAGTTTTATCCAGTAGGATTCATTTAGAAGCATTGGTACAAGTGGTACGGCTTGCGCCAAAGGTTCAACCAGACCGTTTAAGAATATACGACAGAGTTTCAGCAGCAAGCGATGGTTCTTAACATCGCAATGGAAGAATATTCCATCTTTATGAAGTATATAACGGGTCTGAATGAATATATCCGAAAGGAGATGAAGTTGTTCACAGTCGAGTCTATAGCAGAAGCGAGTGTGAAGGCCATTACCATTGAGGGCAGGCAAAAGAAGGGCAACAAAACGAAGGGAGACTCCAAACAGACGGGAGGCAAGTCGAGTGGCTCTCAGCCTAAGGAAAAGAAGAAGAAGGGTGATTCGGGGAAGGTAGGATTGACATGCAATCATTGCAAACAGACATGATACGTAGCTGATCATTGCGGGGAGAAGTATCCTTATCTGAAGCCAAAAGAATTAAAGAAAAAAGTAGGAGAAGAAGGCATATGTAGTAGCTTAGGATCCAAAGGAAGTTCCCAGGATATAAGCACCCAATAGCAGTCTCAACCTTATGGCGAGGAAGCAGAACATGACAGAGGACGAAGAGCCGAGGGAGCAGCTCTTTGTTTTGAAATTGTAGATCACAACCAGTTTAGTTGATGTCATAGTGGATCCAGGGAGCCAGAAGAATTTGATATCTAAGGCCTTGGTTCAGAAGCTGGGATTAAAGACGGTTAAATATCTGAAACCATATCCTTTAGGGTAGATTCAGAAGGAGGCGGGATTGAGTGTGGTCAACCAATGCACTTTCAGATTTGCACTCCACGAGTCGTATATTGACGAGGTCACATACGATGTCGTTCCGTTGGATATTTGCTAAGTAATACTGGGTAATCCTTATTTATGGGATAGGTTTGCAGTCTATGATAGATGAGCCCAGAAGTATACGTTCACCAAAGATGGTGAGCAATTCATCTTCTGTTTGGCATCTCTTCTACAGGAGACGAGTTTGGTGATAGTGACTCAGATGAAGAGGTTAATGAATGCGAGCAAGAGGTTCATATTGATAGTCATTAGGCCTTATGAGGAGCAGCTGAGTAGGGTGTGCTTGACTACCTTGAGCAAGTTTCGGGAGAAGAGCTTGACAGGTTGAAGGCCAAGTACGTGGACTTGTTTTCGGAGATCACGGGACTACCACCATGACAGGGTGTGGAGCATGAGATTATGTTGATCGGCGAGAGTTCTCTGTCAAATATAGGTCTATACTGCACATCTGTAGAGGAGTCTGAGGAGATCAAGAGGCAGGTCCAGGAGCTTTTGGAGACAGGAGTGATTGTGCTGAGTTATTCACCTTGTGGGTCACCAGTGTTGTTGGTGCCCAAAAAGGATGGAGGCTGGCACATGTGCGTGGATTACCAGGCGCTCAACAAGATAACAATTAATAATCGATAACCATTACCTCGGATTGATGATCTTATGGACCAGTTAGAAGGAGAGAGGTTTTTCACGAAGCTAGATTTGAAGTCTGGTTACAATCATGTGAGGATTCGGGAGGATGGCACTTGGAAGACTACGTTCAAGACCAAGTTGGGCCTGTTCGAGTGGTTGGTGATGTTGTTTGGGTTATGCAATGCTCCGGTTACCTTTATGAGACTTATGAACGATTTCTTGTGACCTTTTGTAGAGGATTTTGTGATAGTTTACCTTGATGATATCTTGGTGCACAGTAGGACCTGGGAGGAGCATCTTGTTCATGTCGAGAAGGTGTTTGAAGTGCTGCAGAACGGACAGCTAAAGCTTAACGGGAAGAAGTACGAATTCGGGAAGGACGAGTTGGTGTATCTCAGGTTCATCGTGGGGAAAGGCCAACGGAGGATAGATCCAGGTACACTCGAACAGACCCAACTTGGTCTTGAACGTAGTCTTCCAAGTGTCATCCTCCCGAATCCTCACATGATTGTAACCAGACTTCAAATCTAGCTTCGTGAAAAACCTCTCGCCTTCTAACTGGTCCATAAGATCATCAATCCGACACCATTGCATGGTCTTATGAAGGCTAAGATTCAGTTCGAGTGGGAGAAGACGCATGAGGAGGCTTTTCAGTTGCTAAAGAGGAAGATCTCAGAGGCACCGGTGTTGGCGTTACCGAATTTACAATGGACCTTTGAGGTAGAGACCGACACATCTAGTTATGCTATGGGCGCGGTGTTGATACAAGATGTGAAGCCGGTGGAATACCGTTTTGAGATATTTACGGGTGCTATTCAGAACTACCCAACCTATGACAAGGAGTTTTATGCCCATTATCAGGCAATTAAGCATTGGCGGGTGTATTTGTTGGGTAAGGAGGTGGTTGTGTATTCAGACCACAAACCATTAGAGTTCTTACATGCCCAAACGAAGCTACAGCAGGCACGGTAGATGAAGTGGATATCCTATTTGATGGCGTTTAATATCATCATTAGTTACAAGAAAGAGACGATGAACAAGTTAGCCAATATGTTATCTCATCCACCCGTGAGAGCTCTCTTGGTGGCGACGCGTATTCAACCATTGGTTCCTTTAGATTATGTACAGATATACACATCCAGTCGAGATTTCAGTAGCGTATTTGAGCAGGCGAAGGCTAGTCGAAAGGGGAAATATGAGATTGGTGTAGATGATTTGTTGTATCGTGGGACATCACCAGCACTAGAATATGAGAAGCAACATGGAACATATTTTGAGGAGATTTTCAAGTCAATTGCAAATCCACATGCTATCAGACACGTAACCATGGCTTGTGAAAGATTTATTCAAGAATTTGATTCAGAAGAAGTCCTAGCTGAAGAGGCAAAACAACAGATGAAGAAAATGAATGCTAAGTACAAGGCAGATGCTGATCGTTGTAAGAGAAGAAAATTATCTATCAATGAAACTACTATTCTAACAAATATAAACTCGGGGTCGAGCTTCTTTCAACAAGGGGAGACTGATGTAGGACGCTTAATCTGAGTTGGAGTCTATTTAGATTAGGAAATAAATTAATTTTGTTTCCTAATCTAATCTGACTCTAAAATTGAATTTATTTCCTAATCTATATTTCCTAATCTAAATAGACTCCAACTCAGATTAAGCATCCTACATCAGTCTCCTCTTGTTGAAATAAGCTCGACCCTGAGTTTATATTTGTTAGAATAGTAGTTTCATTGATAGATAATTTTCTTCTCTTACAACGATCAGCATCCGCCTTGTACTTAGCATTGATTTTCTTCATCTGTTATTTTGCCTCTTCAGCTAGGACTTCTTCTGACTCAAATTCTTGAATAAATCTTTCACATGCCATGGTTACGTGTTTGACAACATGTGGATCTGCAATTGACTTGAAAAGCTCCTCAAAATATGTTCCATGTTGCTTCTCATATTCTAGTGCTGAAAGTATCATCACCTTGAAATTATTAACAATCTTTGCTTCCAGAGAAGAGAATCTTGCGTCATACTCCATACACAAATCTTTCATCTCCTTTGTCTCTAGCCCTCCACCAATCAATTCACACATATCATCAATTGTATCACTCTTTATTTTATCGTTCTCCTCTATCGGGACAACATCAATATGTGCAATATCACTCTCAACCACTTTAAGAATATCATGTGTATCATCCATCTTTACTATCATATCACCATCATGAAACTCATGCATATCAAGTGTTTGCTCCTTAAGAGGAATTTCGGTAGATGCATGTTCTTCTTTTACAACCAAATGATAGACCTCTTTAGATTGCTTCAAGTTTTCTGTTAAAGCCTCGTTGTTTGTCATCAAAGGTTTCTTCTTCTCTGTAGCTTTTATCTTAAATGGGTCCTTTTCTATAAGAGACTTGAGCATAATTTAACGTCCATCTTTCTTGAAGATATAAATATTGTCCCGGCTCCTATGGGTAGCTCCATTATTGAATTGTCATGGCCTACCTAAAATCATATGACAAGTATCCATCTCGACCACTTCGCACAAAACCTCATCAATATAAGTTCGGCCAATGGAAAAACGTACCCGACACTTCTCATAGTTCTGCACAACATTGTTCATGCTAATCCAGTCGATCATGTAGAGAAGTGGATGTTTCTCTGTCTTCAGTCCCAATTTCTCCACCATACACCGAGAGACAAGATTCTTACTGCTGTGATGATCAATTATAACATTACAAATCTTCTGCATCACGGTGCATCTTGTGCGAAAGATATTTTGCTCCGGAGATGGTTTTTCTTTCTTTATTACTTCTTTACTACTCTTCTCAACTCTAATGCCTTGCTTAAGATCATTGTCCCTGTTGAATTTATCATATGGAGTTGGATCACGTCGTTGGCGACTATCAACTTGATTTCGAACTCCTGCCACGTTCAGACGCTCTTCTATCGACGTAAATCGCTCAAAAATAGTCTTTATCTGATTAAAATTGGCCTTCGGCACGTCAAACTCAGTTCGAGAGTAAGGGGCTTCATCACCTGCCATCGGATCGGAGAAACAAGGCTCTGATACCAATTGACGCAGCGCGGAAGTTATAACCTTGGAATCCACCAAGGGTGTTATCTGAATCCACAAAGAACAATCTTCAAATCCACGAAGAACTTCGAATCCACGAAGAAAATACTAAAAAGAGAAATTTTATTAATGAAAAGTTATTCTCCTTTGGGGTTACATGATTCTTCTTAAATAGAAAAACAAATAAGACTCCTAGTAAGACTAGAATTATAAAAAAGAAAGAAAGTGTTATAAAAAAGAAAGAAAGTGTCAAATTTTATCCTAAAAAGACTCCTTATAATAGAGGAAACAAATCATGAATCAAAATTGATTTTGTTTCCTAATCTAATCTGACTCTAAAATTAAATTTATTTTCTAATCTATATTTCCTAATCTAAATAGACTCCAATTCAGATTAAGCGTCCTACATCAGATGGTGACAGGTTGCAGTGAATTAGAGAAACACATATCTCGCGTGTGCAAGGACATTTTAGGATTCAGAAAACGCTTCTCAATCTACGACGACATGTGTTTTGGCCAAAGATGCTAGATGATGTTACTAAGTATATTAGAGGGTGTAAGTTATGTTGCATTTCGAAGCCTTCTAACAGGAAGAGAGGATTGTACCTACCATTATCGGTACCTTCTAGACCATGGGAGAGCAACTTTATGGATTTTCTTGGAGGGTTGCCAACAACCAAGCGTGGGTATGACTATTTGTACGTTGTGGTGGACCGATTCAGCAAGATGGTGATCTTGATTCCATGTAAGAAGACCGTGAAGGGAGCGGGTGTAGCGTAATTGTTCTTTGAGCATGTGTGAAAGCACTTTGGGTTACCGAGTTCGATTATTACAGATCGGGATAGCCGGTTTCTCGACATTTTTAGGATTCTTTGTGGAGTTTGATGGACACGAGACTGAAGAAAAGCACGACCTTACATTCACAAACAAACAGGAAAACGGAGGTGGTCAACCAAACTATGGTGCACATGTTGAGGGGGTATATTTCTAAACATCCCAAGACTTGGGATGAGAGCTTACCATACTTACAGTTTGTTTTCAATCAGGCGATTCATGGATTTTTCGGAAAGTCACCATTTGAAACGTGTTATGGATTCTTATTGAGTCCGTTCGATCTCGTGTTTTCCAGTGAAGCTACGGCCGACGGTAAGGAAGGGAGTGAGAGACAACATGCTCATCGATTTCTAGAGAAGATTACACAAATTCATGCTACGGTTGAAGCTCAATTGAAGAAATCACAAGCCAAGTACAAGGCGAAGCATGATCAGCATTGGATTCCTTGTAACTTTGGCAAAGGCGACATGGTATGGCTAAAAATGAGTAAGGAGAGGCTATAGGGACAATGGAAGAAGTTGAAACCTATATGATATAGTCCGTTTCGGATTCTCGATCAGATTTGTGACAATGCCTTTAGGCTGGATTTGCCACCTTACTTAGGCATGTATTCGATGATCAATGTCGAGTATTTGAAGTTGTTTGAGCCTCCATTACTAGATGATAAAGGTGATGACAAGATGATCTTGCCGTATGTTGAAGACTTGTGGTTTGATAAAGAAGAGCCACTGAAAGAAGATTGTATTTTAGAGCGGAAGACGACCACGACGAGGTGGGGGACGAAGGAGTCGTTTCTCATTGGACATCAAGGTCAGGTTCCTAGCAAGGCTAAGTAGTTCAACAGGGAAGTAGAATCTCGCGAGTTTCCTCAGCTGAAGTTCTAACTTGAACGGGACTTCAAGTTCCTAAAGGGAGGGACCCATGATACGGGTGTATCTTCTCTTCGGAACTTAGCGATCCTCATGGGAGCTTGAGGATAGATGATTCTTATGGTAACTTGAGAATAGTGGTATAAAACAGCACAGTGGAATGCAGGTTGAAGTGTGAAACGAGATGGCAAATCAGAAAATTGAAGCATCCAGTTTTCAGCCCGTGAGTCGACTCATAACAGTCATGATTCGACTCATCAGGTTGAGTCGACTCATTCCTGTCATAAGTCGACTCATGAAACTCAGCCATTTTATCAAAAGTCTCTGACCAGTCGACTCATCACTGTATGAGTCGACTCATGTGTCATGAGTCGACTCTTGACTATCATGAGTCGACTCACGAAGCCCAGCAGGTGTTGACATAGTTTTCGACCAGTCGACTCATGACTATCATGAGTCGACCCATATGACATGAGTCGACCCATATGACATGAGTCGACTTATACATGCACGTGTGTCGACTCATCGATGGTTTCCTGGTTCGTTTGAGCTTTCGTTTGCACGAATTCCTATGGGGTTTTGGCTTAGTTATTTACCACTTTGTCATCCACGTTGTTCCACAGATAAAAGTGATTGTTTTAGAGTTTTAAAACAATCAAGAGAGACTAGATTGTATTGGGAGAATTGAGAGAGAATGTTCTTCAATTCTAGTGAGATTGTGAGAGATTGTAAGTTATTTTATTCTCATAATCTAGAGAAGTTATTTTCCTTCGCCACCACTGAATTGTTCTTGTGTTCTTGTTATTTTCTTCTCATCCCATCTTTGATAATTCCACGATCAAAGATGCTCGCACGGCAACTCGTATCAGGATAATATTGAAAGTATCTGTAGAAAAAGAATTTGAAGAGAGGAGATCATTAAATTATATTATCTGAATTAGACCAATGAAGAAAAAACCGAGGAAGGTATGGATGAAATGTGTACCGGAGTCTCATACACATTGATGTCCAAGAGTTCTAGATACTCATACCAAGATATTTAAAGTTATCTTAATTCTAACCATGCTAAATATGTTTATCAGTTTCTGCTGAAGTTTTGTATTATGACCTTCTGTGGTATGGAACTACGGATTATAGAAACTGTTCAACATTGTAAGAAAGGTTTATACATTATTATTTTTGTTAGTACGCATATGCATCCACAGTCCCAGGGGTATTTAGTATTATTGCATTAGTAAGATACATCACTATGTAAGTTAATGTAATCTAAAATAACAAGATTACAAGGAAATTTAATTTTTTAATGTTGTGTTTGGTACTGCATATGATGTAAAGTGGAAATATCTGTTCAACTCATTCCCAGAGCCGGCCTTGAGCTAGGGCCACCAGGGCTACAGCCCGGGGCCCATAGCTGAGGGGGGCACTAGGGGTGAGCAAACTATTGGGTGAACTAACATATTTCGTATTCCACAGGCCCCACAAATGTACCCCCATGATAGGATTACAGCTCATAGCCTGTCATCGCCTCTTCTTCACCCCTAGGTTGGCTCTGCTAATTTCCCATCAACCCACGTTACCCACTGCCTCTTCTTCACCAGTTCAACTCATCTCTTCCTTTACTAGATTCTCCTCTCTCTCTCTCCCTCCCCCCCCCTCTCTAAAATTATTCGACGGTTTGTATTGCGCCAAGGTCGCTCCTTGATACTGGATTTCCAGATTTCTTCATGATTCTCCATTTGGGTATTTCTCAAAATTCTCTGGAATTCTTTATTTTTAGATTAATAGATTGAATTGGGGAAACTGCTTGAAGTTTTTGGAATGTTGGTTTTTGAAAGTAGCTTTGAATGTGTATGATTTTTGAATGTTGATTCTTTATTCTCTGAAATTCTCAAAATTCTCTGAAATTGTGTATGAGCTCTGAAATGTTGATTTTTGAATCTTTATCGCTAAAATTTGCATAAAAAACAAAAGATAAAGATAAAAGAGGACTCTGGACTTAACCTGAAGAGGACTCACCTGGTGAAGTATGGCGTGGCAAAACTTGTGAACAGAGAGATCCGCATCCTTGATCGTTGAGCCTTCCATTGGTTGCTCTGATGTTGGAGGAAATTTTGGGAGTTTTTCTCTTGGGTTCGTTCTGATTAAAACCCTAGAGCAGCATAGTGCGAACACAATGTTATTGATTTTGTACGGGTGATGTTCTGTCCCGACCCATCCGAATTTTGTATTTGCTAATCACGTCCAAGTTGTTGATTTTGTCTAATTTATTCCAAAACTTAACTCTTGTTAAAATTTTAGTAGTGCTGTTGAACTTCCTTTGATAACTCATTAACTCTTGATTTTATGGCTCAGTATTTAATCTAAACTTTTGTATCAGGATGCTCTTGATTAAGCCCCAACTCTGACCTCGTGGGGTTCGACTGGACTGATACGCAGAGATTTTCTTTGAAGGTACTTTTTTTTAAGATAACATATAGAATTTAGATGTATAAATTTTGTAAATTGTAATACATATCTTTTTAACTTTTTCTTATTGGGTTTTGTCCCATTGGGTTTTCCCCAACCAAGGTTTTAATGAGGCCCCAAAGTGTTTTTCCTTGTCTTTTGTAAAATCTTATAATTTTAATAAAATTAATTAATTGATAATTTATTTATTTATTTCTTTAATTTGTATAAAGGGCACATTTGAGAAAATTTACCCTGGGCCTTAGAAAACCCAGGACCGGCTCTGCTCATTCCATTTTAAGTGAAAGAATAAGGATAAGTGGTCTGCCACACATCAAAGTAAGAATATCAGAGATGGGTACGTAATGTTGATTTCATTTGCCACCGACTTATACATGGGCTTTTACCTAATGTTGGTTGTTTTAAAGCGATGATGTGAACTCAGTACGCTGCCGATCTTCAGGCTTAGCTGACATCTATCCTTTTGCCAAAGTCTTTCAATTGAACCTGAACTGCCTTGGAAAAGCACTCTTTTCCCTTTCACTCGTTTGGCCCTCTTCTCATTGTTTTCTCCTTTCATCACATGCAATAGCAACCACATCAATGATGAATTTGAAGATGGAGGTTAGGAAGCCCAACCCGAGGCAATAACGACAGGAAAATATAGTTTATGCTACAGGAGAACGTTAACGGTAAAAGGAGAGTAGGAGGTATTTTGGTGAGTGTCATGTGTTTTTCCCCCAAATATGGAATTCAATTGTATCTGTACATACAAAGGGTACACCCCTTTTTGTTTGAATCATGTAAACATCATTGGAACTTTAATACGACGACCCAAATTTCCAAGCAAAGCAATATTCATGAGTCTTCTGTTCTTCCTCTACCTGTAACAGTACTGTTTTCGACTTGTAATTCGCTCTTACAGCAAAAGCTGTACTAAACTGATTGATTTTGTAATATCTTGTTTTTTGTAACTTCCGATCAAATGTGAACTCTTTGTTGGGTAATCTCGACTTGAAATAACTTTAAACTCATAATATCCCTATGGCTTGTGATGCGGAGTAGCAAGCACTAGATTATTTGGAGGGCTTGGATGCGGTGAAAATCGGCAGAACTTCCAGAGGTCATAACTTTTGATCCTGGAAGAGTTACGGGATGCACAACATATCAAATCAAAGCTCGTTCCGAGATCTACAGGCTGTTATGGGTTGTAACCTGTAACCCCATTTTTTCAGGCCCAAAATATTACGTTTAAGCCCTTTTCCGAGCCCTAGAACATTTTAATAAGGGCACTTTTGTCTTTTCATGTTTTATTGTGTTTTTCGGGTTAAAACCCTACTGTGTCGACTTTGTTAGACAGTTTTTGATGATTAATTATTCTACAGACTATTTTCTTCCCAAAAGTGTGTTTTTTTAGATGCCTATTTTCCTGGTATTCGTTGAATCAACAGGTCTATAGAAGGTTGTTGCCGGTATTCGAGTGCGGATCAACGACTTTAGCGTTTATCCTTTGTTTAATCTATATTCCGCTGCATCAGTTGGTATCAGAGACGAACTGATCCAGATGTTTTAGAAAATGCCGCCTAGACGACAACAACGCGTTGACGAAGTGTATGAAAGGGACATGGAACAACGGATTCGGGAGATCATTGATGAACGACTTGAGCAGGTTGTTGATC
Source organism: Asparagus kiusianus (assembly GCA_022839385.1). Classification (NCBI taxonomy): domain Eukaryota; kingdom Viridiplantae; phylum Streptophyta; class Magnoliopsida; order Asparagales; family Asparagaceae; genus Asparagus; species Asparagus kiusianus. Next base: position 578,329 of record BQKN01000672.1, on the reverse strand, counting down.
AGCTTGCAGACAGTATGGCTGTAATGAGGATAATCGGCTTCGGGCAAATCCGGCGTGGGGTCACAATAATCGTCGGGCAAACTCAGACATTGAGGCAGATGGAGGTGACGAGGATGTCGAGTTTGATGACGAAAGTCCGCAGAATCGCCGCAGGCACCCAAGTGCTGTGCCAGTGGTGGATGATAGGAGGCGATGGGAGAATGGTATGCGGACAGAGATCCTGAAATTCCGTGGAAGCTTGCAAGCATAAGAATTCATGGATTGGTTAGCTATGGTGGAGGAGATTCTGGAATTTAAAGGAATACCTGAAGAGAAACGAGTTCCATTGGTAGCAACCAGACTACGGGTAAGGGTGACGGCTTGGTGGCAACAGCTGAAGCTGACTCGTAATAGGGTCGGTAAGTCTAAGATTGTGACTTAGGAAAAGATGAAGAAGCACCTGCGAGCTGCGTTTTTACCTTACAATTTTTAGAGACTGATGTACCAGAGGCTACAGAACTTGAAGCAGGGTAGTCGATCAATTGATGAATATACCATAGAATTCTACCAATTAGTTGCCCGAAACGAGATCCAGGAGACGGAGGACCAATTAATATCTCGATATATTGGAGGATTGGGAGTCCAGATTCAGGATACAGTAAACATGTTTGATCCAGTGTCTGTTTCTACAGTGCATCAGCGGGCATTGATGGTTGAGAAGCAGGTGAGACGTTCAGATGGTCGGGGCGTTTTGAGTAGCTCTTTCGGTGGGGGCAGCAATAGCAACGTTGGGACTGGTGTTGTGACTCGACCTGGAGGGAGTGGAGTTAAAACTGTGGGTAATCCACCTAGCCAAGCGATAGGCAGTAGCAACAGTACCATCAAGTGCTTTGCATGTGGTGAGATTGGGCATAGACAATCTGACTGCAGGAAAGCGGTTAAGAAAGCCTTATTTGCTGATACAGATGACGGAGGAGATGAGGATGCAGAAATTACTGAACAACCTGAATTTGGTGAGGTGGTTGATGAAGTGGTAGTTGAAGGCGATATGGGGAATACCTTAGTTGTTAGGCGTTCTTGCTTGACGCCAAAGGTGACGGAGGAATCAGACTGGTTGAGGAACAATATTTTTCAGTCAACCTGTACTGTGCTGGGCAAAGTGTGTAGGTTTGTGATTGATGCGGGGAGCTGCGAAAACATCATTTCAGAGGAAGCTGTACGCAAGTTGAATATTCAAACAGAGAATCATCCGAAGCCTTATAAGATTGCTTGGCTTAAGAAGGGTAGTGAGGTAACAGTTGCTAAACGTGCACTTGTTTCGTTTTCTGTTGGTGTTAAATATAAGGATTCTGTATGGTGCGATGTGGTGGCAATGGATGCTTGTCATTTATTATTGGGGAGGCCATGGCAGTATGACAGGAGGGTGGTTCATGATGGGCGAAATAACAGTTACAGTTTTCACTTTGAGGGAGCTAAAATTATGTTAGTGCCTACCAAGCCTACAGAGAAGGCGTTGCTTGTAGCAACCAATACCAATTTGTTATCTTTGTCCCAGTTTGATGAGGAGATGTAGGAAAGTGAGACTGTTTTTGTGTTGATTGCCAAGGAAGTCACGAGTACTATTATTGTGCCAGATGTGATTGTGCCTCTGTTGCAGGAATTTAGCAATGTGTTTCCGGATGAACTACCTGAGGGGTTACCGCCTATAAGGGATATCCAACATCAAATTGACTTGGAACCTGGTGCATCATTACCCAATCGGCCCCATTACAGAATGAGTCCCAGAGAGCATGAAGAGTTGCGGAGGCAAGTGGAAGAATTATTGGCAAAGGGTCATATCCGAGAGAGTATGAGCCCCTGTGCTGTTCCGGCTCTTTTAATTCCAAAGAAGGATGGGTCTTGGCGCATGTGTGTGGATAGCAAGGCTATCAATAAGATTACTATCAGGTATAGATTTCCTATCCCCCGCTTGGATGATTTACTAGATCAGATAAGTGGTGCCACTGTGTTTACAAAATTGGATTTGAAGAGTGGTTACTATCAGATTCACATCAGACCGGGAGATGAGTGGAAAACTACGTTTAAAACACGAGAGGGGCTATATGAGTGGATGGTGATGCCGTTTGGGTTATCTAACGCCCTAAGTACTTTCATGAGGATTATGAATCAGCTGTTCCGGCCCTTTATCGGAAAATTCGTGGTGGTGTATTTCGATGATATTTTGATTTACAGTAGCACTATGGACGAACATCTGCAGCATGTCAGAGAGGTGTTGAGCTTATTACGCGAACAACAATTTTATGCAGCCACGAAGAAGTGTATTTTCGTGGCTCCTGAGGTACTGTTTCTAGGTTATGTAGTTTCCGAAAATGGGTTGCAGGTGGATGAAGCTAAAGTCACAGTGATTCAGCAGTGGCCAAGGCCGAAGTCAATCACTGAGGTGTGGAGTTTTCATGGGCTTGCTTCGTTCTATCGACGTTTCATACCCCATTTCAGTAGTATTATAGCTCCCATTACAGATTGCATGAAGGGTAGTAAGTTCTATTGGACTACCGAAGCTGAATCTGCCTTTGAGTTAATTAAGCAACGTTTGACTACTGCTCCAATTCTGGTGTTGCCTGATTTTTCACAGCCTTTTGAACTTCACACAGACGCTTCGAAAGTGGGTGTTGGGGCGGTTCTGGGTCAGCATGGCAGACCAGTAGCGTTCTTCAGTGAGAACCTCATAGGGGCGCAGCTTCGTTACAGCACCTATGACGTTGAATTTTATGCTATGGTGCAGGCTGTTAAACACTGGCGTCATTATCTCTTCCACAGTGAATTCATCCTGTATATTGATCATGATGCATTGAGGCATTTGCACCGGCATGATAAAATTTCCCCTCGACACGCACGCTGGATTGCTTACTTGGAGCGATTTACTTTTGTAATGAAGCACAAGGCGGGCGTCTCTAATCGAGTGGCAGATGCTTTAAGCCAACGGAATGGGTTGTTGGTGCAACTGCTAGTTGAGGTACCTGGCTTTGACTCTTTTCGTGATTTACTTGCTAATGATCCTTATTTTTCTGCCATTATAGACGACATTTAGGTTGGAAAAAAACAGAATTTTTCCTGCATGATGGCTTCTTATTTTGAGGCAACCAGCTTTGTGTTCCAGATTGTAGTCTTCGGTTACAGATTATTCGGGAGTTGCATGGAGAGGGCCATGTGGGAAGAGATAGAACATTGCAAGTCGTCCAAGACACATATTTTTGGCCTACAATTCGCCGAGAGGTTGAGAAGTTTGTGAAGTGGTGTCGCATCTGTCAAGTATCTAAGGGTGCAACGACTAATGCAAGGTTGTACATGCCTTTGCCAGTTTTGTCCCAGCCCTGGGTTGACATTAGCATGGACTTTGTGTTGGGACTACCTAGAACCCAACGAGGTAATGATTCTATCTTTGTGGTGGTTGACCGTTTTTCTAAGATGGTGCATTTTATTCCTTGCAAGAAGACCACTGATGGTGTTAATGTGGCTCAGTTGTTCTTTCGTGAAGTGTACCGTCTGCATGGGTTGCCTGCTTCTATTGTTTCAGACAGAGATAGGCGCAGTTTGTAGAAGATGGCAAACACTCAGCTGAATTTCAGTAGCGCCTACCATCCACAAACTGATGGACAGACAGAGGTAGTTAACCGTTCACTGGGCAATTTGCTACGTTGTTTGGTGGGTGAACATGTGAAGAGTTGGGATCAAGAAGCTCTGTCAAGCAGAATTTGCACACAATCACGCAGTTAATTGTAGTACCGGATTCAGTCCTTTTCAGGTGGTGTATTCGGCTCAACCCCGAGGTCCCCTTGACTTGATCGCTTTGCCAAGCAAGACAAAGGTTCATGGTAAGGCATCTGACTTTGTCTGTGGGTTGCAATCTGTTCACCGCACTGTTCGTGACAATTTGGTTGCTGCCAATGCGCGGTACAAACTCCATGCTGATAAGTCCCGCCGGTCCATTGAGTTTGAGGAGGGCGATTTTGTTTGGGCTATTCTAACCAAGGATCGCATCTCTCCTGGTGATTATAACAAGCTTTCTGCTAAGAAGATTGGTCCGGTTGAGATTGTCGAGAAGATCAACTCTAATGCTTACCGGCTGAAGCTTCCTAGTCACATTCGCATGCAGACGTCTTTAATGTGAAGCATTTGATTCCTTATTGTGAAGATTCATCTGATGATGATGCCAATTTGAATTCGAGAGCGAATTTTCTCCAACCTGGGGGGAATGATGCAGAGCAGCAAGCACTAGATTATTTGGAGGGCTTGGATGCGGTGAAAATCGGCAGAACTTCCAGAGGCCATAACTTTTGATCTAGGAAGAGTTACGGGATGCACAGCATATCAAATCGAAGCTCGTTTCGAGATCTACAGGCTATTATAAGGTGTAACCTGTAACCCCATTTTTTCAGGCCCAAAATATGACGTTTAAGCCCTTTTCCGAGCCCTAGAACATTTTAATAAGGGCACTTTTGTCTTTTCATGTTTTATTGTGTTTTTTTCGCGTTAAAACCCTACTGTGCCGACTTTGTTAGACAGTTTTTGATGATTAATTATTCTACAGACTATTTTCTTCCGAAAAGTGTGTTTTTTTGGATGCCTATTTTCCTGGTATTCGTTGAATCAACAGGTCTATAGAAGGTTGTTGCCGGTATTCGAGCGCGGATCAACGGCTTCAGCGTTTATCCTTTGTTTAATCTATATTCCGCTGCATCAGCTTGCTTTATTATATGCTAGTTTTTGGTTTATAATCGCAATATATCCTGCAAGCGCATAATTTATTTTTACAGAATTTTAGGTATCATCGTAATGTTAGTCTAATTGTAGGGGAACCCAAGTGACAGTTCTTGATACATAATTTTTTTCTCAATTTTATATGGAGGGTTCTTATTTTGGATGAATATGCTATACGGAATTAAACTGGCGAAAAATTCCCTTTATTTTTGGAGAGAAGGTTTGCTTATAATTTCTAGTGAGGTGCTGAAAGAGTGATTGCTAGTAAAAATCGGATAATACAGCATTATTAAGCAATGTAGGATTCACGAGAGTACATAGATTTGTTGGATAATTGATTCCATAATATTGGATTCGGAAGTAATTTCCCTTGGATTTTACATCAAATGTTTACCTTCAGTCAATGAAGGATCGAGGCAAATTTTCCTGCTTTTTGGGTACAGATATTAATAGTTACATGCATATACTAACGGTTCTTTTTTCTTTTTATCTGGTGCAGAAGGGAATGCAAAGAAACAAAAGGTGAAGTCCATAGGTGCTGCAAAACCAAAGCCCTCAGAAGCAGAAATTTCTGTTTCTAGGCTTGACATTCGTGTAGGTCTCATCAAGAAAGTTCAGAAGCATCCAGATGCTGACATTCGTGTAGGCTTCGGCGTGAAAATAAAGTTGCATATGCTAATAAACTGTTACAGCGTATCCCAGTGGTGAAAAGGTAAATACTTGGAGTTAATCTAGTTAAATAAATGCTTGAATTGTGTTGTTTTGGTAATGGTTTTTATTTCATTATCATTTTACTTCACTTTATTTTAGAGCTACATGCATGGGTATTGTGATGGGCTCTTTGTTTTGATGATGTTTAACAAACAATTTACCACTAATGTTGTTTGTCTAGGATTCATGTTTTTTTATTTATTATAGACAAACAATATGTTGGAGGATGGATGGAATCGAGCATTCACGATCATATCCAATGGATATTAGCGGAATTGTGGAGTGAAGCCTATGCAATTCAAATTGAAGATCCAAGTTCTAGCTTCATCCGCAAGTGTACCAAGATGAGCTACATCGAAGATCTATCAAGCTTGGGTATATTTAGTTTAGGTTTTATATTATGTATTTTAAGCTCAATCATATATACACACACATATTTGGTTTTCATATATATAGTTATATATATAATACATAAGTTAAGTTTTGGTTTCTATGTATATTTAGTTATATATATACATACATAGTTTTTAATTTTTAAGTTTTAATATGAAACAATTGAATATAATTAGAAAATATATTTTTTTTCATGCTTACATGCATATATATGATTTCATCAATATCAATTTTATTTAGTTCAATGAAATTATGTTTTAGTGCATTATATGTGTATTTTGATAAAATACTATATTCATTGTTTATAAACTTCATAACAATAGTTTATATCTTTCTTCAAGTCTATAAAATTATTTTGTATTGTTTTAAAACATGGTTAATCTAAAATGTCAAAACTCATATGTTCACATTTTTATGTTTTGGACTATTTTGTAAAATGATGATATTTTTCAGTTGGGAGGTCCTTTTTGAAAACCAGTCTTTATAACATGTGTATTATCATGTCTATAATTATTTCCCAGAGTTTTATATTTTTTAGAATTTATTTTATATTTTTAAACATGGTTTTAAAATCAGAAAATCAACTTTCAAAACCTATATTTTAGCATGTATCAGTTCGCGGTCGACCGTCACGGTCGACCGTCGAGAGTTCAAAAATTCAGTATGATTTTTCATGGCTCACAGTCGACCGTGGCGATCGACCGTAGCTCATCTAGAGAGTTTCGCGGTCGACCGCCGCGGTCGACCGTCTGTTGTTCTGAGATGTAGTTTTGCTGTTTTGTTACTCGCGGTCGACCGTCAAACTGTCAAATCAGTCCAACGACTAGTTTCTGAGTTATTTTCTCTTGGGCTTTTTGGTCATTTTGTTTTGGGTTTTTGCTGAAGTTTTGAGTAGGTATAAATACCCCATTGCCTTCAGCTCTTCCATAATAAGGGTTTAATTTTGGTTTAAGAAGCTTTTAAGCATTTGGAAGTATGAGTTTGTAAAATCAATTTCATAAGAGCTTGAGAAGATCATCTATTGGTATTTGGACATCCAACTATTCTCCCTCTACCTCTTGATCTATTGAGAAGTTTTCTAAACTCTATTTCTAGCTTTACATCTATTTGTTTGATTATCATTTTATTAAAGGTAGTTTTATATTGAGTTTAGTTGATTTGATTTCACTCATTGTTTACACACACTCACTTAAGCTTATTGTATTTGCATACATTATATATTTGGGTTGGTGAGAGTTGTAATAATTGAGTGTGAGCTTTCATTGTGTTCTAATCCATATTAGAGAACAATCATTTAATGTAATTGTGCTTATTGTGAGGATAACTTTGTAATACACTTGTACACCGAGAGAAGTGTGTGACGAGAGTCGCGGATCGTCCCAAGAGGAGTGGTGTCGGTTAACGAACCTAGGGAGAGGTTGTATCTGATCACTTGAGGGAGACACGTCTAGTTCAACACTTGAGAGGGTGTAGAGTGAGATTTTAAGAGTGTGTAAGCTGTAGAGGTTTCAGTAAACTAGAAAACCGCATTTTGTGGTGTAAACGTTATTCGGGTAAATGTAGAAAACCCGGGAGTGGGGAACGGAGACGTAGAACGGAAGGTCCGAACTCCGTGATCATTTGATTGTGTTTGAGTGTGCTTTGGCGTTCTTTTATATTTGTTCTCATTGCTCATATCACCAATTGCCTTTTACTCTTGTATATTTTACCCTATCATATTTGTAGTTTGATTATATCACCCTTGTGTTAGTTTATATATCCTAGCATATATTTCTATCATATAGGATATATCTCATTGATTATATTGCTTATCCTAGCTGACATATCTTGTTGTATTTCATACTAGCTAGGATAACTTGTTAATTAGTTTTAATTAGTATAAAATCGGATTAGATTAGCATAAGACTCTAATCACCCTCCCTCTAGGGTCTAACATATTGTTGGTTGCTTAGTTGAATTTACATTTTTTATTCTTACAATTGATTATCTTATTGGGGAATTGTTTTCCAACTTTCAGCTACCTTTCTGATTTATTGGAAGTAATACACTTAGTTTTGCAGCTTATGGACAAGCTGCAGGCACGCGGTACCTTGAGGGTATGTTGTTGTCCATTTTTTGAGCTTTTAGATGGCTTATAAAATCATAACATAACAAATGAGTTCTTTCATTAATATGCATTAGTGGATTTTAGTCGACCCAATCATATAGCTTTTACTTTGCATTTTGTTTAAGTTAAGCATATTATTGCCAAAATTGTTGATCAGGGTTTTATACATGCATTACTAAATAGAGATTTATTATTTTGTTAGCAAGGATAATATGTAGTTAGCACTGTGGATAATATATGTCATTTTAGATTAACCTAAAAAATGTAAATAAAATAATTGATAGAATTTTGCTTTGTGTAACGTCCCGTCCCGGAATCCCGGAGTCGGTACGCTATTAGATCTGATGGACTGTCCTCACAAACCACCACATGTCTTTTCAGCACGTTTTGTCCTCACTCACGTGCTCCCTGGAAAACTTCCCAGGGGGTCACCCATCCTAGAATTTCTCCAGGCTAAGCACGCTTAACTTTGGAGTTTCTAGGAGTTGGGTTCCCGACTAGAAGATGCATCTTGGTGGTATGAGTATTCCAATCAAATCTATCAATACTAATCACATCACCCTCTCAATGGTTGGGGTATTACAAACTCCCCCACTTAAACTGGCAACGTCCTCGTTGCGCCAAATCATATCATCCAAGACCGTACCATCCGTGTGAGATTCTAGAGGTGGCTCCTACGGCCTCAAGAGGTGGCTCCCGCCCTCTTGACGTAGCACTTTGCGCCGCATAGCACTTAGCTCTCACAATTCCGGTTGGCTTGCCTCTGATACCATTTGTAACGTCCCGCCCCGGAATCCCGGAGTCGGTACGCTATTAGATCTGATGGACTGTCCTCACAAACCACCACATGTCTTTTCAGCACGTTTTGTCCTCACTCACGTGCTCCCTGAAAAACTTCCCAGGGGGTCACCCATCCTAGAATTTCTCCAGGCCAAGTACGCTTAACTTTGGAGTTTCTAGGAGTTGGGTTCCCGAAAAGAAGATGCATCTTGGTGGTATGAGTATTCTAATCAAATCTATCAATACTAATCACATCACCCTCTCAAGGGTTGGGGTATTACACTTTGGAAACAGGCATATATTCAGACTTGTACATGAATTAAGAACAATGTTCAAAATTGCTTCATTAGACCCTGATGGAATCCTTGAGAACTAAGTTTCTTCAAAGGTCAAACTATGATGCAAAAGTGGATGGCAAAAAAAGAGATGCAATATTGTGTATAAGAAAGGCCTAGGGGCACTGTACAAGCAACTTTTTACATAGGCAAATGCCCAGCAATATCCCGAGCCATTATCCATTGCCCAGCCCGACCAACTAAAAAGCCCTCATACCGATCGGGAGCAGCGTAGGTAATAATTTTAAATTTTTTTATAGAATATGATATATGTACACCCAAAACTTTTTATAGAATGTGTAGCCTTTCTCAAATAATTTTAAAATTTTTTGATGCTGCTTTATTCTTGTTATGAAGGAACTTGGATTTGATTATCTTGGAAGCAGAGAGCAACTCGTCATGAGGTTACAAACAAATTAGAATATTTAAACAGTTGTTCTCTTCTTTCTTTTCTTTCACCTTTTCCTCTCTTTCCATTATGTTTCGTACAAGCAAACTGGAATATTTAAATTGGCATTTGATTGTTGACTTGGAAATTGAAATGAATGTAACTATTTTATAATAGGAGCAAATTCTTTGTTTATCATAATATGCAACTTGTTTAGAGTATAATTTGATATTTGGTTTCTTTATTGATGTGAATGAGAGCAAATTTTTTGTGGATGTTCAGGTTCAGTGTAGGCTTGTAGTTGACAAAAAAGATATTACTTTTAGCGATGCAAATTAGTGCCGACAAAAGTATACTTTTTAACGACACTATCTTGTGTCACCAAGGATATAGTTTTTAGTGACGCTTTATTCTACGTCGCTAAAAGCTACACTGTTGCCAATGCTAACTTTTGTCGCCAAAAGTATAACTTTTAGCGATGAAGAGTTTTGTGTCGCTAAAAGCTATACTTTTGCCGATGCTGCATGCGTCGCCAAAAGTATAAATTTTGCCGACGTACTTTTGCATATGAAAAAATTTTTGCATACTTTTGCCAACGCAAAATGTTATGTATCGCTAAAAGATGTACTTTTCCCGACACATAAAGCGTTGCCAAAAGTGTTGACTTTTACCGACGTAGTGTGTCACCAAATATTTCCTTGACGCACTTTTGGTGACGCGTTAGCGACGCTGCATTTTGTGTCGAGAAATATTTTTCCTAACATTTTTAAACTTTTGCTGACGTTTTTGTCTCGTCGGTAATGCTGTATTTTGTTGTAGTGAAATGATAGTAAGAATATATTGTTTTATATATATATTACCGTCTAATTTTCATATAACATGCATAAAGCCTTTTCACTAATTTCATAGCCACATATCAAATTCTTTGTTTGATTAGTCAGCTTTAATGTAGGGTACTTTAGAAGAACTCAAAGATCAATATGACGATCCATGGGATATAGTCAAGAAGGATGAACATGCAGCACGAGTACGCCTTAGAGGAAGGGGTATAACTCAAGCTATGCTTCAAAACAAAGATAAAAAGGTTGCAAATCTATGTGATCATGTTCCTCATAAAAGGTTGAGAAAGATATGATGAAAAAGTTTGAAGTACAGAAGGTAGAAATGCTTCGAGGTTTTGCTGCACTCTTGATAGATACATTCGGACAAACAATAGATCCTTCAACTATTGTGTAAAAGCCTAAAAAAATTGAAAATATTATGATAAAGAGTGATAAATAATTTTTATCATGTTTGATAATATTCTGAGATGAATGATTATGGTTGTAATCGAAATGAGATCGATTAAGTACAAATACATATATTTAGGAGTGTAAACATGCACAACACACAAAAATCAGTTGGTAGAAAACTTTGTGCTAGTCAGTCGTGTGATGCAAAGTCTTCAGTCGGCTGATGGTCCTACATAGGTCGACCGATGTCTTGTGATCAGTCAATCGACGGGTGCACAGAAAGCAGATTTCTGTTTTCGGGTCTGGTTTGCTTTGGTTCGGGCCCGTTAGTGTATATAAGTATATATACCCAATTTAATCCTTTTTTCCTTCGTCTTTCACGTGAACTATTAGCCACCCCTCTCCCTTCAAAAACCCTAGAGTATTTTTGTGAGTTTTGGAGAGCTTTGTGAAGCAAAAATCAAGAAGAGGGCGAGATCGTCGGCGTTTGGTGATGGAGGATTGGCTCTTTTGCATTTTTGGGGAGTTTAAGCATGTTTTGAGGTGAGTTTCATCTCCTCCAAACTCATACCCTATTTCTTTTCTATTTTAAATGGTTTTATCAAATTTCTAAACCTAGTTTATGTATAAACATCACTTCTTTTTTGACCGTATGATATAAAGATCTAATCTTTTTGATCTAAAAAGACATAGAATTGATTTCTAGTTTCTGGATTAAGATTTGGATGTGATTTAACATGAGTATTGATTAAATTTAGTTGTTTTCATGATGATCTTGTTGACCCTATAGTTTTGATGATGATTTGGCAAACAATTCATTACTAATAGCTCTCTAGTGTTTTTGTGTTTATAGTTTCTTTTTAGGTATTTCAACACAAGTAAATCAAGCGTTAAAGATTCAAGTTCTATTGTGTGGTTCTACCTAGGTATATGTTTAGTTTACCTACATATATTGTGTGATTATATCTAAGCTCAATATATGTACACTTAACACGGTTTTTGATGTTTTCTATCATAAAATTGATTTTTCATTAAACGTTGTTAAAATATATTTATCTCTTGTTTACAGCTCTTTCATACTTCACTATATATATATAATATATGCACAATATACATATGAATATTTACAAGTCCTATATCATCTCTCAATTTCATAAAATACAGGTTTTCTAAGCACTTTTCAAAAACAGGTAGTTTTCACAAACGAAATTTGTTTCTTCAAAAATTCCTTTTCAAACATGTTCATTTCATCATTTATAAACTTTCCTCAAAGTTTCACTATTTTTGGATATGATCTGATATTTTTAACGAATTTTCAAAACTGCCCAAAACCTGTCAATTTTCCAATATCAGTTTTCGGTCGACCGGTTCGGTCGACCGACAGGTAGTCTGTTTCTGAGAAACTTTCCAGAGTTTTTCCGGTCGATCGGAATTTTCGTTGGTCGACCGAAATCTCCTTTTGGTCGACCGAAATTTACGTCGGTCGACCGCCAGCTTTAAAACCCTGTTTCTCTAGATTTTTGAACTAATCGGTCGACCGTACCGGTCGACCGACGAGTTGTCAGTTTGAGCCTAACGGCTAGTTTTTCAAATGGCCTTTTTGGTCTTTTTACATTCTTTCAGCTGTTGTATTGGGGTACTATATATACCCCATTGCTGCTCTTCTTCAGAAACATCCAAGAAATCCAAGTTTGTTGTTTAACAAAATATTAATCGCGTTTAAGAGCTGTTTAAGAGTTTGTTTCGCTAATCAGTTTTTCAAGAGAAGTTTTCTACAACAAGAAGAGCCCTTCAAATCTTATTGAGATTACCATTTCCTCAACTCTTCTTGTTCATTGAGAAGTCTTCTAAACTCTTTCCTATATAGCTTATTATTTCACTTTCATTTAATTAAGCTATGTTCATTGAGTTATATTTATTTTCATTCACTGTTATCACACACACTTATTGAGCTTAATATTTTCATATTATATATTGTGGGTTGTGGGG
>BQKN01000672.1:540793-565647 GCA_022839385.1 Asparagus kiusianus | reverse complement strand
TTTTGTTTGTCTCATATTTACTTGTGCATAGTCTTATTGTTCTTATTGCTCATATCCATCTCTTACAAGAACATATTTGTTAAGTAATTTTTAAATTAGCCATTAATTGCAATTAGATTAGCATAAGACCCTAATCACCCCCCCTCTAGGGTCTAACAGATCTTACATAAATACACATGTTAGGGTTTTAGCTTTAATCCCAAATTTATATTTGTGATTTCATGGAATAGAATAAACCCTAATATACCTTAAACAAGTTTTAATACATGGGTTTTATTGAAAATTTTTGATTTTTAATAAATTTATGAGAGTATTAATTTATTGTAGAAATCTGTGTTTTTACATCTCGTCGGTCGACCGATCAAGGATGACTAGTCGACTGATGACTTGTTAATAGGTTGTGTGATTGCTCTGATCGGTTGACCGTTCATGGACCACCAGTCGACTGATCAAGGCTATTATGGAAGTCTTATGCAAGGCATCAGTCGACCAATGACACATTATCGGTCGACTGGTTTGGGCTGTTTTGCGCATATTAGTTTTATTTCATGTGTTTTGTTTGCACACAAGAAGTACAAATTGCACATTGATATACGTGCGTCATATATGAGGATACGTGTATTGAATTTGAGCACGCACTAGTGTTTAGAGGTACGTATCCTATAATTTGCATTTGTCATGATAGAGAGTGATGCATATTGATGAGGCCGCGGAGGACTACAGTCAGAGTGCGTTAGTTGTTATATTACAATGAGACCGCGATAGACTTCACTCCATGTGCATCATTGTTGTCATGCCTATTTCCACAGGGTGATTGAGTAAGGTAGGTGATGTCACATGATATTGTGAGTGCCTTACTCAATATTATCATTTTTTGTTAGAGGATCATATAGATTTTCACATGCTCCCATATTATTTACCCTAAGAGTAGGGTATAAGACTGAGGTTGTCATACATGACATATTTTATGCAAGTTTCTTTTACCAGAATTATTATTCATATGATTACGCCACCTACTCGAGGATAGTGTGAGATATTTTACGTGACATGTATTGGGTGACATGTATTGGATGAAATTTGGTAATGTGTTGTTTTTTATATTTATTGTTTTATTCATAGGATTTGGAGTTGGTATTTAGTGATTCATAATTTTAGATACGAGGTAAATACATGAGGGTTTCCTTATTTTAGATACGAGGTATTTCGCTCAACGTGCCCATTCTTGTGTTGTGGATTTCTAAATATCAATTACCACTTAGTTTAGGATAGATGCTTCACATATCTATATGTACTAACTTGTATTTTTCTAAACCTACCCCTCCTCCTGGGTGCGGTGGAGATATTTTTTGCTAGTGCTTTAACACTCATTAATTCCCCTCTTTTCAGGCAGCGAGTCAGTTGCTCGAAGAGTCGCAGGTTGATGGAGTTTCGGCTTAGCTTCCATCAGTTATTTATATTAGTAGTTTATTTATGTTCCACAATAGTTATGGTTTATTTTTAGACACTAGAGTTGTATTTTATTTTGGAAGTGTGCGCCTTATGTAAGCATCAAAAATTACCTATAGGTCCCCGTACGTGGCTCAAGACAGAGAGGAGATGATAAACGTTGCTATTCGAGTCACAGAATCTCATTTGATGACGACAAACGCACGAAGTGAGTCGATGGTCCATACGAAGCAACGGAATTTCGTAATAATGAAAACAAGAGCTGATCAAGAGCCCCGCGTTAGGAGCCCCACATCATTTACAAAAAGCGGAGCACCCCTTGTGTCCTATTTATTACACATTTGATTCAATCATGGGAGCCTGTAGATATTCTCATCAGCTTTCTACCGTATCTTGAACCGCGTAATTCCGAGTCTGGATGACGAATTTACGGTGGAAACAAACTCGACACGCCAAAACCAGAAAAAGCCAAACCAAGACACTTCGTGGTGTCTTTGCTTGGCCAAGACACTTATAAGTGTCTCGGCCAAGCCAAGACACTTCCAAGTGCCTCGGCTTGGCCGAGGCACTCTTGAGTGTCTCGGTCAAGCCGAAACACTCTCAAGTTTCTAGATGAAAGTTGACATCTTTATTGCTAAATCCATTACACATTTATTGATTATAGATTTAAAGTAAAATTAGTCTTTTTATATTACTTTCTTACATAATGAAAAAAAAATACAACTCTCTTTAAACAAACGCAACGGGTATTTATCGCCTGCTGCTTGCGTGGGATCATGGCCTATGACGGGGACGTTGATATCCGTAGACCACCAAATGATCAAATCAAATCCGGAGCTTCATTGATTCATGAAAAAATCAAGAAACAGAAGCAGTTATCTCAACGACGGCGAGATAACTACTCTTCTCGAGATCACCGCAACGGGACGATCTTAAGGAAGGAACCGGGCTGCAGATCTGACGAGCTCCTCTTCTTTATGCTGACGAACTCGATCTGATCTCTCCTCCTCTTCTCTAAAATTCGTTGCTCTTCAGTCCTCAATTCGGCAAGGCTTCGCCAACGCTCAAGAATTCCAAATCTGAAAAAATAAAGTCCCTAGGCCTGTATTTATAGGCTTCAGGAGCCCTATGTTTGGATAAGAATTGTTGATTCCATCTTATCTTCAGTTGAAACCACTTTACCACATTATCAGATCAGTTAGAGCAAATCCAGGTAATTAACATTCGAAAAAACCACTGAAACAACCAAAATCAGTATTTTTTATATTGCAGACACTTCTGAGTGTCTTGGCATGACCGAGACACTTATAAGTGTCTTGGCCAAGCCAAGACACTTGAGAGTGTCTCGGCTTGGCTGAGACACTCAAGAGTGTCTCGGCTTGGCCAAGACACTTGGTAGTGTCTCGGCTTGGTCGAGACACTTGGAAGTGTCTCGGCTTGGTTGAGATACTTGGAAGTGTCTTGGCTTGGCCGAGGCACTTATAAGTGTCTTGGCCAAGCCAAGACACCACAGTGTGTCTTGGTTTGGCTTTTTTTGGTTTTGGCGTGTCGAGCTTGTTTCCACCGTAAATTCGTCATCCAGACTCGGAATTATGCGATTCAAGATGCGTTAGAAAGCCGACGCGAAGATATACAGGCTCCCATGATTGAAACATATGTGGAATAAATGGGACATCAGGGGTGCTCTGCCTTTCATAAACGACGCGGGCTTCCGATCAGCTCTTTTTTCGTTATTCCGAAATTCTATTGCTTCGTATGGCCCGTCGACTCACTTCGTGCGTTTGTTGTTGTCAAATGAGATTTTGTGACTTGAATAGCAACGTTCATTGTCTCCTCTCTGTCTTGAGCCGCGTATGGGGACCTATAGGTAATTTTTGATGCCTACAGATACCTCTTCAAAATGTTTCAGCCTCGTTTCTTTTATAGATGAGCCTGAAATACTTTGGATATGATCGGTCTAACCTTCAGTCAGTGTAAAAGAACCTATAGATAGCTTCGATTCTTAACTCCTTTGATTTTTAGTTTGTTCATTATTTTGATGAATAACCAAAACTATTCCGGCACTACGTTTATAACTATTCCGGCACTACGTTTATCGTCTGGCCGTCGTCGAAATCTTGAATATAATTTGGTGAGTTGATTTTGGCTCGTATCATCGAGTTGACTTTGAACTGACTATCTCTATCACTATATATTAACTCGTATTGACTTTCATCATAATGTGTTGACTAGCGTTGACCTAGGGTTATGCGTTGACCAATGTTGACCTAGGGTTTCGGATCGCCCAACGTTGACTTATTTCATAGTAATACGTTCACTGGCGTTGACCTAGGGTTACGTGATGACCAGCATTGACCTAGGGTTTTGAATCGCCCCGACGTTGACTTTTTAATGCAACACGTTGATTGGCATTGACCTAGGGTTTCGGATCGCCTGACGTTGACTTTCTCATTATAACGTGTTGACTGGTATTGACCTAGTGTTACACGTTGACCGGCGTTAACCTATGGTTTTGAGTCGCTTGGCGTCGATAAAGTTTATACTCGTACGTTTGCTGGAATATACACAGTTTAAGCTCTTAAGGTATTGGAGCATGGCGGTCCTAAATGTCGGAGCTGCAGGACCAACTATGAAAGCTGATTCATCTGCATGTATGGATCTTATCCTGAAGTTATTGGATGCTCAAGTCACGAGACCAACTAATGAAGCTGATGCGTCAATGACTCGCATTTATAGAATTTTTGGTAAATTCTTAGCCATCAACAGGTTTGATTAACCTTTACCGACTACCGATTTATCCGGGCTAGTATGCGAATTGTTTAAGTCCGTTCCGCATATGACGTTGTGCAAAAAAAGTTAACTCTTTTAGTGCTACGATATTGAATACATAGACTTTGTCTTTCTTATGGGAATAGACTACCCGACAACGCGTGTTAGGCGTTGACTTATCCCTTCTTAGGATTCGGGATAAAAGTACCCAGAATTGGATTCTGGTGTCTTCTTCAATCGGTAAAAGACTAAACTGGCAACGCGTGTTAGGCGTTGACTTATCCATACTTAGGATTCGGGATAAAATTCCCCGCGTTTATAAGACACGGATTATGAAGTTGAAGGATGGTCTCTAAAAATGGGAGAGGAAGAATTTTATATTCTATCTCCTAAAACTGAAGAGGAAGAATTTTATATTCTATTTCCAGTTGCCAAGGAAACTCGAAGTGGGATTCCAGAAAAGTGAAACTAGGAGTAAGATCTCCACTCCAAAAATTAGAAAGATTCAAGTAACCCTAACTTTTATAGGATTGGTTGCTTAATCCAAGAAAAGAATTCCTCATTTATTAAGGTGAAATTCCGATTCTGACCCTAACTTTTATAGGTTTGGCCGAATAGGAAAAGGTGAAAGTCTTTCGTTTATCGAAAGGGCATTCCGGTCTTGGTCCTAACTATCTGTAGGTTTGACCAAGTGAGGTTAGAGGCAATCCTAACTTTTATAGATTTGATTGCTCAAATTGAAAGTGGACCTTTTGTTCATGGAAGGAATCGAGAGGGATTTTGATTGTGGTCCTAACTGTTTAAAGGTTTGACCAAGATGAGAATTTGAGACGACCCTAGCTGTTTAAAGGTTTGATCGTTTAATTTGTAGACCTCTTGTTCATGGAAGGAATCAAGAGGGGACTTTAGTTATGGTCCTAACTGTTTAAAGGTTTGACCAAGATAGGAATTTGAGATGAACCTAACTGTTTAAAGGTTTGATCGTTTAATTTGTGGACCTCTCGTTCATGGAAGGAATTGAGAGAGGATTTTGGTTGTTGTCCTAACTGTTTAAAGGTTTGACCAAGATGGGAATTTGAGACGATCCTAACTGTTTAAAGGTTTGATCGTTCAATTTGTGGACCTCTCGCTCATGGAAGGAATCAATAGGGGATTTTGGTTATGGTCCTAACTGTTTAAAGGTTTGACCAAGATGGGAATTTGAGATGATCCTAACTGTTTAAAGGTTTGATCGTTCAATTTGTGAACCTCTCGTTCATGGAAGGAATGGTTATGGTCCTAACTATTTAAAGGTTTGACCAAATAGATAGTGGGAGTGGGAGTACAAATCACAGTAGGAGTGTTAACTTGTACAAGTCACTCAGAGGGGGTTCCTGGTGTTAAGTGACAAATACTTAACACGGAGGGGGTTTGATAATCGTCAATGATCAGGAGATTAAAATTCAAAATACTATGTCCGGACTCTAACAATGAGAATATTGAGTGCACAGACGTGGCCGAAATTTGAGTGGGAGTTTCTTATTCATCACCTTCTTGTAGTGACCGGGTTATCCCTAAAAATACATTATATAGAATTCTCTCGGGAACTTCCCGTTACATGAATTATCCACCCCCAACTTTCTTCGTGAAACTGGGTGTAATATTGTACTCAGTTGCACAACCAGGTTATCCTTCAGAATATCAACCATGGCATTCTCTAGGAACTTTTCGTGAAAGAAAGGAAACAGTTTAGACTCATATACCTATTGGAGTGTCAGGGAGCAGTTTAACCTCTTATACCGGTTGGAGGATTGAGAAGTAGTTTATACTCATATACTCTTCGGAGTGTTGCACCGTCATTCGGCTTATTCTAGCTTTATGGCGCCAGAGTCGATTAGAGCTTGAATCTTGTTCTTTAGACCGAAACAAATCTCAGTAGGATGGAGAACCCTCCTGTAATATGCACAGTAGTTTGGGTCCGTAATAACCGTCAATCTCACTGTTATTCAGGAGGTACTCGAAAATATCTGGTACTTCCTCATCCTTGAAAGAGTACTCTTTTCGGAGTCCCAGATCTAGAGCCCATTGCTACTTTTGAAGTTGTTGTTGTGACATCTGATTATTATTACTAGCAACCGCAGGTATTTACTATTAGCTTCTTTCGGTCTTCTTCCTTTTGAGGAAGCGTTCGGCTTTTTGCTACACATCTTCAAATCTTTCCAAGTCTTGGACGGGTTTAATCCCATAACTCCCAACACATCCAAAGAGAGGTTGTTGTGGCAAGTTTGTAGGATGAATTCCTCTGTGATCGGATCTCGGCAATTTATCGCCTTTTTCCAGAAGCGTTTAATAAAGTCGGCGACTATTTCTCCATCTTTTTGCTTCTCATCGAAGAGTGTCCTGATGGATACCTCGGCGTCGTCATCAAAGAAGTTGCCGAGGAATGAGCTCTCCATATTGTCCCAGCTGTTGATGCTTCTTGGCTTGAGACGGCGGTACCAATCGAAGGTAGGCCCACGAATGGTGCCGACGAATGACCGAACCATCAAGGCTTTATTACCAGAGATTATGTCCAAGTGGGACTTTAAGTAGATTAGATGCTGAGTGGACGAGCCCTTCCCGTCAAAAGGTGTGAAGTTGATTAGGTTGAACTTCACCGGATACAGGATCGAATCCCACTCTCTCAGGTAAGAACACGAAATGCCGGTCTTCTTTACCTCTCGAGTAGACATTAAAGCGTTAATTTTTCTCTCGAGGTCTTTTATTTTTTCATCCTCGTCTGTATCATGTTTTGAACGATTTCCAAGAGGAACAATGTGGTCACCCCCAGCATTATTATCTTTGGCGGGACCACCCCCAGCGTTATTATCTGTAGGGGTGCATTTGAACCACCCCTAGTATTTTTGGGGGGTGCGTCGGCTTCTAGATTGCTGTCAACTTCAGCATTCTGGGTGCGGTGGCTGGATTCACCAAGTTGATTGGCTAGAGCCTGCATCAGTCGGTCATGCTCTTCCTTCATCTGTATCATGGCTATTTCCAATTCGAGCTTGAACTTATATTTTTGCTTAGCCAATGCATCCTCGATGATCTTGGTCATTTGTTCCGCGTTGATCATGAACGCCTCACGAGATTGTCCTATGCTGGACACCATATTATCAGAAGCGATGACAGAGTTCGCATCTGATGCTTCATCATCTGAGGATAATCTGCTATTCATCCTCTGATAGTCCCTACGCCTAGTAGTTCCTGCGTGTAACCGAGTTATACGTTGGGATACGTCCGAAAAATAACGGAACTAAAATTTCGCGTTAAATTCCCTTTATCAACCATATTGATAGTGACCTCTAGAGTTCGTTGTCTTGCGCAACTGATCTTTTTCTATTCAAATGCCTTAGCTTAGTTTCCGACGCATTATAGGAAAGCCTTTGGATTACCGAGACCCTCTGTAGAGCAGTCTTGGGGCAGCTACACGCTGATAATACTACCCTGATAATTTTGGTATACGGACAGTGAGAGTCCGCTTCCTGGGACCTCTCTTTCGAGATTTATTTGTACCCCCAGCCCGATAGTACAACTCATAGACGTTGCAGTCAGAGTAACCTATCGGCTGTTTACATAAATTCTAAGGTATAACGCGTTCGTCTGCTTGACGCGTTTTCTTCTGAGTAAACAACGCCTTGTTAGCGTCTGCAGGAATCACTCATTTGGAATCATATTTTTCTAAGGGTGAAACCTTAACGGGCTCCTGGTCTTCTGTACACACCCCCAAGCGGGCGGTTACAGGAATCAACTTGTTAGGAGGTCGCGTACGACCCCCAGTCTGGATGTTTGCTCGGGGTTCCTTTAATGGTCCTAAGCGTTCCTTAACAAGCGCCTTGCCTCGATCTTTGGGTAGAGAACCAATGTGATCCTTCAATGGAATTCTAACGCTGGGGAGGTCCATACCGCCGTAGTGTTCTACAAAAGGTGTGGGAGCGGAAGGAGCGGGATTCGAAGTTGACGAAGGCTGGGGAGCAACGTCGCCTGCTTTTGCCTTAGGCGTTGATTTATCCTTTGGCATCCAAGTTTGTTTGGATCTCAGCGATCTCTTAACCACCTCTTCCTTTTACATTTCTTATGCTTTTGGCACCAGGATTTGAGCATGCACAAGAAATGTGTGATGCTTCTGGATACGCTCCTCAAGAGTTGGACAGGTCCTTTCGACACGAGCCCATTCATTGGTTGCTGGTTTGGAGGAGGAGGCATTTGCTTGCTGCTTGAACACTTGGCGTCTTCTGAGTTTCAGATCTGTATTACAGCAAATCCTGTCAATAGACTCCAAAGCCTTGGCAAATTTGCGTGCGAGATGTTGACGACGCCTTTGACGAGCCCTCTTCGTCAGCACTGGTGCACTTTCAACGGGCAACTCCTTGACTTTCAAGGAGTTGCCACGAACGCTGAATCTGGTTTCTTTAGAGGCCGAAGAGGGGTCTCCCACTGCATTCGTGTTCAGATCATCAGCCCTGGTCTTCGGATCTGAAGGCACATTTTTCATGGCAGTGGTTTTCCTGCGTTTGCAAGAAGAAGATCTGGATGAGGAGGAGGAAAATATTCCTTGAATTTTTGCTGGTCAAATTTGTATTCGACCTCTTCAAACACTGGGATCTTGATCGTCAGTTGCGTCACGACAGCCTCGACAGCGAGGCTGTTGGCTCCCACTGTGGTCGCCAGCTTGTTTGTGGTGAAAGTTGATATTTTCATTACTGAATCCATTACACGTTTATCGATTACAGATTCAAAGTAAAATTAGTCTTTTTATAAGACTTTCTTACACAATGAAAATAAGAAAAATATAACTCTCTTCAAACAAACGCAACGGGTGTTTATCGCCCGTTGCTTCCGTGGGATCTTGGCCTGTGACGGGGACGTTGATATCCGTGGACCACCAAACGATCAGATCAGATCCGGAGCTTCGTTGATTTGTGAAGGAATCAAGAAACTAAAGCAGTTATCTCAACAACGGCGAGATAACTACTCTTCTCGAGATCACCGCAACGGGGCGATCTCAAGGAAGGAACCGGGCTACAGATCTAACAAGCTCCTCTTCTTTATGATGATGAACTCGATCCGTTCTCTCCTTCTTATCTCTGAAATTCGTGGCTCTTCAGTCCCCAATTCGGCAGGGCTTCGCCAACGCTCGAGAATTCCAGCTCTAAAAAAATGAAGGCCCTGGGGCTGTATTTATAGGCTTTAGGAGCCCTGTGTTTGGATAAGAATGGTTGATTCCCTCTTATGTTCAGTTAAAACCACTTAACCATATTATCAGATCAGTTGGAGAAAATCCAGGTGGTTAACGATTGAAAAAATAGTCGAAACAACCAAAATCAGCATTTTTTGTATTGCAGACACTTCCAAGTCTGGAAGGAACGACAGATCTGATAATATGGTCCACAGTAGTTATGGTTTATTTTCAATTATTAGAGTTGTATTTCATTTTGAAAGGCTGTGTACCTTAGTATTATTTCAGTTGACTCTGTGTATTGAGATATTTCATATTTTTTCAGTCTATCTGTTGTACTCTTTTTTATTTAGTTGGAACATGATTATTTTTATTTGGGTATCTCTTTCCTTTATCATGTTCATTGTATTATTATGTATATTTTATTTGCTTTATACCTACACTTTATTATTGTTGATTCCACTAAAGAGATATTACTGTGATGATAAAACGTGTCTTTGCACAGTATGAGTGTATGACAAGTTTGACATCTTTAGGTTCACCTTGGCCTGGAGTCTTGTGTGAAACAAGGGGCATCACATATTATAAAACTTATAGCATGCACAAGGTCTTCTGAGGAAGCTATTAGTGCTCCAGAAGATGTTTGTGCTTGCTCCTCTGGAAACAACCATAAACCCTTGACATGAGGTAATTTTTACTTTAGTAATTAATGATGCGAATTCCTAAATACAGCTGTGTTGGATTCAAAATTTCTACTTCTAGCAACCAAGCACATAGACTATATATATGAACAATTATTTGTTTTTCATTAGTTTGAGTTGGATTGTTAACCTCTCAAGATATGGTTTTATTTAGAGCTTATTTCCTTAGCACTAAGTTACATTCTTTCAATTCTTGTGCTGCTTATCTTTTTATCTCAATGTAAGCATGATAACATATGAAGATCCGTGCTTATCGTTCTTTGTGGGATTTGTTTGTGGTGAAGATTTAAAACTTAATTGTCTCAATAGAGACCTTTTGACTAAGTAGTAGACTCTTTATTTTAATCATGGAGGAATTGTGATATGTACTTTGGACAAAAGCAAAAACTTGTGATGAATCTCAATCCTATTGCTGTAATGTTGTTTTTTGTGGTAATGAATTGTTCATTTTCTTAAGACTAAAGTTTGGTTAGTTTGTATGTAAAACTTGGACTATTGTTTCTTTGTGATATTATAAAGTAGGTAAAAATCGCTGCCATATAGGGGGTAGCATTTGATTTTTTTTTAAACTGCATGCCTAAACCATTACCATTGCTCTACTAAATGTTACCCTTGCTATATATAAAATTAGGAAAACAACCGCTCTCCTTGCAATCAAACCGTTCCTATGGATTCAATTTCAAAATTGATACCCTTGTAATAAAAGTGTTACAAAAGATTCAAAGGAAACCCATTCCCATTGCCATAAAATTGTTCCAATATCAGCAAAATACACTATTCTCATTGCCAACAAACTGTTCTCATAGCTTCAAATCAGATTGTTCCCATATCTATAAAACCGTCACCATAGCTTGAACGTAGAAGTGTCCCCATAATGCAATTGTCCCCCTACAATAGCAATGAGAACAGTTTATGAACCACTCTAATAGGATTACCGACCGTTACCTTAGACAAAGAGAATGACAGTATACAAATCAGATGCGGAACTATTCCTATAGATGTCACGCAATGGTTCTTTTATCTATGAGATGGTTTGCAACCGTTCCAATGGACCTAAAATTTGGTAGTGACTCTCTAAAAATTTTTAAGCTTCATCGGGCATTCTCTTCATAAAATTCCCTTGACACATGGATTCTAAAGAGGACTTTGAAGAATAATCCAATCACTTGTAGATAAGAAATTCCTTAAATCTATCAACAAACTTCAAGAATGACTCCCTTGGGACTATCTTAAAAATTCTAAATGATGTTTCTAAGCTTAACTATTTTATGGATTTGAAAATTTTTCTTTAAAAAAAGTAATAAATTCATACCAAGTTTAGATAGAATTTGTGGGTATGCTACCCGACCATTTCTTGGCTTTTTTCTTAAGAGTAATTGAGATAAATCTAAGATTAATTGCATTCTAAGATAATTTTCGAATCTTAATTATAAGACAAACTTTCTCAAACTTAGATATAAAAATATAAACATCTTTTGGTTCATTTTCTAAAAAGTTTGGAAGCATGTTTATGAAGTGAGTCTACGCATAAAATTAGCTTATTTAACATCGGTAGCTAAATGCAAGACGGGATTACATTCCTAGCGGGATAACACATGTCTTGAAGAACGAGTGCATTAGGAATTTCTATTTTTTTTGTCTTAAAAATTGGCTCAATACAAATTGAACAATTGGTATTATCTCTAATCCAAACTCTCATACACTAAACAAATTCTTTTTGGAGTTCTTTTTATATTTCTAAAGAGAAAGTCAGAGAAAAAGAACTAGGAAAAACACACGTTAATAAAAAAATTCTTTTTTTCCATTTTAAGGAGAAACTAAATGACCTAAAAGATAAGTGAGAGAAAAGAGGAAGGGTAAAAGAAAGACCCAACTAAACAAATCAGAAGCAACCAATTTGAAACAAGCTCCCTTAATTATAAGGTTAAGCCTACACTTAACTAGACCAGCTCCTAACTAAAAACTCCCTGAGAGAAAAGATTGAAGTTTAATTGGTCAGTTAGCTAGGTAAGGAGAGTACTAGAGGGAGGTCAAAGACTAATTAAATACATCTTTCCTTAGGGAGCACTTCACAACCCATAAACCTTACCATAGATAACAACATATTCAAGTTAACATAAACTAGATCACTTAAGAATTTCTTGTTCTCCAATGAGCTTGACGCCTTAGGTGCCAACGTCTAATGAGTTTTAGAAGTCTTGGGTTTGTGTATACAACCTAGTGATTTATGAGCTAAGAAAAGGGTGATGAAATCCTCCCACCTTATCTTGATTAGGTGGTTTTTGCCCTTAACAGTATTCTTAAGTGAGTGCTCAAATTAAAATATTCATATCACATTAATAAATTTCTATTAATTATATGCAATGTAATCATAAGAATTAAAAGAAACTGCAAAGGATGCAAAAAGAAAATCTTTTTATTTTTAAATTTAGGTTAACAATAAAATAAATTTGAGAAGGAGAGCTCTTACTTGAATTTATTATCTTTCTAGTAGTTGTTAAAGTGGAAGTGGATTTTATTTGAATGGACAAAAGAATTTTTTTATTTTTTATTAGTTCCTAATTGTTTCCAATGCGAAGAGCCTAAACTAGAGGGTTTAAGTTTGTAAGCAAATCTAATCTTTATTCTTCAATCTTTAAGCTTCATGCTTAAACTTTTAGGTTAGTCCTTCACAAGAGAATGCACAAATTAAAGAATCAAAATAGAAAAATTCTAATTATAAGCACCTTTCTCGGCAATGACGCTAAAAACTTATTAGCGGCGTAATACATTCACAAAAATTACAAGAGGATAACCATCATGTTATAATAAAGTTACAATATCTATCGTTGAGGAAGGTGCGTAGAAAAATTCTAAATTGAATCCCTAGAAATTTGTGTAGAGAAAGAGGAGTGCAAATATAGAGGTATAGTGAGTGTGTGATTACTTATAAATAAAAGAAAACAAGAACAAAAGGGGAGAAAGATACTGAACAAATAAAAGAAAATAAAAAATAAATAAAAAGGAGAAACAAAGATAATAGAAAAGAACAAAATTAAGAGGAGAAAACAAAATTAAAAAAAGAAAAATCAAAATAAATATAAGATGTAGGAAAACAAATAGAGAAGATTAGAATATAGAATTGAATCACTAGTTAATTTCTTAGTATTTATGAACTACTATTCTTATCTTATTTTATTTTAGATTTACTAAGCATAGATTATCAAACTACTAAAAGAAAGCATAATCTATCAAACTATCATGTAAACAAAATTTCATTCTTGAAAAGAACAACAACTAAATAATAATTTAAGAAATCATAAGTACAACCTATCAAACTGCTTAAAATAAGTATAGATTATCAAATTCTTCTTCTACTAGATAGTTCTCTAGTTGAGTATCCTAAACATGATTTTTTTAGCATAAATGAGCAAACCTCTACCCTTATTTATAGCCTACAGATCTCAACAAGAGTCATTGATTTGGCTTGAGATTTTAGAAATAAATTTCAGCCATGCACTGTTTTTGTTACGAACCAATCGGTTGGGAAATCAGTTAGCCAATCACTTGGTTAACCAATTGGCCAATTGATTAGAGAACTAATTAGTTCTTAACAAAATTAATTTTTTAGTTGACTTGTTAACTCAATTTTTTCTCGATTCTTTGGGCTTTTGTAGGCCTCCTTTTGGTTTGATATTGCGCTTCATAGAGTGGTAGGAAAGCGACAGAATTTGGTTCTTTTGGGCACTTATTCCTTAATACTTCTTCCTGCAAATTAAGAGAAAAATACATTATTAGTGATATATTTATTCAAATAAAATAGATAATGAGAGTATAAAAGTATAATAATATGTGATGATCAAACTATTTTGATGACCCATCTTGTTTTTCTTTTGAAACTTTTTGTAACCATTTTATTCTTTCTTTGTAAACCTTTATCACCTAAAAAAATCTCATTTTTTAATTTTATTATTTTTTGATTTCTCTAATAATGCACTAAAAAGGTCATTTTCGGAGAGACCTAAAAGATAGTTCTGCTTCCCTTCCATAGATTGTTAAAAAACAAAAAAAATCATTTTGTTTATTTTATGAACTTGCTATAATTAATCTGCACCTAATCTTCAAAATGATTCAAAGATTCCCAATTCAGATAAGACTTTATTTTAGATTTCAAATTTTAGACTGGATATAATTTTTAATGTTCCAAGTTTAACTTTTTTTTTAAAAAAATGTTCAACTCTTGTGCGAACCCTAATATGGAAATCATTATGCCTAGTAGTAAATGAAAGGCTAAAGCACAATAATCTCCCTCCATATATCCTCGAAGGATCTCCATGGCAACTCTGTGACCTTAGAGTACAGGTTGATGGTATTTCCTCTGTGTACTAAAACACCAACACATTATTGAATTTTGCTAACTATTATTTGATAGGCAAATTATCAGACCATTGAAGAATAGCCCTAAAGCCTTTTTGTGCATGTTTTGACTCAGCCTTGCTCGCACCATGTTGTCCCAATCCATTAGAATCAGGCTTTGTACCTATGATGAAGTGATATTAAATAATAGCATATAGTATAAAAATGAGATTGGATACAAGAGAATTATTATATTTACCTCTCTCGACCTGTCCGTTTTTTCTTTGCAATTTTAGCATCTTTTCTAGCCTGTGTCTTAGGCTTCAAGTCCTCTAGCTTTTTTAATTCAAGTTGGTGGCTCTCAATATGAAAGAGTTCCAATAGAAATCTAGAGTATCAGTGCAGCCCTAATAGAGGCCCTTTTCACTATTCTCTTATAGCTTCATTATTCAATCCAAGTCCTCAGAAGCATGCACATCGTCAAAACTTTCCATCGACATCTTCGATCTCTGGTACATCTTGGATGTCAACCTTAGTATCACTATCATCGTTGATATCATATTCGGTATGGTTAGGTACAATATCATTTTGAAGATTTCTATATTGCCTTTCCTTAAACCATCAGCTATACCTGCCAACACATCTTGTTCTTCATCTTTAATATAGCCTTCTCCATAATGTGACCCATCGTTATATTCCTTATAAACCCTTAATTTGGTAAGTGACTCTGTATTTCCTCTTTATTCTCCAATTCCATATTCTTACACCTACAACAGTTGCGGTACATTGCACCACTATTTATTTAGATTCATATCGACACACTTTAGGAATGTTCCACATCTATTTTTATATCATCGAGCACAATATCATTCAATCCTTAGAATATCTATCCACGATCTGTCTGGAATTATCCTCATCTTTAGATAATATATAATTAGAAACTCCAATTAATCTCACTACTATTAATAAATTTTTAACTCTTCAATACAATGTGCATTCGTATTCATATCATGGTAATACGCTTCATTCGTTTAACAACACAAAAAATATTTTTTCCTTCTAAAGTCAAACTTAACTATAGGTTGATTTGAACACTCTAGTGGCTGCTTTATGAAGACTTCTATCCCATTAAGAATATAGTAGTGCACATATCTAACTTTATATTATTTGTGCAATTTTATTTCTACAAACTTTCGGCAACACCTACCTACAATGTACGGATATTATTATGTGTATTGACAGTGGACCAAAATGTAGAACAATATACCCTTATTGTACACAGAGAACAATGAGTTCATGTTGAAAACATTTTCTAGAAATGAGAATGTAAAACTATATAAAATTAGATGATGCACTACTATATTCCTAACCTATTGAAACTGGACAGATCCAATAAATAATGACAATTCTTTCTTCTGATAATATTAGATTCGTGATACATTTTTAGGATAGAAAACTTAATATCATATCTAAATTGTGTTATCCCTCTTATATTTGAAGTCCAAGAATTTGATATTAATTATTTGACAAAAGTCTAAGGATAACATTAACTATTTTTTTATTCACCTAAATTGGATATATAACACATTATTGCATTATATGTCACAATATTTTCAAAATAGTTATGTTTTCAAATAACATAACTGATTAAACCAAACATTGTCATAGCTTAAACAAAATTATAAAACACAAATATAGCAAATATATTAAGAATATAGTTAGAAATATGGTTAAAGTTAGGATTAGGATTTCTAATTAAGGTTAATTTTTGGAAATTACTCAATTAGGATCAGTTTCTAAAACTTGTTCAACTACGGTTAGGATTAGGAGAATAATGGCTAAATGAAATTTAGTTAATATTATTATCGTTTAAATCAAAACAACAACATTCAAAATTATTATCTAAGGATTATGGTTGAGTCAATAGGGGTTAGGGCCTAGGGTATTTGTTCAATAATTTTGACCTTGTGGTAGTAATAGAAGCAGTTTCGTTGTAATCAGAGGAGCGTCAGATGTGATAGAAGCGACAATAGCAGTAATGGTACATCAACCTTTGAATTTGAGATAATTGAGGAGGAGATGAGGGGAGATCAATAGCGGCAACAATTTATCGATTTGAGGTGAAGCGAACAATAGGTGCTCTCATCTGCATCAATTTGAGGATAAGATAGGTTGGGTTTTCTTTGGGGCTTTATCAGCAATGATCTGTGTGTCCTCATTAGCATCAATTTGAGGAGAAGAGACGAAGAGGAGTTCAGGTGGGAGGAAGGGCGAGGAGGAGAGAAAGAGAACGAGAGCAACGAGAGAACTAAGCACAAGAAAGAGATGGCGCAATTAAAAATTAGGGTTTGAGTTCTTCTAGACATGAGTACCACTATCCTATATGGAAATTTCAATCTATGATAATGGGACCCATATAAAAATATGCTATTATTACAATTTACTATCTAGGATGCACATCCTAGACGGATCTTCATCTAGGATGTTTGCATCCTAGATGGAATGGTTCTACCTAGTATGTCTGCACCCTAGACGTGATTAATTCTATCAAGAATATTTCTTCTAGGATGAGTCGTTTTCTACAAGTAAATGGAAGGGCATTTAGGTGAATTATATGCCCTATGTTATCTCTTTAAGAATATAGATTCTTATGGGATTACTTTCACTGCAGGAAATGTGTATGCACTTGCTTTTTCCTAAGACATTGTTTTGTATTTTACCTTCATGATTTTTGCTACTAGGAAATAGTATCTCTCAAAGATTAAAAATTTCCCGAGAGAGGCCAAGTCTTTGGTACCTTATGTTTTTAAGGGTAGATGTCGCTTTTCTTAAATAATGTTGTTGTCATAAAGAGTGTGCATAGAGTGTAATATAGCA
This sequence comes from Asparagus kiusianus, assembly GCA_022839385.1. Taxonomy (NCBI): domain Eukaryota; kingdom Viridiplantae; phylum Streptophyta; class Magnoliopsida; order Asparagales; family Asparagaceae; genus Asparagus; species Asparagus kiusianus. The sequence continues at coordinate 548,322 of BQKN01000672.1, read as the reverse complement.
ATTTTGTTGGAAGTTTGTTTTTGGGTTGGAGTGTTTTACCCATATTGAGAATCATAATTAGTTTTGTCATTAGTAATTAGTAATATATTGATGTATAACTTTTATTATTTTTAAACTAATGCTTTGGACACAATTAATCTTTTGTTTTTTAGTCTCATGTGAATTTTGTTAAGTATGAATGTAATATGGATTTCCCATCATATTAGCCATTATACATTTGTAATATAGCATAAACTTATATGTCTATTAGATCGATGTTTTAAATTACAAGTTGGAATTTTTAATATATCTATTAGATCAATGTTCTAAAATATGTAAGCATAACAAAATTCAATGCATTATCAAGTTTGACATTAGTACCCAAAAAGTTATCATCAATAAGTAGAAGTTTAAAAATACGATCTTATTTTCTGCAATAAAATCATGGTAAGCATGAATTATTTCACCAGTGAGTTATAGTAAACTCATAAATCTATTTCTAATTTATGTTGCTAAAAAAAACAAAGACATAAACCTTAGAGAAATAATCAATTTCTTTGACCAGATGCAATGCACATGTATCCCGCCTAGTTCAATATAAACTAATAGTTCTAAGCAATTTTCGAAAACATATTTTTGGTTCTTAACCTAGAAAGCAAAAACATTTTTCTCAAATTAAAGGCTAATTATTAGGAACAATTATTCATTCCCCTGAATTGAAAAATATGTGTTATGTAATTTTAGGATTGCTTGAGGATTAAGTTACTACAGCACGTTTTTACAAACAATTAGAGGATTTATTATGGTAAATAAATTTCTAGTTCTAGCATCATTAGGATCATCCTATGTCAAATCGTGGAGCTAGGATAGGGTTTACTAGGATTTATGTATAGAATCCTCTAGGAATTCCTAGATTGAGTGAGGACGTTATACGTATACCTCAAAAATTATGAATTTTTTTATGATAACTATCTTACTTTGATTAGAAAGTATGTTGTCAATAATATGTGATATGATTTTCTTATTGTTATATGTTACATTATATATGCTAGAGATCTCATTTATTGTGTCTTATAAGCTCTTCTCCTAAAATTTATAGATGTCATGACGAGCTGGGCAAGTTGAGCCAGAGCTCGAGCCGCAGCAGGCTCTACAGTATTTGATTGATATCATATAGCTTATTGCAACTCGACTAGCAGAACTATAGGAGAAAATTGAAAATCAAGTTCCATCGACAACACCAACTTCTGTGGTTCCACCATCACCCATGCCAGTTGTGCCTATTGTAGAGGCATAACCAGGGGTTACACCAATACCAGTTATTGTTAGAGACGCAAAGCAAGAGGGTAGCTCTAAAACAAAACAGTCTAGAGATAAGAGCAAGAACAAGAAAACATTTACACCACCTTGAGGACATTAGCAGCAGAGTGGACCACAACTGAGTGATCAGCAGCAGCAACAGGGTGCTCATCCGAAGGGACAACAGGATTAGAAAATACCAAAGCAGCGCAGGTTTTAAGGAAATTGTTACAATTGCAACAAGTATGCACATCTGGCCAGTGACTGCCACAGCGTGTCAGGAGGAAGACAACAAGACAAGGGTCAAAGATCACAATAGGATCAGAGAGCACCGAAACAATGCAGGTTTCAGGGTGCATGTATTCACTACTACAAATTTAATCACAAAGCCACATAATCGCAGAACACCAACAAGAGGCCAGCAGGACAAAGATCAGATTAAACACCAGAGCCGAGGCCCTGACTAGCAACAGAGAGTTGAGAAACCACCATATGTTTAAAGGATCGATGGTCAAGTGCATGCTATTTAGGTGTTACCTGATACTCGGACAGTTTTGTATTCTGCAGAACCTTCAGCACAGCATACCGTAGCTTCCGGTCGAGCTTTTGTAATGTACAACATGATCATAATGCGAACAGGGCCGTAGTGGAAGGTACATTCCTTGTGAACTCCTTCCTAGCTCATATCTTTTGGATTCAGGGGTTTCGCATTCCTTTTTACATATTTATTCTTTCACAAATAGACTTCAGTTAGTTACACATCCCCTAGACATTCTTTTGTCAGTTTCTATTCCTTTAGGAGATATGTCACTATTAGAGAGTATTTGTAGGAGATGTGTTATCAGCTTTGATGAGTCTAAGTTCATATTCGATTTGATCGTCTTATGCATGTTCGAGTTCTATGTGATTCTTCGAATGGGTTGGCTATCTTCTTATCAAGTAAATATCAATTATTTTGCAAAAACAATAAGTTTGCGAGCATCCAATGAGACTGAGTTGGTTGTAGTGAACTCACAGGGCAACTAGTTTACGGAGTCATTTGAGGCATACGTCAATGAGGTGACATTGCGGGATCAGGATGCTAATTTGAACGAGAACACAGTAGTCTCAGAGTATCAGGATGTCCTTCAGGTCATACTGGATCACCTCTAGTGAGAGTGTGTTGAGTTTTGCATCGAGTTATAGCCGGACACAACACATATATCCCTTGCACCTTATCGTATGACGCCTGCTGATATGAGGGAGCTACAGACTCAGTTAGAGGAGCTCATTTCTTAGGGTTTTATTCACTGGAATAATTCTCCATTAGGAGCACCAGTCCATTTCGTGAAGAAGAAGGACGACAACCTTCGATTATGTATCTATTATTGTGAGTTAAAAAAGGTTACCATCAGGAATAGGTAACCACTACCGAGGATTGGTGACTTATTCAACCAGTTGTAGTGGGCATAATGTTTCTTGAAGAATGATCATCGAGCTGGTTATCACCAATTACGGGTTCGCGAGATGGATATTCCCAAGACCGCCTTGTTTACTTGATATGTGTCTTTTGAATTCCTCGTCATGCTATTTGGGTAACCAATACACCCACAGTATTCATGGATTTGATGAACCTGGTTTTCCATCCATACTTGGACCAATTTAGGATCATGTTTATCGACGACATCCTCATTTATTCGAGATCAGCGGCCGATCACGAGCAACACTTTCGATTGGCATTGCAAACTTTACGGGAGAACCAGTTATATGCTAAGTTTAGCAAATATGAGTTTTGGCTTTCAGAGGTTAGATTTTTAGGCCATGTCATTACCAAGGAGGGTATTGCAGTTGATCTAGCCAAAGCATAGGCAGTTCCTGATTAGGCGCCGCTGAAGATCGTTACATAGGTTCGTAGCTTTTTGGAGCTCGTCGGCTTTTATAGGAAGTTCATCCAGGATTTTTTAAAGATTAATACTACACTAACATGCCTTACAAAGAAGGGTATTCAGTTTGTTTAGGGTCCAGAGTGTCAAAAAGCATTTAATACATTGATAGCAAAGTTAACTACTGTTTTGGTGGAAAGTTGGTTCTTTCACTAACGGACTCATTACAACTTTAGTTATTACAATGATCTCAACAAATAAAAATAAAAATTATAACTTTCTAAAAACACACACAACGGACGTTTATCACCCGCTATTTACATGGGATCTTGGCATGTGCCGGGTTTATCCGTAGACCACTGACTGATCATATACAGTATAATGATTTCATTTCCTCACAAAGGAGACAAGAAATTAATGTAACTATCTCGACAAAGGAAGATAACCACTCTTCTCGAGAATCCCAGCTAGGTACGATCTTAAGAAAATGGATGAATGGATGCAGATCTCTTAACCTCTTCCTTCCTTATGTTGAAGAACTCACCAAGATCACTTCATCCTCTCTAAAATTCATGCTCCCCACTCTTCAATTTGACAAGGCTTTGCCGAGGCTTGAGAATTCCGGATCTTTGTAAATGAAGGCCCTAGGGCTGTATTTATGGGCTTCAGAAACTTGATTTTCAGATAAGAACGAATGATTTGATCTTATCCTCAGTCGTAACCACTTAACCACATTCAAAGATAACTCTAAATCAGTTGGAGAGGCTTTGGATCAAAATTGGGGTAGTTAATATCAAAGAAACAGTGAAAAAAGCAGCATTTTTGAGGCCGAGACAATCCTATCCAGGCCGAGACTATATCGGCCTAGTCTCGACCCTGGTCGAGACTGTTTCGGTCCTAGCCGAGAATGTTTTGATATTGGCCAAGACTGTTTTAGCCCTGGCTGAGACTATTTTGGCCCTAGCCAAGACTATTTCCACCCTGGCCTAGACTGTCTCGGCCGTGGCTAAGACACAAATGTGTCTTGGCCTTGGCCGAGACGCCATTTTCCCCTTTTTGACTGTTTTTGTTGTAACTTTCCGATCCGGTTTCAAAACGACGTGATTCGAAGTGTGTCAAAAATTTAGAGAAAAGATCTATAATCTCCCATGGGTGAATCATACATGGAGAGGACGGGACACGTATTGCGCCTCATCATTTTCGGTCGAAACATAACTCCCGATCAAGTTATTTCATCACCGTTTGAACGTCTCGTTGACTTGTACGACTGGTCAACTTGCTTCATACATTTGTTAACATCAGATAATCCTCCTAGACTTGGATAATGATGTTCATCACCTTCTCTCTACCTCGAGTTGCGTACGTAACCCGTAGGCAATTTTTAACGGCTACAGATACCTCGTCCAAAGTGTTTCAGTCTCGTTTCTTGAAATGGATGTGATAGGCCTAATCTTCAGTTGGCATAAAAGAACCTGTAATTAGCTTCAGTTCTTGACTTTTGTAATTTTTAGTCTGCTTAGTATTTTGTCAAATAACTAAAATTCTTCCGGTACTGCATTTATTGTATGACCGTTATCGAAGTCTCGAATTGATATTGTTGTATTTTACTCATATCGTTGAGTCAACATTAAACTGATTATCTTCGTTAGGGATTCACACCCGGGTTATGGTTGAAATCCTCAGAATTATCCTTTGACTTAGGATTAATTAAAGCCTTGTTTCGACGCAAACCGTTAAAGCATTAACCTTCATCGCAACACATTGACTGGCATTGACCTACGACTATGCGTTGACCGATGTTGATCTTTATTTCAATGTGTTGACGGCATTAACTTTATTGTAACACGTTGATTAGCATTGACCTACATTGTAACGCATTGACCGGCGTTGGCTTTCATTGCAACGTGTTGACCGGCATTGACCTTCATTACAACACGTTGATCGGCATCGACTCATAGCTACGCATTGACTTTCATGACAATATTTTGACCGGCGTTGACTTTCATTACAATGCGTTGACCGTCATTGACCTTTATTGCAATATGTTGACCAGTGTTGATTTTTATTATAACGCGTTAATCGACATTGACCTTCATTGCAACGCGTTGACCGGCGTTGACTTTTATTACAACACGTTGACCAGCGTTAACCTTTATTGCAACGTGTTGTCCGGCGTTGACTCACGGCTACGTATTGACTAGCATAAACACAGTTTATACTCGTACATTGACTAAAGTCTATACAGTTTAGGCTCTTAAGGCGTTGATTGGGAGGACCAGTTTAAACTCATATACTCCTGGGAGTTTGGGGAATTAGTTTAACCTTGTTAACCCATTGGAGGTTCAAGGAGATGCAGTTTAGACTCGTATACTCATCAGAGTGTGAATACGGGCTTCGAATACACCGCGATAGCTAATAACGGGCGAATATAGACCAAATACAATATTTTAAATGCGTAGGACCATATTTTGGGCTCGGGACAGAATCTTAGGCTCAATACAGAATCACATGCTTGGGAAAGAATACTGGGCTTGGGATAGTCTCGGTTTGGCGGAGATAATCTTGGCTAAGCAAGAGAGAGAGAGAGAGAGGGTTCATGAGAGAGGAGTAGGCCGGCCTAGGGCATAGATGTAGGTTTTGTACAAGGGTCCTTTGTGTCCCTCTCTTTTTCCTCGAAAACCCAAATTTGAACTCCCTCATATTGTTATATTCTTCCTCCTCCATACCCATAACTTCCAAACTCAAATTTTTCCTCTCTAAGAACTCCTAAAAGCCTCAACCTCTTAGCCTTTAAAACCCCTCATATTTTAGCCAAAAATCAACTTCAAGCTTAAGGGTTTTTTCCATTGGATTCTCCTCCTTCAAGTTTGGGTTTGTTAGACCCTAGGGGGGGTGATTAGGGTCTTATGCTAATCTAATCCGATTAAATGCCAATTAAAATTAATTAACAAATATATTCTTGCAAGAGAGATATATAATATGTTATAAGCAAGAATAAGCAATATGAACAATGAGATGTATCTTATATGATAGAAATATATGCAAGGATATATAAACAATAAGATATATCCTAACCAAGAGATATAGACAATGTATGTGCAAGGATATAAAACTAATACAAGGGTAAACAATCTAATCTAGATAGTGGGCAATATGATCAACAAGCAAAATACAAAGACGATATAAGATATGAACATAAAAACAAGTGCGCCAATGCAATCACAAACAAAGAATATGTTTACGAGGTTCGGTCCCCACGACCTACGTCCCCGCTCCTCACCTCGAGGAGATCTCCACTATCACAACCCGGTTTGGAAGCCGAAACTTCTACACACTCGGTTTACAAGTTCACCGAAAACTCTCTCACAACAAACACTATGCAATCACACTCTACACCCACTAAGTGTTGGACCTAGCCGTGTCTCCCTCAAGTGCTCGGTTACAACCTCTCCCTAGGCTCGTCAACCGACGCCACTCCTCTTGGAACGATCCCCGACTCTTACCACACACTCCTCACTCGGTGTACAAGTGTATTACAAAGTGATCTCACAATTAAGCACAATATAACAAATGATTGTTCTCTCTAACAAGGTGAGAACTCAATTAGGCACAACTCTAAGTCACAAACCCCACAACCCAAAATATACTATGAATTTAAATACTATAAGCTCAATAGGTAGTGTGTGAACAAAGAGATAAAATAATATAAACTCAATATAAAATCTAGCTTATAAAATTAAGAACAAACTTATAAAATGCTAGAATTGAGTTTAAGGAAACTTCTCTATAGATGATAAGAGAGAGGGAGAAGAGTGATTGCTCAAACACCAAATGATGATCTCCACTTGCTCTTGTGAAATTATCTTCACAAACCAAACTCTTAAACACTCTTTTAAGCAAACACAAAACACCCTTAAACTTGTTTAACCAATTCTCTTGAGTTGTTAAAATCTGAGATCAAAGAGGGTATATATAGCCTCCAAAACCTCAGCCAAAAACTCCAAACAAAATGACAAAACAGCCCCCAAAAACTAGCTCAGAAAAATAGCCATTAGTGTCTAACGGATCTATTGTCGGTCGACCGGAAATTCTGTCGGTCGACCGATGAAGAGGAAAAAAACGAAGATCAGCTCTGGACAATCGTCGGTCGACCGGTGCGGTCGACCGATGGAAAATTTCGGTCGACCGGCGAGAATTTCGGTCGACCGATTGGAGCTCTCGGTCGACTGCATCGGTCGACCGACCAACTCTCTGTCACCCAGTGATGAAAGATCAAATGATCGGTCGACCGGTGCGATCGACCGAAAACTGACATATAAAAATCTGATATGCTGATTTTAAAATGCTGTTTAAAAATATCAAATAAATTCAGAAAAATGTATAACTTTG
>BQKN01000672.1:529357-540783 GCA_022839385.1 Asparagus kiusianus | reverse complement strand
GGAATGATTGTAGACATGATAATACACATGCTACAAAAACTGGTTTTCTAAAAAGACTTCCCAAATGAGAAATATCATCATTTTGCAAAATAGTCCAAAACATGAAAATGTAAACATATGAATTTGATGTTTTGACCTAAACCAACTTTTAAAACTTTACAAAATGATTTTATAGACTTGAAGAAAGATGTAAACTATTGTTATGAAGTCTATAAACAATGAATGTAGTATTTTATCAAAATACACATATAATGCACTAAAACATGATTTCATTGAACTAACTAAAATTAATATTGATGAAATCATATATATGCATATAAGTATGAAACAAAAAATATGTTTTCTAATTATATTCAATTGTTTCATAGTAAAACTTAAAAACTATCAAACCAAAACATATATGTATATATATATCTTTATATATACAAAACCAAAACCAAAGCGTGTATGTGTGTATATGATTAAGCTTAAAGTACTAACGCACATAATATAAAATCTAAAACTACATTACCCAAGCAATCTTGATCTTCAATTTAGCTTGACTTGGTACACGTTGCGGATGAAGCTTGAACTTGATCTTTAACTTGAATTCTACGTTGCTTCACTCCACAATTCCTCCAACCTCCATTGGATATGATCGTTATGACGCAATCCATCCATCCTCCAACTACGTTGTTTGTCTACAATAAATACAAAAACACAAATACTAGACAAACAACATTAGAAGTAAATTGTTTGTTAAACATCATCAAAATAAGAAGGCCAACAGGATTGTCAAGCTTTGATTTGGGTACGCTTCCTCCATAACTTGTATGCTTGATTTTATTTCAAGAATTCATTGGTTTGATGTAAAGATTAGAACTTTGACTTGTAATGTGGGTATGCATCAAGAACTCATGAACTTGTATGCAAAGATTAGGGCTTTTGATCTCATGAATTGAGTTTTGTGGGAAAGATTGAAACTTAATTATGGGTATGTGAATATGGCCGAGTTTTAGGGGCTTGAATATGAGCTCATGGTTGAAAGTTTTTGAGGAATTTGGATGTGCATATGGCCGAATGTTTTGTGGAGTTTGGATGTGCATATGGCTGAATTCTCTTGAGAGGGGTTATATGCAAGATTGGCCAAACTTTGGGGGGTTTGGGTTACATACCCATGGTCGAAATTTGGGGGCTTGGGTTGCATACCCATATCTAAAATTTTGGAGGGGGTTATGTGCAAAAGTGGCTAAAGATTTTTTGAGAGGGTTATGTGCAAAAGTGGCCAAAATTTTGATGTTGAGGATGATGGGTTTCCCCCTTCGATCATGGACAAATTTTAAATGTACACATGGCTAGCATTGAGCCTTGAGCATGAGTGGTATTTTGGGTATTTTGCCCAAAATTGATCATGAGGATCCTGAATCAATTTGAACCCGTTGTTGGCATGTATGGATACCATAGGTTTAATTAGACTTTAACCATAAAATCCTATTTTATTTGTAGGATTTTTTAGTTAAAGTTCATAATTTCCCTTTTTAATTTCGGGTTCTTGAATTTGAGATTGTACCCGATTCATTGATTTTCATTGCAAGTTAGCCATGTCTCCATGCTTTCATAGGAATCACTCCATTTCTCAAAATAAAGAGAAGGAGGCTTCTGTAATTTCTTCATATGGGGGTGAGCCTTCATAACTTTTGGTATTCTGTGTATTGCACCCTCGTTTGTCTCCTTAGTGAGTTAATCGGGAAGAGCTGATATCCTCTTTCATAGGGATTGAAGCTTTGAGAGGCGTGTGTTACTTGGCCAATTCACATTTTTAGGCATTCAGGACGATTTCAGGTTATGTTGCACCCTTATTTGTCTTCTTAGTGAGTCAATCGGGAAGAGTTGATATCCTCCTTCATGGGGATTGAGCTTTGAGAGGCGTGTGTTGCTTGTCCAATATACATCTTCAGGCATTCGGGAAAATTTCAGGTTATGTTACACCCTTGTTTGTCTCCTTGGTGAGTCAATCGGGAATAGCTGATATCCTCCTTCGTAGGGATTGAAGATTTGAGAGGCGTGTGTTGCTTGGCCAATACATGTTTTTATGCATATGGGGCTATTTCACACTATATTGTACCCTGTAGGGTGGGGTATATTATCATGTTACTTGTGGGACAATGTACATTGTCCCTCGTGTGTAAAACAATTAAAATCGTCTCGCCGATATGATCAAACAGTGGTCATATATAGCTAATTTGCCAGGTAAGTTCAACTCCTCATTTTATCTTAGAAATAATCTTTCTAATTGTGTGTTATTTGTTTCAGTTGAGTTCCCGATGGGTAGATTCCCAATTCACACGATGAGTGGTAACAGCGGAGAGACCTTCGTTGCTAATGTTATGGGACTGATTATTGACTTGACTCCTCAGTTTGCTCTAGATGGGCCTAGGGAGGTTCATCGGCTGGTACAAAGTAGGGCTCATCATACATTGCGCCAGCAGATCACAAATGCTCCACTTACTGAAGATCCTAGCTCCACTCAATCTCTGAAAAAGCCAGATTATTTGTGTTTGTGGGAAATTTGATGTAATAAGACAAGAAAGAAATGTTGACTTGTATTCTCTCAAAATCAATTACAAATTGAATTCCGATTACAAAAGAGAGGAGAATGAATTTGACTCTCCCCTTTGTTTAATTCTGGGTTCTTCTTGGTAGCGATGGAGTGCTTCCTTCGATTGATCGCGTCGAACTTGCTCTCCGTTGATGATTCGACCGTCCTAATTCACTGGAACAATTGACTTGTGTGATGAATTCGGTTTAGAACTCTTAACAAGTTTAAGAAACTCGGAACGAGTTGAAAACTTTGAAAAGAGTTGTTGAAAACCGAATAACTGGTTTGATATACTTAGCTTGCGTTGCAAGCTTAGTCACGAACTCTTACATGAGCTTTAGAACTCAGAGCGAGTTGAAACTCTGTAACAGAGTTGTTAGAACCGAAGATTCGGTTAATAGCCAAGCTGATTTACCACTGATGAAGGGATTCTCTGGGATTTGTTTAACTGATCGTTGATCAGTTCTTTGATCTCCAAGAGATCTCCTCCTCCGTGCTGTTGAACTGCTGAGGTTTGTTGACCTTGGACGGTTTTGATGCCAGCTCCTTCAACCTTCTACGGTTTTTTGTTGCTGAAACTGATCAATCAACCAATCACCACCCCCTAAATCTGCTCCTGAGTGAGCGAAAATCCCTCAGAACGTGGGATAACGGTTTTGAAGCCGTTCGACTGGTGTTTGAACGAGTCAAACGCCTGATTTGGCGTTCTAGGCCTTAGCTCTGCGTCTAAGGTCTGAGACGCAGAGTTAAACCTTTGTCAAAGGTTGGAAACGCATAGGCCGCATGCGTTCTGGACTTGGAGACGCACAGGTCACTAGTGTGTTGAAATCAACTCTGCGTCAAGAGTTTGGGACTCATAATTGAGTCTGTTGAAGAACGCACGTTATGTGTGCTTTTTGTGCTTTAACTCTGCGTTCAGAGTTATCTGTCTGTTGAAGAACGCACAGTTTGCGTGCGTTTCGAATTTTGAGAAATGCAGAAGTGAACTTCTGCATTTGATAGAGGTTGTTGACTTGTAACCTCTATTATGACATTGCAAAGACCGCTGTTTATTGATCTTTGACCGTTACGAGATTATGAGAGTCGTCAGATTGTAACTCTCACCCTCGATTGTGAAGGCCACTGAATAGAGTTTTCATCAGCTGTCGGAAGGGTCGTCGAATTGTAACTCCTCTCGATCTGTATGAAAAGTCTTCTATTTGCAGCTTTCGATTGTCGGTGCGAAAGCTATTTGATTGTAGCTTTCGTTGTGAGAGCTAGTCGGGAATCAATATCCATAGTGTCTTTTAGACGAATATTTGCCCACAGCTCTCTATCCAACAACTCACCAACTAAGTCTGACCTTTTACTTCTAAAATCATTACACTGCTCATCAGCATTCTTAATAGTTGATAATATAATATTAATCAAGCTGTTGTCGCAGCCATCAAGATCAATCATCTCAGGCATGAAGCCATGTTTGTGGCGATTGTAGAATCGCAAATGCAGTGATTAGAAAGTCATTTGATTGTGACTTCCATTGAGGGTCAGCTATCCATTGTGATTTTTAGACAGCCTACAGAACCCCCTCCAAAGTTTTCGAAAGTTCGCGGTTGACTGGGACGAATTTTTGGAATACTTTGGATCCCAAATTTTAGCGTGTTGGTTGTTCATGTCATCTGATCCGAAGACATTGCTGAACTTTGGCTGATTGTAAACTGTTTGAACTCATCCAACAGACTCTTCGGTATAGTCACCTGTTTCTTCTTGGCTCTAGTCGCCTTGATAGTTGGCATTAGCCTCTCTCTATTTATTTAAAACCATGTCTTGGCTACAAACATAGAGGAATTCATGTGGTTGAGTTGGAATGCCCAAGTAAACTTCCTGTGTTACAGTGCTGCAACGCAGAGTTAAATTCTGTGTCAGGAGGCTCAATTAATGTAGGTGCACAGATAGATTTTTGATGCTGAAACATTAAAACGCAGGGTTGAACTCTATGTTCAGAAGTTGATGCAACGCGGGCGTACAGGCCTCGTTTGGCGGGGTTTTGGGCCTAAAGTCCCCAACCCGATTTGACAGCTCATAGCTGTCTATAAATAGACCGCCATGGGTCAAATCAAAAGTCACCCGACTTTTTGCCTCTCTTCTTTCAGAAACTTTTTAACGAAGACTCTTCATTTTCGATTTCGGTGATCTTCTTCATCTTCTCCGGTCCTTATACACCATGGGCTCCAAGAAAAAGGCCACTTCTCGCCCCAGATCCACTGCTGCAGCGGCGCCGCCGTCTCAGGCTCCGCCCGTCGGTGGTAAGTGTCGCCCTCCGTCGCCGTCGAACTTGCTTCGGCGAGTTTTTTTTTTTTGAAAAATCCTTGGGCGTATCGCCGTCGAACTTGCTTTAGCAAGTTTTCTGAAAAACCCTAGATGGGTTCTTGCGAACGAGGAAGACAACTCGTTTCGACATTGTAACGCAGAGTTAAAACTCTGCGTTTTTTTTTTGAATTTGAAACGTCAGGGCCTGACCCTGTGTTTATAGAATCTGAACGCTGGGTCTGGACTATGCGTTTGAAAGATTAACGCAGAGTTCGACTCGTGCGTTGACAAATCTTAAACGCCAAGCCTGAACTGTGCGTTCGAGAAATTTAACGCAGAGTTCATCCTTTGCGTTGATGAATTTTAAACGCCAGGTCTGAACTGTGCGTTCAACAGATTTAACGCAGGGTTAACCTCTGCGTTAATGAATTTTAAACGCCAGGTCTGAACTGTGCGTTCAACAGATTTAACGCACGGCTTGACCTTTGCGTTAATGAATTTTAAACGCCAGGTCTGAATTGTGCGTTCAACAGATTTAACGCAGGGTTAACTTCTGCGTTAATGAATTTTAAACGCCAGGTCTGAACTGTGAGTTCAACAGATTTAACGCAGGGTTAACCTCTGCGTTAATGAATTTTAAACGCCAGGTCTGAACTGTACGTTCAACAGATTTAACGCACGGCTTGACCTTTGCGTTAATGAATTTTAAACGCCAGGTCTGAACTGTGCGTTCAACAGATTTAACGCAGGGTTAACCTCTGCGTTGATGAAAATTAAACGCTAAATCTGAATCGTGCGTTTGATAGTTTTCTTCCTGACTGAATATTTCTTTGTTTTGCAGTGCCTTATACCCGCGAACCGCTCAATCCTCGTCACCACTTCGGGTGTGAGGGGGGTGTGGATTTTAACATGCAATTCAATCTGCGTCAAGAACTCCCGATATTCTAAGATTCTGACAAGGATCGTGTCACCTTGATCTCCAATCCAAGTACAGATATACTTAGGGTATTAGTTACAGACGCCAAATTTGAGACTGGGTCCCGCAAGAAGCTTGTCAAGCCGGATTTTTTATTTGGGGATCACGTCACTATCTCAAAAGAGATCGTGCACGGCAGACACTACAAATGGCTTCGGCAAATCGAAGATCGTCGCTTCTTTCTTCCTGACATGCACAGGATGTTTCCCATCTCTTATTACCAATGCGCCTCCGTTCCCCGCCACATGAATTGGGATTTGGTGAGAGAGCAAGATGGAGTAGCTGTCGGGGTTCTGACTTATAAGGGTGTACATTCCGCTGGTTATAGTCGACAAGTGTCAGCCTTGGAACCCTGCTTATTCTCATGGGGATAACCTTTAGGAGAAAGTGCTAGCCCAGCTAACACCTTCATGCGACGGTTTTTGACCGCCAAAGGTGAATTTCCAACCGCAGTATTCCGGACTCCTGGATGGGTACATTCCACTAAGGTAGGATGGTGGGCACGAATGATAGAATTCGTACTGGCGGAGTTAAAGGGACCGTTAACTCAATCTGGGCTTAGTTGCCCTATTAGGGCTACTCAATTCGGTATCGCTCTTAGTCCTTATAACTTCTTCGCCATTCTGGAGCGGTACAATCCAGAGACTTGTACGTTTTTCACACCGGAAGGAGAATTAGGGTTCGCCCTGCATGAGATGTTTGATGTCTCAGGTCTTCCTTTTGGAGACTTACCATATGAAGAGTTTGTCCCTGGGTCAAGTGAGCTGAAAATTTTGAAAGAGACGAACCCCGAAGTATACGACACTCTATGGGAGGTGATGTGTCATTTTCAAATCTGCAACCAACTGACAGGAGCACGTGGACGTGGTATCAAACAGCTATCCTGGGCTGAGTATTTTTTCCAGAATTTGTCTAACAAAGCTGTCAATGTGTCTCGTCGGGAGGCAAGCACCCCTGAGGCCGTCGAAGCCTTAATTAATGACGCCGCCGATCACTATGTCAACGAGGGAACAGAAGATGATTTCTCGGCCCAAACTAAATTTGAGAGTTTCCATCACCAGGCAGCCATTCCAATCTCTGATATGGCTTTATTGGCGGGTTTCCTTATGCTGTGGTTAAAGCGGTGTGTGGTCCCCACCAGGCCAATAGATGCTGTGATGATTGAAGTAGCTTATCCGGCTGTCCTCTTAGCTCACGGGAAGCCCATAAATCTACTTTCGGCCATGACATGTTGTCTACAGCATGGCTTGAGGGAATTGTGTCTCGAGTTTATCCAAGTGAAGGAGATAGACTCTGAAGGAAAGAAAAGCTTGATGACCCCGAATCCTAGAGTACCTTTGCCATATACTTACTTAATGGCTTGGTATGCCTCACATTGTTCCCATCTGATGAGTGCTCCGTCTTCCACAGATGAAGGCTTCATTCCCTTCGTGCAGAGATTAGAAAAGGCTACTTGGATAGGCACTTACGTAGTGAAGGTCCGTCAGATCCTGTCGAGAGACCTCAGCTACGACATCTTCCGCTGCTTCCCGGATTTTGAGGGTGGAGGGTATGGACAGGTATTCCAAGATACTGCTGGTCCTAATGGTTTTACTCGCTTGGATGGGGGAGTCTTCCATTGGCTGTTAAATATCAGACCTGGTTATCTCATCCTCAGGCAGAATGACAAATGCATAATTGAGCCCTATCAACCGTATAGATTTGCTCGCCAATTCGGATACGACCAACTTTATGTTGGCAATCCAAGAAGCCTACTTTCGGTTATGGGCAACATATACGAAGGAGCTCGAGCCTGGTATTATTCCACCGCAGGTTGCACCGGGGCTACCTTCAGATTACCCCACAAAACACCGAATTCTCTTCTCTCCGCGGCTTTCTGTAGCTGGTATTATACAGCTTCTACGATGACAGACTATAAACTGTATACTTCAGGCCTTCGTGAGATTAGAAAGCTGTATTCGTCCCGGAAGGGAGCTCGTGTGTCTCGTCTGAAGGGGATCGACGAGTTTTTAGATTTTGAAGATGAAGCTGAGGAAGAGGAAGAAGAATTGGGACTATATGATGCCCCGGTAGTGAGCCCTAGGGCTGCTGAAGCTCAGAGGGCACAAGCAACTGGAAAGAGGGCTCTCTCTGAAGCAGAAGAAGCTCAATATGAAAAACGTATTCGCAGAAAGCTGCCGGTAGACCCTCCTGCTGAGAAGCTGATGGTGGATGCTTTTAAATCTGCCAGTAGAGGAGAAGAGCAAGGACCCATCACTACAAGTCATCCTGATCGCACAGGTCCTCATTCTGAGGGTGCTACATTTTCCGAAGAATTTTCTCCTCATTTTCCTTTGGATCAGGGAGAGGGAGGAGGTGAATTCCCAATTGAGGATATGGGGGCTTCTTCTACAATAGATCCCGATATATCGCCATTTCTAGATCAGACTCTTGATGCTGCCTCTTCACCTGCAAGTGTACTACCTACAACGTCTTCATCTGAAGGGATTAACCTGTTTACAGGTGAAGCGGCGTCGGAAGAACTCGTACATCTTAATGAGAGTAAGTCTCCTGCTTCCTCTGCACTATTGCCACATTCGGGGACTATCATTCCTAGTCCCACGACTGGCCGGCTGACACAAGTGGATACGAACGCGAGCTCTCCTGGACTTTCAGCTGCCGACGATGATGAACCATTAGACTATGGGAGCTCGTCTCACCATGATGATGCTGATGAGGATGAAAGTGATGATGATGATTCTCATGCTTGGGCGGATCAACCACCACCACCTTCTGACAAGGCGTCTGGTTATCTTCCTTTTTACCCCACTGGTAGAAGTTATCCACACTGATTTCTTTGGTGTTTCTTTATTTTATACTGATTGCTCTTTCGTGTAGGTTCCCCAACTCACGAGGCTGACGGTATATCATCATCGCTCCCCTCGCAAGCAGCAGACGTTCCTCCCTCTGAATCGATGCCGATGACTACCAGTTCTTTACCAGAAGAGCCTCTTTCACTGACGATTCCTCTCAAACCTGTGGGGACAGAGATGGTGCCTAGCTCAGCCCAAACCGGGACACTCATGGTTCTACCTTCTAGTCCTTCTCAACTGGACGTCAGCATAGTTTCTCCAACTTCCTCACGGTCATCACCCACTTCTCCTGCATCTGGGTCTATGCTTTTAGACTCCCCATCGACATCTCCGATGAAGTCTCTGAGTCCAGTGGCCGTCCCTTCTGTTCTAAAGATTCTTCTACGACCGTTAGAAGACATGATGAAGCTGGCAATCGAGGAGATCAGTGCTAGACGAGCTTCGTTCGATTCTTTTAAGCCGATGCTTATGCATTCTTTGAACGGTATCCGCTATTTGGATGACGCTCGATTGTTCCAGCATTGCCGAAGGTGTCTCTCGGTTGGAGAAAGATCTTAGGGCTTTGGAAGAATTGCATCAAGCTGATCTTGCTGCTTAGGCCGCGTTAGTCTTTAATAATCTTAAAGCTGAAGCGGCCCGCCAATACGAGACTTTTCAAGAAGCCATCACTGACAGGGAGCTTGAACTTGCATCCTTACAGGGGCTATGCATGCAGAAACAACATGCTGTGGACGATTCTAATGCTGCCATTCAAGCGACTCGTGCAGAAATTGATCGCCTTAGGGTGGAATTGGCTCGACACGAATCCGAGCTCGCGCGGGAGGAAGAGATCTTGGTGAGGCTCAGGCTAGAAAGCGTGAAGACTTACGCCACTTACCGCTCATCGGTACGGGACCTTGAACTTCTTCAAAAGCAAGCCAGCGTAATTGAGTCGGACGAAAGCGTCCTTAAGAAGAAAGCTGAGGTGATGGTACAGGGCGCTCACGAAGAAAAGCTAGCTGCTGTTAAATCTCGGCTTGTGTGTTTCACTTTTACTGATCCGGAGGCTTAATCATGTAGTGTTCTTTTTGTTTGGTAAGAACAGGGTTTTTTGTATAACTCTTCAATATTTTGGATGATAATAGAAAACGTGATTTTGGTTTGCCTCTTTTCATTGCATGTGCCATGTTCTGACTTGCAACAATAAAACCATATGAAAAATGCCCATTCTCTAAATTTTCCTTTATTATCATCTAAGATAATTCTAGAAGAACTTTAACTCCTGGGGGGTGTGAACACTCGTTATTCCTTTGTAGAAGAACTAACTGGTTCAAACGGGTTAAAGGTGTCAGGGATTTTAACCTGACATGCGAGCAATTGCGATTAGAACAATTTGAGGACTTATCGCTCTATTGAAGAGAGTCGATAAGTGGATTTTTGTCAGAGGTGTAGTGTTAACGTGACAAAAAGAATATTGCGATAGAAGCAATTTTGAGGACTTATCGCTCTATTGAAGAGAGTCGATAAGTGGATTTTTATCAGAGGTGTAGTGTTAACGTGACAAGAGAAAATATTGCTATAGAAGCAATTTGGAGGACTTATCGCTCTATTGAAGAGAGTCGATAAGTGGATTTTTGTCAGAGGTGTAGTGTTAACGTGACAAGAGAAAATATTGCTATAGAAGCAATTTGGAGGACTTATCGCTCTATTGAAGAGAGTCGATAAGTGGATTTTTGTTAGAGGTGTAGTGTTAACGTGACAAGAGAAAATATTGCTATAGAAGCAATTTGGAGGACTTATCGCTCTATTGAAGAGAGTCGATAAGTGGATTTTTGTCAGAGGTGTAGTGTTAACGTGACAAGAGAAAATATTGCTATAGAAGCAATTTGGAGGACTTATCGCTCTATTGAAGAGAGTTGATAAGTGGATTTTTGTCAGAGGAATTATCGTTACAATGATGTAAGCTAAATTCAAGCTCTGGGGGGATGACATTCGTCCGAAGTGTAATATTAACCTGATGAGGATTTAAATTCTGCTGAGGAAATACAGAGATTTAACAATGTCCCGTTAAAAGGGGTCATGAACTTAAGAAGTAAGTATCATGATTTGCCAATACAAAGGTGGATCCTTTGCTTAGGACAATCGCAACGCAAATAGCGACTCTTGCGTTAGAGGTTCGAAACACAAATTTAAGAACCATTACAACGCAGGTCTAGACTTGGCGTTAAAAGAAAAAATTGAACGTAGAGGTGAATTCTGCGTTAAAGTCTAACCGACTTTATCTGTTAACGTGAAAAATCACGTTTTAGTTTCGGTTGGGATTCTTTCTTAGAGTCCCGAGCCGATTTAACAGCCCGACGGCTGTTATAAATAGACCTTGTAAGGTCACATCAAGAGTCATTCGACTCTTTCTGCTTTGCTTAGTTCCAAGAACGAGATTTCTCGTTTTAATTTTTGTCGATTCTCCGACGAACTCCCACGAACTCCCTCTTCTCCGATTTACCATTCACATGGCGCCCAGAAGGATGAGCTCGGGCTCTAAGAAGGCCGCTAAGGCTGCTTCGGAGGCGTCGCCGGCTGAGAACACCGGTGATGCCGCTGCTCTGATGAGCGCTTCGGCATTGTTGTCGCTGTCACACGGACCCCGTTGCTGTGGTAGGTGATGGCCATGGCAACTCGTTTCGGCAAATCTTTGTAAACCCTAAATGGGTTCTCATCAACGAGGAAGATGACTCGTTTTCTCCTCAGAAAC
>BQKN01000672.1:502470-514357 GCA_022839385.1 Asparagus kiusianus | reverse complement strand
CCGCCCATTTGGAGAAGTAATCGGTCACAGCCAGAATGAACCGGTGTCCCTTGGACGTCGGAGGGGAAATCGGTCCTACAATATCCATACCCCACATTTCGAAAGGCCAGGACGCCGACGTGGGGTGTAGATTTCCAGGTGCTTGGTGGATAAAGTCTCCATGAATTTGACATGCTTGACAATGTTTAGCATAGTCAACCGCGTCTGAAAACATTTTCGGCCAATAATAACCGATTCGTCAGAGGCGATCTCCTAATTTAGCTCCGGGCTGATGAGCTCCACACAACCCGTCATGAGCCTCTTTGAGAGCCTCCTTCGCTTCATTTCGGGAAAGGCATCTAAGTAAGACTCCGTCGTGTGACTTGCGATACAGGACTTGAGAAACTGTATCGTAATAGAATTGGAGGGCCTTTCGTTTGATAGAAGCCGCTTCCTTAGGATCATCGGGCAGAATTCCATACAGGGCGTAGTCGATGTAGGGGAACCGCCAATCCCTAGCTTCAAATTCCATAAATGCCGTACAAACTTCTCCTGACGTTGTCTCGTCTGGGTCTTCCTCCATGGGGATCTTGGAAAAGCATAGTCTCCGTCCCATGACTGGAATCGTTGTTTCAACTTCCGGTGGCAGTGCTAATGAAGTTGCCAAGGAGGCTAAAGCATCTGCATACGCATTCTGAGCTCGTGGTACATATTCGATGAAGAAACCTTCGAGCTTTTGAGCTTGTTCTAGCACTGCGAAGTAGTATGGGATCAAATCCTCATGGCGCGCTTCGTATTCTCCTCGGACTTGATTAACGATTAGCTGAGAGTCACCGTAAGCTTCGAGGTATTGAACATTAAGTTCTTCGGCACATTGCATTCCTAATAGCAGAGCATTATACTCCGCTACATTGTTGGTGCAAGGTTCGATTAGGGAGAATCCCCTCGGGATTACATGACCGTTCGAAGAGACTAATACTACTCCTACTCCCGTAGTGATTGCTCCATGAGGGTTTGCTCTAGACGCGCCGTCGAAGAATAACTTCCACACTCGCGTAGCTTCCTGGATGACGCAAGCTTCAGCGACTTCGTCAGGTAATTCTTCATACAGCTTAGACGTTCCCGATACTGGGTGATCGGCTAAGAAGTCTGCCAGTGCTTGACCCTTGACCGCCTTTTGAGGCATAAACTGCATGTCATATTGTGACAAGAGAATGGCCCACTTCGCGAGTCGGCAATTCAGAGATGATGGTTTCGTCATCAGAACTCTCAAGGGATTCACCTTAGAGATGACTTGAATGGTTTGTCCAACTAGGTAATGTCGCATCTTTTGAATCGCGAACACTAAAGCGAGACATTCCTTTTCGACCAGATTGTACCGGTGTTCGGCTCCCATCATAGTCCTACTCAGGTAATAGATGGCTTGCTCTTGACCTTGATCGTTGTTCTGGGCTAATAAAGCTCCAAGAGAATGGTCCATGGCCCTCACATATAACAGGAATAGTTTTCCTGATATCGGGGCCACGAGAACTGGCGGTTGAGTGAGATATCTCTTAATCTCCTCAAATGCTCTTTGACACTCAGCATCCCAAACAAAGGATATCCCTTTCTTCATGAGCTTAGAGAAAGGTTGGCAGTGCCCAGAAAGATTTGATATGAATCTTCGAATGTAGGCTAGTCTACCTTGCAAACCTCTGAGCTCTTTAAGATTCTTCGGAGGTGGCATGTCTTGGATGGCACGTACTTTCTCTGGGTCAAGAGAAATTCCTTTGGATGTGACAATGAATCCCAAGAATTTTCCACTTGACACTCCGAGGAATGATTTTGTAGGGTTCATCTTCAGCTGATGTGTCCGCATAATTTCGAACATTGTCTTCAGGTTTGTAAGATGATCACCTTTGTGTTGGCTTTTCACTGCTATATCGTCAACATAGCACTCGATCTTCTTTCGCAGATGCTCATGGAAGATGGTGTTCATTGCCCGTTGATAAGTTGCCCCTGCATTTTTCAGGCCGAAGGGCATTACCGTGTAGCAATACACCCCCAGCGGTGTTCTGAATGCGGTATGCTTCTCGTCGTCTAGGTGCATCTTGATCTGATTGTACCTGGAGAATCCATCCATGAAAGACATTCTTTCATATCCGCAGGTGTTATCGATCATAACATCCGTGATAGGAAGCGAGAATTCGTCCTTCGGACAAGCTGTATTAAGGTCGCGAAAGTCGATGCATATCCGGACCTTACCGTTTTTCTTGGGAACCGGAACAATGTTGGCCACCCAGTCCGGGTGCTGTTCTTCCCTGACAAAACCTGAGTCTATAAGCTTTTTCACTTCGGACTCAATTGACTCCATGATCTCTGGACGAAACCTACGTTGTTGTTGTTTAACGGGTTTTGCATCTGGATCAATATTGAGACGGTGCATGGCAACCTCCGGGTCAAGGCCAGGCATATCTTCATAATTCCAAGCGAAGACATCTATATATTCTCGGATGAGAGATATAAGGTCTTCTTTTTCGGATGATGACAAGTCTTCAGCTATAAAGATAGGTTTAGGGTCAGACTCGTCTCCCATGTTGACCTGGATCACCTTATCTTCGGTGGGTGGTTCGCGTTGTTCGAAGAGCATATCCCACAAGATGTTAAGACGTTTGATCCAAGGATCGTCGGTTGATTCAACTAACTCTTCATCACCCGCTGCATCTTCATCGGGGTGACTAGTTGAAGCCATGTTTACAGTCAGACCTCTAAAGAAAGGTCCGACACTGACATCGGATTCCCAGGAAGACGTTCCAGATGAATGATCCTGACGCAGATAATTACTGATGTCATTTTCTGAGGCAGGGGGAGTTGTGACATAACCTAAGCCCCTTCCAGTTTTTTGATAATAGTCTGGAGGCTTTCCTACAGGGGTTAGAGACATTCGGATTGGGGTTCGTCTACCTTTTTCGAAATTCAGACCCTGTTTCTCATTAAAGTTATACCCCATTCGTTTCATTAAGTGTATAGAATTGGGTTCATGGTAATAGAATTGGGGACTTCCGTCGTTTTCTTCCGAACTTCCTCGTTTGAGTTTTTCGGGTTTGACTTTACCAAAGCAGATTGGCTTCTGCCCTTTCTTTTTGGACGGGACTTTGAAGAAAGCCTTCTGTACATCTTCTGCTTCTTCATCCGAGGGGAAGGATGACTTAAGAGGCAAAGCAAGTGATGCTTTCGTGCACAGTGTGTGCCATGGGTCGGTACCTGCATTAGAATTATTCTCTACTGGTTCGTTACTAGAGGACACATCAGGCAAGTACGCTAAAAGAAAATCTTCATTAATGCACCACTCGCCCTCGCTCGGTACATTATTATTACCCTCATCTTGACCCATTACATCTAAGTTCAATTCCCACGGACAATCTTCTTCAGGATCTGGTTCAATGTCAGCTTCATTGCCACTGTCCGCATCTTCTTTTTCCTGGGATTCCAGGTAGAAAACCGAGTCTGTGTGAAAGTTTTCCACTCCTCGGAAGGGATACTTTTCTGCAATTAGAGTTCGGACCTCTCCTTCATCATTGGCATATTTCATGACCTGATGCAGGGTAGACGGGACAATGCGGTTTGCATGTATCCAGGGCCTTCACAACAATAGATTGTAGGAAGTGTCCGCGTCTATGATGTAGCATGTCACCTCGGACTTGAGGTCTCTAATCTGACATCTGAGCTTTATCTTCCCTAGGGGCCGAGTGCTATTTGCATTGAACCCGAAGATGGTGGTCTGAGTAGTGTGTAGCCTGTGCATAGGGATCCCTAAGACCTGCATAACCCTGTAGGGCATGATGCTGAGTGCGGAGCCCGGGTCAACCTGGACACGACTGATTTCCGAAGATCCGATATACCCTGTGTAATACAAGGGTCTGTCATGTTTGTGTTTAACCTGCATATCTTCTTGAGTGAACGATATACAAGGTAGACTTCTTGCAGCTTGCAGACATTACCGACAAGTTTGATCTTCAGAAACTTCGGGAATTGGAGCAACCTGTGTGATGAAGCTCTCCGTATTCTTCAAAGCTTCGATTAGAGCTTCTTTAGTAGTTTTTGACAACTTTAGGAGCTCATATAGTGTAATTCTGGCCGGTATGTTGGCCAGCTGTGCCATGACATTGAATTGAAATGGAGCACTCGATTCTCCGGATTCCTGGTGGAGATTTCTGTTGAACCGGAGCTCCTTTTGCTTCCCTTTATCAGCAGGCTTCTTTGGTACAGAACCCCCAGCGTCTTGGGGCTGTTCTTCAGCTTCTTGAGGGTTCTGGTTGTAGTCTTTCAAGTAAACCTTCCGTGACCGAGTGCCGGGATTGCCTTCTGGATATGCCGCTAAAACGATCCTCTCGTCTTCTGAGTCGGTAAGCGGTTCGAGCAAATCATCATTCTCATTAACAGAGGGGCTAATCATGTTGGATGACTTAGCCTTTCCTCTTTTCTTCTTGGACAAGGTGTTCGTCCACTGTTGGTCTTCTACCAAATCAGGGTGAACCCACATGATCTCCCCTTTTGTAGTGGTGAGGGGTATCAATCCCTTGCCTCTCTGACTGTGCAAGTCAGTATTTTTCAGGTGTATTTCACCCTTATGGATGGGGACCACGCCATTTGCTGTTGTCACTGGAGGGAAGTCACCGAACTGTACTGCTATCATGTTGGTAGACACCGTCTTTTGCTCAGGCTTCAGAGTGAGCACCTTAGCGTCCACCAAATTTTGGAGAATATCTTTAAAGATGTAACATCTCCGGGTAGGATGACCCAGGAATCTGTGGTAGCGGCAATAATTAGGGTCATCTACCTTCCCTGCTTCATCCGGCTTCCGGATTTCAGGAAGTTGTAGTTTATTATTCTTCCGCAGCAGCTGGAACAAAGTGTCCACGTGCTCCTCCTTGAAGGAATATTGTTTGGGCGTCTTTTGCTTATTAGGCGTTTTGCCCTGATTCGTGGGAGGCGGTACTCGCGTGTAATCAGCTGCTAAGGTCTCTTTTCCTTTAGACCGTTGGGCATTGTTCTGATTACGTTGCTGTTGTTGTTGCGGCATGGGCTGTGCAGCTTCTTCGGCTTTCACCCGAGCGACAATTTCTTCAGCTTGTTCTCCTTGGGACACCAGTTGCCTCCAGGAGCAACATTCTGCTACCCCCATCTGGGCAAGGAGCTGCGTCTGCAGGTTGTGCCTGCAAGTTTCAACCAATGTTGATTGAGTCATACCCGAGGGGCATCGTAATGCCATGCTGCGGAACCTCTCTACATAAACCTTAATAGACTCTCCTTTCCTCTGTTTAGTGGCGAGAAGAGTCGGGACCGAGACCTCGGTGTCGTCTTCGAAGAACCTGGCTAGGAAAAGCCTTTCCAAATCCACCCACTTCTGAATAGATCCAGCAGGCAATTTCATAAACCATTCAAAAGCCACCCCTTTAAGGGTGCCGATGAACAAGCGCGTCAGTATTGCATCATTTGTTACTACATCTCCAGTTTGAGATTTGAAGTAATAGATGTGCTGATTTGGTGATCCCGTGCCATCGAACGGTTGCAATGTTGGAGCTTTGAACTTCGGTGGGTAGGGAGCTATATCCCACTCAGCAGGATAAGGCCTCATCACTCCTTCTTCACGGAGCTCACTTCTGTTGGCGATTGCATTGAGGAGAGCCTCCAGTTCATCCATCTTAGTGGACTGAGGATGCAGTTCTCTTTCCACCTCCTTCTCACCTTCAGAAGAGGATTCCAAATTGTGAGTCTTACGATCTGACTGTTCGTGAGTTTTGTGTTTTCCCTTTGATGTTGTTCTCCGGGAAGATTCAGGTTTTTGGCCTTTTTCTGCTAGAAGCTGGGCCAGCATATCCTTCAATTGGAGGAGTGTCTCCTGTTGCGCTTGGAGTATGACGTGATGCTCGTCTACTCTCTTGGCTATGTCCTCGGGGTTCCCCGCCATATAAGCAGAAACCTCTCGCGCTCCGACAGAGCTGGAAGATTGAGATTCGGCTATTGCTGAATGTTCATTACTCGTTGTAACGCCTCTGGCTAACTTTTGATAGTCAACCGGGCGAATAGCTCCTGTCCGAGTCCGAGTATTCCGATATACTCCTTCGAACTGGTCACAAATTTCCCTAACAGTTGGGGAATGACTTCTTTGTGACTCGTCAGAATCAGAATGTGAGGCTCTTCCTCTTCCAATCATGTTGATAGTGACCTCCGGATATTCAATTTCAGAGGCCTTCTTCTGTCATCGTTGTCGTTTGGGAGGCCTAACGACACTCGTTAATCTGTTGAACACTGACTGCCTAGGCGTAGGTGAACAACAGCTGCATTCGGAGAGGACAGCGGAGATGAGCCGTTCACACTGACATGAATAGGCCATTTGCTGTGTTGGTCTTCCTCTTGACAGTAGTTCACGCAAGTCGGAGACCTGGGAAAGATTTTGTGAGGGTGGAGATGGAACCCCCTGCCTTTGGATGGGTTGGACATGAATATTAAATCCATGTCGTCCTTTCTGGACCTGACGGACCGTGTCATGTTCTTGAGGCGAAGCATGAAGGTCGCGCTTTGGTTTATAAACACGGGGTCGAGGCCTGTGTTTTACTGATGGAACAGATCCTTGTGGGTCTTGTCCCGATTGAACGCACACTTGTGGTGTGCGTTTTGATGTTGAAACAGACCCCTGCGGGTCTTGTTTTGGTTGAACGCACACTTGAGGTGTGCGTTTTGATAATGAAACAGACCCCTTAGGGTCGTTCTTTGTTTGAACGCACACTTGTGATGTGCGTTTGGTTGATGACCCAGACCCTTGAGGGTCAGGTTTTGTTTGAACGCACCCTTGAGGTGTGCGTTTAAATGATTGAACAGACCCCTGGGGGTCTTGTTTTGACTGAACGCACAGCTGTGGTGTGCGTTGAAATGGTTGAACGTGCCTTTGGGGGTCACGTTTTGGGACGCACTCTTGAGGTGTGCGTCTGGGTTGAACAACGCGCCATTGAGGGTCGTGTTTGAGCTGGATAACCCGAGGCTCATAGTCGGGTTCGTTGCCACGAAGTGTGCGTTCTGGAGGAGAAACGCAGGGTTCGGGCAAATTTTCAGAAACGAAGTTCTTGCGTTGAGCCGAAGTTCGGCTATTCTGCAGATATGCTCGCCGCATAGATCTTCTCCTTCGTCGAGCAGCATTTTTCTTGGCCTGTTTCAAGGCCTTGGCCGCAGCGTCGTCGGCGGTGATTGGGCTTTCCTCCGACATAGGTCTCTTTTGACCTATTATGCGCCGTAATGATACGGGGGAGGAATCTTCAACTCGCAGAGCGAGTTTAAGGTCTTGGCCAAAGGAGAGGGCTCTCTTTGGCATCTCAGCAGCAGTGGTGACCTCCTTAGAGGTCTTGTGGGTATCGCGCCTAGCTTTAGGGCTAAGCGACCCAGAGGAGAGAACCTCCTCGAACTTGGCTTGGTCGAACTCTACGACGAGAGTTTCGACGGTGGTTCTGGTAAGGTGGACGTCGGATTGCGCCACCACTTCCTCATCAGAGAAGCTAGTCCCCAGCAGAGTCGCCATCTTTTGTTTGTGGGAAATTTGATGTAATAAGACAAGAAAGAAATGTTGACTTGTATTCTCTCAAAATCAATTACAAATTGAATTCCGATTACAAAAGAGAGGAGAATGAATTTGACTCTCCCCTTTGTTTAATTCTGGGTTCTTCTTGGTAGCGATGGAGTGCTTCCTTCGATTGATCGCGTCGAACTTGCTCTCCGTTGATGATTCGACCGTCCTAATTCACTGGAACAATTGACTTGTGTGATGAATTCGGTTTAGAACTCTTAACAAGTTTAAGAAACTCGGAACGAGTTGAAAACTCTGAAAAGAGTTGTTGAAAACCGAATAACTGGTTTGATATACTTAGCTTGCGTTGCAAGCTTAGTCACGAACTCTTAAATGAGCTTTAGAACTCAGAGCGAGTTGAAACTCTGTAACAGAGTTGTTAGAACCGAAGATTCGGTTAATAGCCAAGCTGATTTACCACTGATGAATGGATTCTCTGGGATTTGTTTAACTGATCGTTGATCAGTTCTTTGATCTCCAAGAGATCTCCTCCTCCGTGCTGTTGAACTGTTGAGGTTTGTTGACCTTGGACGGTTTTGATGCCAGCTCCTTCAACCTTCTACGGTTTTTTGTTGCTGAAACCGATCAATCAACCAATCACCACCCCCTAAATCTGCTCCTGAGTGAGCGAAAATCCCTCAGAACGTGGGATAACGGTTTTAAAGCCGTTCGACTGGTGTTTGAACGAGTCAAACGCCTGATTTGGCGTTCTAGGCCTTAGCTCTGCGTCTAAGGTCTGAGACGCAGAGTTAAACCTTTGTCAAAGGTTGGAAACGCATAGGCCGCATGCGTTCTGGACTTGGAGACGCACAGGTCACTGGTGCGTTAAAATCAACTCTGCGTCAAGAGTTTGGGACTCATAATTGAGTCTGTTGAAGAACGCACGTTATGTGTGCTTTTTGTGCTTTAACTCTGCGTTCAGAGTTATCTGTCTGTTGAAGAACGCACAGTTTGTGTGCGTTTCGAATTTTGAGAAATGCAGAAGTGAACTTCTGCATTTGATAGAGGTTGTTGACTTGTAACCTCTATTATGACATTGCAAAGACCGCTGTTTATTGATCTTTGACCGTTACGAGATTATGAGAGTCGTCAGATTGTAACTCTCACCCTCGATTGTGAAGGCCACTGAATAGAGTTTTCATCAGCTGTCGGAAGGGTCGTCGAATTGTAACTCCTCTCGATCTGTATGAAAAGTCTTCTATTTGCAGCTTTCGATTGTCGGCGCGAAAGCTATTTGATTGTAGCTTTCGTTGTGAGAGCTAGTCGGGAATCAACATCCATAGTGTCTTTTAGACGAATATTTACCCACAGCTCTCTATCCAACAACTCACCAACTAAGTCTGACCTTTTACTTCTAAAATTATTACACTGCTCATCAGCATTCTTAATAGTTGATAATATAATATTAATCAAGCTGTTGTCGCAGCCATCAAGATCAATCATCTCAGGCATGAAGCCATGTTTGTGGCGATTGCAGAATCGCAAATGCAGTGATTAGAAAGTCGTTTGATTGTGACTTCCATTGAGGGTCAGCTATCCATTGTGATTTTTAGACAGCCTACAATTTGTTTAGTGATCATGTCAAGGATCTAGATATGTTGACCCTTGATTATGAGGAGTGGTTGAATGATGATAAAAGAAGTCCCCTATATATCCCTTCCATTCCTCACCAGTACTCATTTGTACACATGAAGAAGCAAACCGAAGGATGAGAGATACCGTGGCATCTTATAGATGATCATGAGCAGCCTCATTGTGGCTTCATTTCCCATCATAGGACTCTAAACTCATATGGATATAACTATATTCGTGGTCTTCAACCGGGAATTTTGGGGCTTGATACGGCACCGCCAGATGAAATGTCAATAGCCGCCAGCACAGTAAGGAATCGTCTTTCCAGACATGGGAGGAAACTCACCATGAGAGACTTCAGGGTCTATGGTTGGGTTCACTCGCCACCTAGGAAGTGGTGGATTCACATGACAGGCTATGTCCTTGGACGCTTGGGGGAACGAACTGAAACGTAGTGGATTGTATTCTCTAGTACGCGCCACTATGTATGGCTTACAAATCAGCAAACACCATTTCTAGGTATTGTTAGAGATTTACAATCCTGATACCAACACTTTTCTAACCGGCAATGGAGATTTAGGGTTGTCTCTTCATAAGATGCAAAAAGTTTCCAGCCTACCGATGGGTGACAAAAACCCGTATCAACAATATTTTCCTTCGAACTGGCAGCTGAGACAGTTGAAGAGGGCCTCTTCTAACATATACGACACGTTCTGGGATCTTACCTATAATTACCACACCTCACTGATTAGCGTAGGTTTACTGGAGAAGAAGAGGACACAAATAAGCTTGAAGTAGTTTGCTGATTAGTTGTTTCAGCACTTGGAGAGTAGTTTTGGTGAAGTCATTCGTCAATTAGCCTCTTTGACTCCTTCAGTGATTAATAACTTTGTTGCGGTGATTAGCATCCAGTCATTTACTTCTTCGGCTGTCGAGGATCTTTTTCTAGCAGGGACCAAGTTTTAGTCCTTTTTGTAGCATGCGCAAAAGTGTATCCGACTTATGACTCTTCTGGCAGGGTATCTCGCCATTTGGTTGAAGAAGTGCATCATTCCGTATTAGTTTTCTGATGCTTTTCCAATTGAGGTTCTATTCCCGGATGTTCAACATGCTCATGGGAAGGACCTTTCTCTACTTTCGGCCATGGTCGCCGGTATTCATTGTGGGCTTAGATATATGGTCAGCAGCTTTATACATATGGGGTCTGAACCATCGACAGAGATTCCTTTTGTGAATGTTTAGTTCCCCTATACATACCTTATGACATGGCTCGTCCTTCATCGGCCCGAGTTGATGTCGGCACCAGGCTCCACAGACACTTCAGTACCTCTCTTGCAGTCATTAGAAGAGAGTAGATAGTTTGCGAAGCACTTTACTAATGCCAAGCATGAGCTTCAAGTCTGTAATAGTTAGGAATAGTCAAATGTTTTCCTTGCTTCTTGGGTCGTTACGACTAGGTATTGGTTGATAAAGAAAAGCCTAGGACCGGTCGAACCTCTCTTGTTATGGGTTGCTTCCGGTGGTTGGTGAATATCCGCCCCGAATACCTTGTCCATCGAGTGAAGTGTCGTCGCCATATAGAACCATATTTGCCCTATCTGTTCGCTTGTCAATTCGGTTGTGACCAACTATATGTTGGAAATTCGAACCGAGGCTTGAGGACCGTGGGAGGTCTTATGGACAGTGTTCGAGCATGGATTTGGACTATGACAGGTTGCACGGGTGCTACCTTCACTCTTCCTGCATCCAAGCACAAGTTGTGACTTACCTTCCTCAGCTATAAGTGGCTTATTTCTGTGAATGAGCTCATAAATGTGAGAGACATTGTAGAGTTGGAGGCTGAGAATTTAGTTCGAGCTAATGTTAAAGCTGCTCATGACGCTGAGCTTTTGAAGAAGCAGGGGTAGAAGCCTGTCAGACTTTCCCACAGAGGCAGAAATAGGGTGGATGATGATGAGGAACTCCTTCCTACCAATGACGATGGGGAGACTTCTGAAGAAGACCTTCGAGATATGGATATCAAACGTAGAGGCGATGAGGGAGAAGTTGAGACAGGTCTGTTAGACTCTTTCTTCTCTAAATTACTGAGTCTCGCGTTTGCTCATCGATCTATCAGACTCTATTTTCCCTAAACTTACGAGAGGTTTTGTTTACTTATCCTAACAAGATGACTCTTGTTACCCCAGGTAGGATGGTTGAAGAAGATGAGCCTCTTATCCTCCGTCACGTGAGATTATGGTCTTCGACTAAGTCTGCTACACGGGTTGAGGTACGTGCTAAATCCAAATATGAGAGGTCTAGTACCCACACGGAGGCTCGCTTCCCTAAGTGGAAGAAGATGGTGAATATGTCGTATGTCGATCCGCGCATTTGCCAGGCAGAGTTACTTAGCCATGTACCCATTGGCGAGAAGGTAATCCCTCACCACTATCTCTAATTAGCTCTCTTATGGATTCTTTGAACTTAATCATGTTGTAATACCCCAACCCTTAAGAGGGTGTTGTGATTAGTATTAATAGATTTGATTGGAATACTCATACCACCAAGATGCATCTTCTTTTCGAGAACCCAACTCTTAGAAACTCCAAAGTTAAGCGTGTTTGGCCTGAAGAAATTCTAGGATGGGTGACCCCCTGGGAAGTTTTCCAGGGAGCACGTGAGTGAGGACAAAACGTGCTGAAAAGATATGTGGTGGTTTGTGAGGTCAGTCCATCAGATCTAATAGTATACCGACTCCGG
>BQKN01000672.1:491238-502460 GCA_022839385.1 Asparagus kiusianus | reverse complement strand
TCCAGGGAGCACGTGAGTGAGGACAAAACGTGCTGAAAAGATATGTGATGATTTGTGAGGTCAGTCCATCAGATCTAATAGCGTACCAACTCCAGGATTCCGGGGCAAGGCGTTACACATGTCTTATGTTTCAAGGGGTCATAGGGAGGATCTTCTCCAACTTTAACCATTTCGATGGCCTGAGCTTCGTGCAGCAGATATGTGATGCTATTGGCGATGATCTTGTGCATGTCAAGGCAGGCGAGGGTGTTAGCTAGGGTAGCAATATTGAACCGAGGATTCTAAGCCCACGTACATCTAATACCGGTAGTACACCATTCGAGTGGAAATTAAAAGAGTTAGGCAATTCAAAACTTGTTCTCCCTTTATTCGTTTCCACACTTCGTTCTATTTTAGACAAATTGAAGGATGTGGGCATGAATGTCGGGGTAAAAGAACCTTCTTCAACTGTTGAAGGTGAATCTGATTCCCCCTATTATGAATTCTAGCCTCTTTCTATTTTACTCAACGTTTAAGCTCTTGTGTAGATGCCACACTAGAGAGACCGGTCGAGGAGGAAGC
The DNA here is from genome assembly GCA_022839385.1 of Asparagus kiusianus. Classification (NCBI taxonomy): domain Eukaryota; kingdom Viridiplantae; phylum Streptophyta; class Magnoliopsida; order Asparagales; family Asparagaceae; genus Asparagus; species Asparagus kiusianus. Next base: position 501,899 of record BQKN01000672.1, on the reverse strand, counting down.
ATTTCATGGTGTGGATCCTGGAGGATTCAGCAAACACGTATTTGTCTCAGCATCGAGATTCTTAGGATCTGATACTAGACTGCTCGTTGATATATTGGTAAAGCAGGCCAATTGAGGAGCTGCAGAACCATCCGCTAAGGGTGGTTCATCTGCAAGATACATCTGATTCACAGATTGTTCTCATTCATCTTTCAATGTTTTACTCAAACATATGGGAGTTTACTATAAGACGAGCTTTTGGAGCTGATACAGCTATGATCCCCGACATTTCTAGCCTGCCTGAGAGTTGTGCCCCTTCATCATCGGAGGGAGCTATGGCTACAACTCAGCCGCATAGTCCTCAGCTTCAGGCTATTGTTCCTTCAGATCTGATGGAGACGAAGATTGTGAGGTCTTCTGGTAGAGTCTATATACCGACGATAGTTATGCCTACTGTCATTTCAGGGATCGTTGAGATTAGTTTCGCAAAACCCAGTACAGGACACTAAACTGAAGGGACCTCTGCTGGTGATGGTGAGTTCATAACTTACTCTGAGTTTCCCCACTTGTTCTAAAGTTTCTTATTATTTTGTATGATTATTTGTAGGGCTTCCATTGTCTCAATATAAGCACATTATAGCCTTACTATCTGATACTGATCTAGGCATAGACATGTTCCAGATAGACCTTGAGAGTTTTCTTACTTTCTTGGGCAAGATGGTCAAGAGGATCGTTCATCATGGATTCTATTTTGATCAGTATAGACGATCTCTTGACCGCCATATGATGATGATTAGAGAGGAGGGGTACCTAAAGCTAGCTGATTCCCTCGTTGCAGATCTTGTCGTACTGGAGTGCGAATCCCAAGAGTTAAGGGAATGGAGGACTAGAGGTGTTTCCTCTTTTGTTGCTACTTAGTTGGAATCTGAGTTGAAGTAGTAGCATGACTCCAGAGCATCTATTGGACATGATCTTCAGTCACAGGAGAGCTCTGTTACGCAGATGAAAGCTAATCTCTTAAGGAAGGACAAGGCTAAGGCTGAATTACTTAGCTCTTTAGATTCGGTCGACGAGGAGATAGCTAAACTCAAGAAGGCCTTGAAGTATACCGAAGAATCTCATGCTATTCTTGAGGGCGACTTAACCAATGCTAAAGACTCTCGAAGACAGACATTAGAGAAGCTAGAGCATGCAAAAGAGAAGTTGGCTATGTTGAGGAGCACAATCGCGAAGACACTAGATACATTTAAAGATTTCATTCGGGCTGAGTTGCAGGCTAAACTCGAGCGGAGCTTTGCTGATGATCTCTCTATGTTGGAACTTCGGATCCTCAGTCGTGGATTGTACTTGGAGTGATAGTTTCTACTTTTGTATTTTCATTTTGACTTTAATAACGAAACAAAGTCTTTTACTTAGCGCACTCTTATCTTTATTATGATCATTATCCAATCTAGGATGAATAACCATAACACCTATAGGAGTTTAGGCAAATCCTCAGCCATCAACAGATTTAGCATGTCTTTACCAATTATTGTTTGAATCGGGCTAGTATACAGATTGTTTAAGTCCGTTCTGCATGGGATGTTATGCTAAAAGAATGAATTCTTTTAGACTTAGTGCTATGATTTTAAATACATAGAATTAATCATCCCTTGCGGGATGCTCATAGGATTTTGATCAAATCCTTAGCCATAACCAGATTTGGCATGCCTTTACTGATTATCGTTTGAACTGGGCTACTATGTGAATTGTTAGAACCCGTTTCACATGTAATGTTGTGTTAAAAGAATGAATTCTTTTAGACTTAGTGTTATGATTTTGAATACATAGACTTGGTCGTTTTAACAGGAACGTACAACTCGACAATGCGTATTAGGCGCAGACTTACCTCAGTTTGAGGATTGAGATAAATTCCTTCAGGTACGAATCCTAGTGTCTTTTTCACAAAAAAACTAAATGGCAACGCATGTTAAGTGTAGACTTATCTCTACCCAGGGTTCGAGATAAACCCCCCCCCCCCCCATGCCTAAAGGCATGGATTTTGGTTGCTATAATGTTGAATACGTAGACTTGATCGTTTTCATGGGAACATACAACCCAATAGTACGTATTAGGCACATACTTATCTCGGTTTGAGGATTAAGATAAATTCCTCCAGACATGAATCTTGGTATCTTTTCGTAAAAAAGACTAAACGGTAACGCGTGTTAGGAGTAGACTTATCTCTACTCAAGGTTCAAGATAAAATCCCCCATGGCTAAAAGGCATGGATTTTGGATGCTACGATATTGAATACATAGACTTGGTCGCTTTCACGGGAATGTACAACCCTGCAGTACGTATTAGGCGCAGACTTATCTCAGTTTGAGGATTAAGATAAATTCCTCCATAAATGAATCTTGGTCTGTCTTTTGACTGAAAAGACTAAATGATAATGCGTGTTAGATGAAGACTTATCTCTACTTAGGGTTTAAGATAAAATCCCCCATATCTAAAAGGCATAAATTTTAGTTGCTACGATGTTGAATACATAGACTTGGTCATTTTCATGGGAACGTACAACCCGATAGCGCGTATTAGGCGAGACTTTTCTTAGTTTGAGGATTGAGATAAATTCCTCCAGGCACGAATCCTGATGTCTTTTTCGCAGAAAAGACTAAATGGCAACGCGTGTTAGGCGTAGACTAATCTCTACTCAAGGTTCAAGATAAAATCGTCCATGCCTCAAAGACATGGATTTCGATTGTGTGGAAAGATTGTGTCTTTTCTTAGGACAAAGATGAACCCAATGCTGGAGAGGAAGAATTTTATATTCTATCTCCAGGTCTTCTTTTGAGGTAAACATAAACCCGATACGAGAGAGAAAGAATTTTATAATCTATCTCCCATAGCTGGAGATGAAGAATTTTATATTCTGTCTCTATGATACAGAAGAAACTAAAAGTGGGATCTGCACTTCGAGAATATTAGAAGGTGAAACTAAGAGTGGGATCTCCACTCTAAGAATCGAAAAGATCTAGATAACCTTAACTTTTATAGGATTAGTTACCCGATTAGAAGATGATTTTATTGTTTATCGAGATAAAATCCCAACTTTTGTGTAAACCATTGGGAGGTTTAACAGAGTGGGAGTTTGAGACAACCCTAACTTTTATAGCTTTGATCATTCAACTTAGCTGGAGGCCTTTTGTTTATCGAAAGGAAATTCTGGTTTTGAAAGTGGACCTCTCATTCATTGAAGGAATCGAGAGGGGATTTTGGTTTTGGTCCTAACTATAGAAAGGTTTGACCAAAAAACAGTTGGAGGGAAGATACAGTTAACAATAGGAATTTTGACTTATATAAATCACTCAGTGGGGGTTTTTAATGTCAAGTAATAATGACTTAACACGAAGATGGGGGTGTCACGTCAGACCTTAATAGTGCGAGTGTTAAAGGCTTGGACATAGTAGGAGTTTCGGTGGATTTAACCAAGAAGAATTTGGTAGGCCCACCATTATTTGGTTTGATTGATAAGGGATTTTATGATGGAGGATCATAAATTATCAAGCACTCCACAACTTAACTGTAGGGGTTTCGTGAGGAAAGATTGATCGAATAGGGTCATCAAATCTTATCTCGACGAAAGAAGGCTCCAAAATATAGTGGGAGGTTCTTAATCATCATTTTATTGAGATTAATAATGACTTATCCACACAATTAGTTTTGATATTAAATAGTCAGCCGATCTTGGGTTATCCTTAGGAACACCGTGAATAGTGTTCTCCAGGAACTTCTCGTTAAATAGGTTATCTCGAACATACTATGGATAGTACTTTTTCAGAAACTTCTCATGTATTGGCACCATAAGCTTGTCACCGTTTTGAGTGACCAGGCGATATGCGCTGTTTGAGGAAACCGTCTCTACCACGAATGGTCCTTCTCATTTGGGTTAGAATTTTCCCTTCTTCTTAGAATTAAGGATCATCGATCATCGAACGGTAAGGACCAAATCTTCTTCTTTAAAACTCTGTTGTCTTACTTTCTTATCAAAAGCCCTAGAGATTCTGGCTTGGTAAAATTGAATTTGCTGTTGAACTTCTAGACGCTTTTCATCTAACACCTCGAGTTCTTCAAGATGTTTTCGATCTTGTTAATTAGTCGTCATCCCCGTTGCAAGCGCAATACGCAGGGATGGAATTTGAATCTCTAACAGGAGGACGGCTTCACACCCTTACACCAGAGAATATGAGGTTGCACCAGTAGGCGTGCGCACTGTGGTGCGATAGGCTCAAAGAGCTTCGCTAAGTTTCTCATCCTAGTCTCACTTGTTAGTTATCATAAGCTTTGACAAAATCTTTATGAATGTTTTGTTTAATGTCTCAGCCAATCCATTTGCAATAGGATTGTATGCCGTTGATGAAACATCTTCAATCGCAAAACCTGATGAAGGTGTTACTGACAAACTGAGGGTCGTTGTCATGCACGATTTACCTTGGCACACCATATCATTAAATAATATGGTGTTTGATGAATGCGATAATGTTGCTCGTCTTTACTTCTCTGAGAAGAATAGTTTCAGCCCACTTGGAGAAATAATCAGTAATCACCAAGATGAAACGGTCGCCTTTAACCGATGGTGGGAAAATAGGGCCAACTATGTCCATTCCCCATGTCTCAAATGGCCATGAAGTGACCGAAGGGTGTAAATGCTCCAGGGGTGGGTGCATGTAGCTTGCATGCATTTGGCACGCATGACACCGCCGGGCATAATCAACTGTGTTCCTGATCATGGTTGGCCAATAATATCATATTCTTCTGAGATGATCGCAGATCTTAGGATCGGTCTAATGTGCACCACATGTTCCATCATGCACTTCTTTAAGAGACTCTTCCGCTTCTTTGGTTGAAAGGCATCGGAGAAGCAAATCGTCGTATGCATGACGATATAGTGTCTGGGTCACCGTGTTATAATAAAATCTCGACGCTCTTCATCGGACCGAGTCTCTTTCTTTTATATCTTGCAGAAAAATACCATGCACGACATAGTAAATAATAAGGAACCGCCAATCTCGAGTCTTGAGGTTAATTCCGGTCGTGTGCGCTACTTTTGCATCTAAAGCGCAGTCTGGTATGATGAGTTGGTGAGTCCTTAGGATAACCACTTGTTCAGTGTCGGGAGGCTGTGCTAGAGACACTGCTAATGTCATTAGTGCATCTGCATGCATATTTTGGGGACGCTCGATGTAGAATCCTTCAAACGAGTCTGCCATCTCAATGGCTGCTTTATGGTATAGAATCAAACTCTGATTTCTAACTTCATACTCTCCATGTATTTGGTTGACTATTAGTTAGGAATCGTCAAAAGCTTCAAGGTACTTGACCCCCAGCTCTTTGGCGAAACTAAGTCCAATAAGCAGTATCTTATTTCCAACCCTTTTATTAAAGTCAGGTTATCCTTAAGAATATTTTAATATTCTTTAGGAACTTCTCATCGGATACCAGGTAAACAGTTTATACTCATATACCTGTTAGAGTTTCGGAAGAAACAATGTATACTCATGTACGTTTTAGAGTGGTCGCCGATACTTACTTGGTTTATTATCTGATTATGACGTCAGCCTCAACTAGGCCTTGGATTCTATTTTTAAGAATGAAGAAAGCCCTAGTGGGATGAAGGACCCTCTTATGAGACGCCTAGTATTTTTGGTTTGGACTTTTGTTGGCTTCCTCCTAATTTTTTAATAGGTCGCAGCTTGATTTTGTCATGGTTCAGGAGGTACTTGAGTATGGCTAGAGCTTCATGATCTTTGAAAGGGTACTGCTGAGTTTGAGGCAACTGTTGTGGCAATTGCTGCTGTAATGTTTGATTAACAGTAGTCACGGGCACTGTTAGTTGGTTACTCTCAGCCCTCTTTCTTTTGATTAAGTGTTTGACGGAGGTAGTGACTGACTCTCCATCCTTCTGCTTCTTGTCCTCATCTTCATCTCTCATTGAGAGATGTTGAGGAGAAGTAATCGGGCTACTCTTTGTATCATGGGGGGTGCAATTAAACTACTCCCAGTGTTATTGAAGGGTGTTTCAATCTTGATGACTTCATCCATGCTTGGATTGTTGTCGTCTGCTCCATTTTAGACGGGCGTGATAGGTATAGTGCGACGATTAGACTCAGCCTGATAACTTGACTCAGGTAGTTGAAGCCTTTGAGCCTGTACCTCCCTTTATTTGTTGCATGGCCGACTCTATCTCAGCTTCAAACTTTTCTTTTTGCTTGGTTAAAGCTTCTTAAACTATTTGGGTTAGCTATTCAGGAATGATCGTGAATGCCTCTCTGGTACTTTTAGAAAGATGCAATAACTCACATAGAGTTATCTTCACTAGAATGTTAGTCAGTTGGGTCATAACATCGAGGCGGTATGGAGTGTTTGAACTTCCTGGTTTATCTTCTTCAATCGGATGATTGAATCGAAACTGCTTTAGAACATCTTGATGCTAGGGCTCTTTATCTTTCTACTTGGCTGTAATCTCCTTTTGTTTAGGTGTTGACTACTATTGAGAAGTTCCTTTAGAAGGATTAGGAGTGGTCATAACCACCCCTTGCTTAGCTGGCTGATCGGCCAACTTTGATTAGTCGAACCGATATTTATTTCCACTTCTAGTGGAAAAGGTCGGTTCTTCGCTGGTAGCAAAAGCTTCATGCTCATCATCGAAAGGTGGAAATGTAGGGATTCCTTTATCATTTTCCTCTGAAATAGCTATAGTTGCACGATAAGATTTCCCCTTACCTTTGGACTTGGATTTCTTCTTGGAGGTGGATCCTGTCCATTGCTCATCTTGAAGTAGATCAAGATGAACCCAAAAAATTTCACCATTAGGAGCCGTGCGTGGCACTAGCCCTTTCTGGCATTGTCCGTGAGGATCCTCATTAATTGTCCTCATCCCTACCCTTGTCACAGGTTCTGGTCAAAACTACATTAGGGGAACAGAGTCGAAACTGATGCTTACTACATTTGCACCCACTTCCTTTTCCTTGGATTACTTTACAATGATAATCCTAACGTCAATCAATGCTTGAATTTTAACATTAAGAGCATAGCACGTCTTGGTGGGATGATGAACTACTCTGTGGAACGCGTAATACCGCGGATCTATAGTCTTCTTAGCTTCCTCATGATCGGTGATTGGAGGTAGCTTGTTGTTGTTGTTTTCTAATAAGTATTTGAAAATACCAAGGACCTCGTCTTCCTTAAAGGAGTATTCCTTCAGGAACTTTGGCTTAGAAGCCTTCTGTTGCCTTGGAGGTTGTTGCTACTATTGAGGCGATTGCTAGTTAGGTGCTTGTTGTTGTGACTGTTGTTGGGGTTGCAATTAGAATGTTTGATTTGCATCCATCGCATTCATCTGTGCCTTCCCTTTACCACGAGGGGTGAAGATCTGTTTTGGGGCATTAGTTGCGACTTGCTATTTCAGCTTTCTTCCTTTTAAGGAAGGGTTCGGCTTGCTCCTCGCGTACTTTTAACTCTTTCCAAGTCTTGGATGGTGCGATACCCATAGCTTCCAGTACGTCTAAGGAAAGGTTGTTATAACATGTTTGGAGGATGAATTCCTCAGTGACCGGATCTCGGTAGTTCATCGCCTTATTCTGGAAGCACTTGATGAAGTTCTTAACTGATTCTCCATCTTTTTGTTTCTCATCAAATAGTGTCCTGATTGTCACCTCTGTGTCATCATCTAAGAAGTTGGCGAGAAATATGCTCTTTATGTCGTCCCAACTATTAATACTTCCTAGCTTGAGACGGTGGTACCACTCGAAGGCAGTCGTATGAAGGGTCCCCATGAATGGTCGTACCATCAGAGATTCATTGCCTAAAATGACCCCTAGGTAGGACTTGAAATAAATCAAGTGTTGAGTGGACGAACCCTTTTTGTTGGACAGCGTGAAGTTAATCAGCTTGAACTTCACCGGGTACGGAATGGTAGGACCACCCCTTGAGCAGACATCAAAGTATTGATTTTGGTTTTGAGGTCTTTCATTTTTAGATCTTCGCCTGCATCTTTCTTTGGGCGACCTTGAAGAGGAATGGTAGGACCACCCCTAGTGTTGGTGTAGTTGGTAGGGCTACCCACAGTGTTGAGACCATCTTCAGTATTTTTATCATCGGGAGAGGTATCGATATTAATATTCTCCTCCACTTCTACGTCTCTATCTACCTGATTGGTGGTATGGTGACGACTAGATTCACTGTGCTAATTTGACAACTCTTAGAGCTGCAGGACATGTACATCCTTGACCCATTGTACGACCATCTCCATCTCGAATTTGAAATCCTCCTTCTGCTTAGCGAAGGCTTCTTGAAGGAGCTAGGCCATCTACTCAGTAGTGATCATGAATGCTTCTCGAGATCGCCCCGTACTAGATACGATGTTATTAGAGCTAATTGCAGAGCATGTATCTAATGTCTCATCATCCGAGGATTCCTCTACTTAGTCTAGGTCTAATAGTCCTGATCCGTACCCAAGTAAGGCGCTGAGATGCTCCGGGGAAAGGATCATGACTAGGACGCCGAGTTGACTTGTTCTTATCGACCATGTTAGTGGTGACTTCTGGAAGTTTGACACCCTGACCAACTGATCTTCACTTACGGAAGCACTTTGGCTTAGGTTTGAACATTCCAGTAGAGATCCTTTCGAATACTGAGACCCTCCGTGAAGTAGTCTTGAGGTAGCTACATTCTGATAATAATACCCTGATTAATCTCTCAAAAGGACAGTGAGAGTCTACTTCTAGGGTATTTCTCTATCGAGACTCACCCCCAGTCCAATAGTACAACTCATCAACGTTACAGCCAGAGCAACCTATCAATTGTTCACTTGTTCTTTCGTGTATATGCTATCGTCTGTTGGATGCGTCTTCATCTGATTAGATAATGGCTCATTGGCGTTCACAAGAGTCACTCGTTTGGAATCATGCCTTTGTAAGGGTGAAATCTTAACGGGCTCCTAGTTTTCTGCATGCACACCCAAGTGGGTAGTTACAGGAATAGTCTTGTTGGGAGATCGTACAGAGGTCATGTACGACCCTCAGTCTGAAGAGTCACTCGGGATTTGTTCATTGGTCCTAAGCGTTCTTTGATAAGAGCTAACCTCGATCTTTGTGTAGAGGACCCAGGCGATCCTTCAACGAATTTCTAAATTTGTAGAGATCCATGCTGTCATAGGGCTTCACCGGAGGTGCGAGAGCATAAGAAGCGGGATCTATAATTGATGAACGCTAGGGAGCAGCCTTGGAAGTGGAACTGAGTGAGAGACATGACTGGGGTCTCTTGTCAGGTAGAGACACCTTAACTATCTTCAGTGCAGTTTTAGGAGTTATCTTAGGCTTTGGCATCCAAACCTACTTAGATATTGGTGATTCTTTGATCACCTCTTCTTTTTAGAATTCTTGTGCCTTTCACACAAGGATCCGGGCATGCGTAAGAAGTGCGCGACACTTCTGGATGCGGTTGGGAGGAGGATCCCGATGCTTGCTGCAGAGATAGTTTAGCCACTTGGCGCCTGTTCATGGGAAAAATCGTGTCTTTCTTCATTGATTCCATTGTACACTCTTGTAACAGTTTATCGATTACAAAAATCCGGTCTTTTTATAAGATCCGGTTACAATGAAAATCAAATAAAAGAAAAGAAAGATTACAACTTTGTTTCCTTGTTTGTCGAAAAAATCGCAAGCTCCTGTTATTCGGTCGCTCGCTTGCGTGGGTTGTTTGCTTGCGCTGGGGTTTATCCGTGGAACACCGTGAGATCTAGATCCGGTCGGATCTACACAGTATAACGGGTATTATTTCACCAAGGAAATAATAGCCGGAGGGATTGTTTCACCAAGGAAACAATCGCTCAAACCTCGGGATCAAAGACCAAGCTTTAACCCGGAGTATAACGACGTAAATCTGAGATCCGGTCCTCTAGAACTCCTGCCTTATTTGGCGTTGACAATCGCCGGGCACCAGATCCGGATGAGCAAGTCTTCAAGTCCCCAAAGATTGAATCTTTTTAAGATCTGAGTCTTCAGTTCTGCAGGGCTTCGCCTCTCTCTAAAAATTCCAACCCCTTCAAATGAACAACCCCCTCTCCTATTTATAGCCAAGCGTCACTGTGCCCGTGCGCACGCGTGGCCAACACACAAGAGGGGGGGAAAGAGAGCCGGCCACCTTAAGGTGGCTCGGCTCATGCCGAGCCACCTCAGGGTGGCTCGGCCACCGAGCCACCTTAGGGTGGCTCGGCTTGGGCCGAGCCACCTTGGGGTGGCTCGGTTTCGGCCAAGTCCCCCGGGTGTTCTGGGTTCCGTCGTTCGGTTGTTGCTTTGTCCGTGATTCGGGTTTGTGGTTGACTTGGTCTGGAATCGATTTGTTGACTTGATTCCCGATTTGGCAGTAAATCCACTTCTGAGTTCGAGTCCAAAGCTGATCTTGATTCGATCGCGATTCATCCGAATCCGTTCTTGGTTGGACGACTCATTGACTCCTCGAACCGTTGGATTGATTCCGCACGCGAATGCATTCTATTGATCGCGTGCAATTCGTTGACCTCGTCGCCTCGTCACTCAATGTTCGTTGATTTGTCGATTCCTCATGTCGAGCTATGCCGAGGGACCTATAGGCAATTTTATACGCCTACAGCGCCTTCTAAACTCTAGATTCGCTTGGTA
>BQKN01000672.1:444873-466238 GCA_022839385.1 Asparagus kiusianus | reverse complement strand
CTCGGTTTTGACCGAGCCCTCCAGGTGTTTGATGTTTTACCTCTTTGTTGTTTTTCGGTTTCGCGGTTTCGCTGTTGATTTGGACTCTGATTTGTTGATTTGAATCCTGATTTGGCAGTAAATCCGCTGTGTCATTCGAGTTTAAGTCCGGATCCGATCTTGATTCGATCTTGATTCATTCGAGTCCGCTATTGGTTGGATGACTCGTTGATTCCTCGATCCGTAAGCTTGGTTGTGCACGCGATTGGAAGTATTCCATTATTTGCGTGCGATTCATTAACCTTGTCACCTCGTTAATCCGCTTCGTTGCGTCTCACTTGGCTTCGATATTGTGGTCTAACGAACATGCTTGGATTCATCGCCCAATGGTTTGTTGGTTTGTCGAATCACCTTGTCGAGCTGTGTTAAGGGACCTATAAGCAGTTTTATACGCCTACAGATACCCCCTCCAAAAGTTTTCTAGCCTTGTTCTTTTACAGAAGAGTCTGGAATACTTTGGATATGATTGTCCCAACCTTCAATCGGTGTAACGGAACCTTGGAATGGCTTCTGTTCTTGATTCTTTCAATCCTCCAGGCTATTCGGTGCTTTGTCGAATGTCTGTAAGAATTCCGGTGCTGCATTTATTGTCTGACCGTTGTTGGAATTTCAAACTTAAAGCTAATTCCTGATTTTCTGATCTTTAGCTCGTGTTTGTTGTTTCAACATAGAACTGACCATCGATTATTGGTGTTGAATCTTCATTTGCAACGCGTTGTCCGACGTTGAGCTTCATTGTGACACGTTGTCCGGCGTTTGAGCTTCATTGTGACACGTTGTCCGGCGTTTGAGCTTCATTGTGAAGCGTTGTCCGGCGTTTGAGCTTCATTGTGATGCGTTGTCCGGTGTTTGACACAGTTTATACTCGTACGTTTGCTGGAGTATACACAGTTTTAGGCTCTTAAGGTATTGGAGCGTGGCAGATACTCGAGTCATGAGACCAACTAACGGAGTTGATGCGTTAATGACTCGTATTTATAGAATTTTTGGCAAATTCTCAGCCATCAACGGGTTTGATGAGCCTTTACCGACTACCGTTTGAGTCGGGCTAGCATGCAGATTTTTTGAGTCTGTTCCGCATGTGACGTTAAGCTAAAAGAGTTAACCTTTTTAGTGCTACGATATTGAATACGTAGACTTCGTCTTTCTCTTGTGAAAAGACTAAACAGCGATGTGTATGAGACGTTGACTTAGGATTTTTGGCAAATCCTCAGCCCTCAACGGATTTGACGTGCTTTTACCGATTACCGTTTGAATCGGGCTTACATGCGGATTGTTTTAGTCCGTTCCACATGTGACGTTGTGCTAAAGGAATGAACTCCCTTAGACTTTGTGCTATGATGTTGAATACATAGGCTTTACCATTTATTACGGGAATAGGCTACCCGGCGACGCGTGTTAGGCGTTGACTTTAGGATTTTTGTCTAACCCCCAGCCTTCAACGGATTTGACATGCTTTTACCGATTACCGTTTGAATCGGGCTTACATGCGGATTGTTTTAGTCCGTTCCGCATGTGACGTTGTGCTAAAGGAATGAACTCCCTTAGACTTTGTGCTATGATGTTGAATACATAGGCTTTACCATTTGTTACGGGAATAGGCTACCCGGCGATGTGTGTTAGGCGTTGACTTTAGGATTTTTGGCTAACCCCCAGCCTTTAACGGATTTGATTAGCCTTTACCGACTACCGTTTGAGTCGGGCTAGCATGCGGATTGTCTAAATCCGTTCCGCATGTAACGTTGTGCTAACGGAATGAACTCCCTTAGACTCTTTGCTACGACTTTGAATACGTAGACTTCGCCATTGTTATGGGAATATGCTACCCGGCAACGTGTATTAGATGCTGACTTATCCCTATTTAGGCTTCGGGATAAAGGTCCCCAGAATTATGTCCTGGTGTCTTCTTAGATAGTAAAAGACTAAGCTGGCGACGCGTGTTAGGCGTCGGCATATCCTTTCTTAGGATTCAGGATGAAATTGCCCATGTATGTGAGGCATGGATTTTGGCGTTATTAATAACAACCTGCCACAATATTGAATATGTAGACAGGTGTTCTTTTTAACGATTAAAAACTAACCGGCAACGCGGGTTAGGCGCAGACTTATCCCTGCTTAGGTTTCAGGATAGGATACCCCAGAATTGAACTCTGGTGTATTTTCTGTGGAGAAAGACTAAACCGGTAGCGTGGGTTAGGCGCAGACTTATCCCTGCTTAGGTTTCAGGATAGGATACCCCAGAATCGAACATAGGTGTCTTTTTCTACGGAGAAAGACTAAACCGGCAGCCGCATATTAGGCGCAGACTTATCCCTGCTTAGGATTCGGGATAAACTTCCTAGGATGAATCCTAGATTGATTAATTCTTAAAAAAAAGGTTGGTGTGGGAAAGGAAGAATTTTATATTCTATTTCCCGGACTTCTTTTAGGGAGAAGGCGAACCCGAATACAAGGTAGGAAGAATTTTATATTCTATTCCTTGATTCTGGAAAGGAAGAATTTTATATTCTATTTCCAGCGCAAAAGAAAGTAGAAGTGGGATCTCCACCCCCAGAATCCATAAAGGTGAAACTAGAAGTAGGATCTCCACTCCGAGAATCAGACATATTCGGATAATCCTAACTATCGGAAGGTTGGATTACCGAATTAAAGGTGAATTCCTCGTTTATCGAGAATGAATTGTGGTTTTTGGCCCTAACTGTAGGAAGGTTTGACCAAGCGGGAGTTTGAGGTGATCCTAACTATAGGAAGGTTTGATCACTCGATTTGAAAGTGGACCTCTCGTTCATTGGAGGAATTGAGAGAGGATTTTGGTTTTGGTCCTAACTGTAGGAAGGTTTGACCGAATGGGAGGTTTGAGACGATCCCAACTGTAGGAAGGTTTGATCACTCGATTTGAAAGTGGACCTCTCGTTCATTGGAGGAATCGAGAGAGGATTTTGGTTTTGGTCCTAACTGTAGGAAGGTTTGACCGAATGGGAGGTTTGAGACGATCCCAACTGTAGGAAGGTTTGATCGCTCAATTTATAGGCCTCTCGTTCATTGAAGGAATCGAGAGGTGATTTTGGTTGTGGCCCTAACTGTAGGAAGGTTTGACCAGGTAGACAGTAGGAGTGGGAGTACAAATCATAGTAGGAGTGTTGACTTGTACAAATCACTCAGAAGGAAATCCTGGTGTTGTTCGCGGGAAAAATTGCTTTCCTCATTGATGTCATTGCTGTCTTAAATAATTGTTTATCAATTACAAAAGATCCGGTCTTTTTATAAGATCCGGTTACAAGAAATCAACAAAAAAAATAAAAATTACAACTTTTCTTTTTCGAACGAATCGCAAGATCCTGTTTTTCGGTCTCTTGCTTTTGTGGGTTCTTTGCCTGCGTCGGGGTTAATCCGTGGACCACCACGCGATCTAGATCCGGTCGGATCTATACAGTATAACGTGTATTATTTCACCAAGGAAATAATAGCCGGAGGGATTAGTTCACCAAGGAAATAATCGCCCGAAGTAATCGAAATCGACCAAGCGAAATCGATACTCTTCTTGGGATCAAAGACCAAGCTTTGATCTGGAGGATAACTGTGTAGATCTGAGATTCGATCCCTCTTGAACTCCTGCCTTATTTGGCGTGGACGATCGCTGAACACCGGATCTGAAAGAGCAAGTCTTCAAAGCTTCGAAACTCCGAGGTTGAGATCTCAATTCAGCAGAGCTTCGCCTCCAAAATTCCAACCTCTACAAATGACCCCCCCTAGCCTATTTATAGGCAACCTTCACTGTGCCCCGAGCCAAGGTGGCCGGCCACCTTGGTGGCTTAGCCACCGAGCCACCAGGGGGTGGCTCGGCCACCGAGGCACCTAGGAGGTGGCTCGGCCACCGAGCCACCTCCTGGTGGCTCGGTTTTGGCCGAGCCACCAGGTGACTCGGCCTCCGAGCCCTCCGGGTGTTCGTAGTTTTGCCGTTTCGCCCGTTTTCTAGTTTCATGGTTCATTCGAACTCTGATTTATTGATCTGGACTCTGATTTGTTGATCTGAATCCTGATTTGGCAGTAAATCCGTTTCGGTGTTCGAGTTTGAGTTTGGATCCGATCTTGATTTGATCTTGATTCGTTCAAGTCCGTTCCCGATCTTGATTGATGTGGTGGACTCTACGGTTGGATGATTCGTTGATTCATCGAACCGTTAGCTTGATTCCACACGCGAGTGGATTTATTCCGTTGTTTGCGTGCGGTTTGTTAGCCTCGTAGCCTCGTTAATCCGCTTCGTCGCGTGTCACTTGGCTTCGGTGTTGTGGACTAGCGATCGTGTTTAGATACGTCACCAGATGGTTCGTTGATTTGTCGAATCATTGTGCCGAGCTATGTTAAAGGACCTATAGGCAGTTTTATACGCCTACAGATACCTCCTCCAAAGTATTTCAGCCTCATTCTTTTATAGAAGAGTCTGGAATACTTTGGATATGATTGTCCCAACCTTCAATCGGTTATGACGGGTTGTTTGAAATGGCTCCTATTCTTGATTCCTTCAATCCTCCAGGCTATTTGGTGCTTCGTCGAATGTCTGTAAGGGTTCCGGTGCTGCCTTTATTGTCTGACCGTTTGTCGGAATTTTGAACTTGAAGTCAACTCCTGATTTTTTTATCATCTTTAGCTCGTGCTTGCTGTTTCAACATAGAACTGACCCTCGATTGTTGGCGTTGAGTCTTCATTTACAACGCGTTGTCCGGTGTTTGAGCTTCATTGTGACTCGTTGTCCGACGTTCGACACAGTTTATACTTGTATGTCTGCTGGAGTATACACTATTTAGGCTCTTATGGAATTGGAACGTGGCAGATACTTGAGTCACGAGACCAATCTATAGAATTGATGCGTCAATGACTCGTATTTATAGAATTTTTGGCAAATTCTCAGCCATCAACGGGTTTGATAAGCCTTTACCGACTACCGTTTGAGTCAGGCTAGCATGCGGATTGTTTAATTTCGTTCCGCATGTGATGTTAAGCTAAAAGAGTTAACCCTTTTAGTGCTACGATATTGAATACGTAGACTTCGTCTTTCTCCTGTAAAAAGACTAAACAGCAACGTGTATGAGACGTTGACTTAGGATTTTTGGCAAATCCTCAGCCCTCAACGGATTTGACATGCTCTTACCGATTACCGTTTGAATCGTGCTTACATGCGGATTGTTTTAATCCGTTCCGCATGTGACGTCATGCTAAAGGAATGAACTCCTTTAAACTTTGTGCTATGATGTTGAATACATAGACTTTACCATTTGTTAAGGGAATAGGCTACCCGGCGACGCGTGTTAGGCGTTGACTTTAGGATTTTTGGCTAACCCCCAGCCTTCAACGGATTTGATTAGCCTTTACCGACTACCGTTTGGGTCGGGCTAGCATGCGGATTGTCTAAATCTGTTCCGTATGTAACGTTGTGCTAAGAGAATGAATTCTCTGAGACTTTGTGCTACGACTTTGAATACGTAGACTTCATCATTGTTACGGGAATAGGCTACCCGGCAACGTGTATTAGACGCTGACTTATCCCTACTTAGGCTTCGGGATAAAGGTCCCCAGAATCAGATTCTGGTGTCTTCTTGATCAGTAAAAGACTAACCTGGCAGCACGTGTTAGGCGTCGGCATATCCTTTCTTAGGATTCAGGATGAAATTCCCCATGCGTGTAAGGCATGGATTTTGGTGTTATTAATAACAACCTACCACAATATTGAATATGTGGGCGAGTATTCTTTTTAACGGTTAAGAGCTAACCGACAGCGCGGGTTAGGCACAGACTTATCCTTACCTAGGTTTCAGGATAGAATACCCCAGAATCGAACTCTGGTGTCTTTTTCTGTGGAGAAAGACTAAACCGGCAGCGCGTGTTAGGCGCAGACTTATCCTTGCTTTGTATTCGGGATAAACTTCCTAGGATGAATCCTGGATTGATAAATTTTGAAAAAGGTTGGTGTAGGAAAGGAAGAATTTTATATTCTATTCCCCGATCTTCTTTTAAGGTAAAGAAAACCCAAAAACAAGGAAGGAAGAATTTTATATTCTATTCCTTGATTCTGGAAAGGAAGAATTTTATATTCTATTTCCAGCGCAAAAAAAACTAGAAGTGGGATCTCCACTCCGAGAATCTGGAAGATCTAGATAAACTTACCTTTTATAGGATTGGTTATCTAGATGAGTTTTTCGTTTATCGAAATTTCAACTTTGGCCATAACCATGAAGAGGTTTAACCAAAGAGAAAAGAAGGGAGTTCTTTCGTTTATCGAAAGGAGACTCTGAATTGAAAGTGGACCTCTTGTTTATGGAAAGAATAAAGAGGGGAATTTGATGGTGGTTTAGACCAGAAAGACATTTTTAATGGACTCACTGTCAATTGAAATTGATCAGTGAGGGATTTTGTTGATGAAAATGATTTTGGGTTATCCTCTAGAATATTAAGTGTAATATTCTTTAAGGAACTTCCCGATAAATGGGTTATCCTGAACGTACTAAGGATAATACTTTTTCAGGAACTTTCCATTTATTGGCATTAATTGCCTGACGCCCTCTAGAGAAATTAGGCGATATGCGCCATTTGAGTAGACTGTGTCTATCACAAACGGCCCTTCCCATTTGGGTTCAAATTTACCTTTCTTCTTGGAGTTGAGGATTATCGGTCAGCGAGCAGCGAGCACCAGATCTCCTTCCTTAAAGCTTCTCTGTCGAACTCTTTTGTTAAAAGCCCTAGATATTCTGGCTTGATAAAACTCAATGTGTTGTTGAGCTTCCAAGCGCCTTTCATCTAACATTTCAAGTTCTTCGAGACGTTTTTGATGTTGTTCTTCCGTCATCATCTCCGTTGCGAGAGCGATCCGAATGGATGGGATTTGGATTTCCAATGGCAGCACTGCTTCACATCCATATACCAACGAATATAGGGTAGCTCCTATAGGTGTGTGTATGGTGGTACGATAAGCCCAGAGTGCTTCACCGAGTTTATCATCCCAGTCTCGTTTATTGGTCTTCACGAGTTTTGACAGGATCTTAATGATCGTCTTGTTAAAAGCCTCAGCTAATCCATTCGCAGCGGGATAATAAGCTGTTGACAAAACATCTTGAATTTTGAACTTATCACAGAACCTGACGAAAGCGTTGCTTATGAACTGTGAACCGTTGTCATGAATGATCCGTCTTGGCACGCCGTGTCGATATATGACATGATGTTTGATGAAATTGATGACGTTGTTCGTCTTCACTTCTTTAAGTGGAATCTCTTCAGCCCACTTTGAAAAATAATCCGTGATTGCGAGAATAAATCGATCACCTTTGACTGAAGGGGGAAAAATAGGACCGACAATGTCCATACCCCATGTCTCGAATGGCCAAGACGTGGTTGACGTGTGTAACTGCTCTGGTGGTTGGTGCATATAATTTGCATGTACTTGACAGGCGTGACATCCTCGGGCGTATTCGATCGCGTCATGAACCATTGTTGGCCAAAAATATCTCATTCTCCTGATGCGATCATACAGTTTGGGACCAGGCTGGTGCGCACCGCATTCTCCTTCGTGTGCTTCCTTAAGAACTTCTTCTACTTCTTCGTTCGAAAGGCATCGGAGTAGCAAATCATCGTACCCTCGATGGTATAATGTATGGGTCTCAGTATTATAGAAGAACATTAGTGCTCTTCGGCGGATTGATTCCCTTTCTTTTACATCCTCTGGCAAAATACCGTATTGAACGTAGTCAATGATAGGAAAACGCCAGTCTCGGGACTAAGCTCCAATTTGAGTTGAGTTCACCTCCTTGGAGTTTATGTTTCTATCATCTTCTTCTTCGATATCCATATTGTATATGGGTATGCAGAGTTGGTGCGATTTTACCGTGACTAGCAGTTCAGTTTCGGGAGGCTGCGCAAGTGATACCGCTAGTGCTGCCAGTACATCCGCATAAGCATTCTGGAGACGAGGGATGTGTTCAATAAAGAATTCTTCAAAAGACTCTGCCATTTTGATGGCCTCCTGGTGGTACGGGATCAGGTCTTGGTTCCTGACTTCATACTCTCCACGGACTTGGTTGACTATCAATTGAGAATCCCCAAAAGCTTCTAGATATTCGACCCCCAGCTCCTTGGTGAAACTGAGTCCAATGAGAAGCGCGTTGTATTCGGCCACGTTATTGGAACACGGACCAGTCAGTGAATAAGCCCGAGGCATTACATGCTTCCCCGGGGAAACTAAGACAACTCCAACTCCGGAGGAGACCTTAGGACATCCGAGGGTTACTGCCTTATTAACCGCTCTCGAAGCACCGTCAAAGTATAATTGCCATACTTGTTGGTGTGATGTAGTATTAACCTCGTGGGTTTCATCCGGCAAGTCATCATATACTTCTGCCGTGTCCGTTGTTGGGTTTGCCGCCAAAAGATCACAAATCGCTTGTCCTTTGACCGACTTTTGCTGTTTGAAGTGCAAATCATACTGGGACAAGAGAAGGGCCCACTTCGCTAATCGCCAATTCATAGAGGCCGGTTGCATCATAAATACCCGTACTGGATTAACGTTAGAAATGACGTAAATCGTTTGTCCAACCAAGTAATGCCGCATCTTTTGTACTGCGAATACAAATGCGAGGCATTCTTTCTCAATCATCGGATATCGAGACTCGGCGCCTACCAAAGTCTGACTTAGGTAATAGACTGCCTGTTTGTGACCATTATCATCGTCTTGTGCTAGTAAAGCACTTATCGAGTGGTTCATCGCCTTGATGTAAATCAAGAACGGTTTACCTGATTTTGGTGCAACGAGAACAGGAGGATTCGTCAGATATGTTTTGATATCTTCGAGTGCTTTTTGACAAGCGTCGTCCCATATAAATGACACACCCTTCTTGTTTAGCTTAGAGAATGGTTGGCACTTCCAGAAAGATTTGAGATGAACCGCCGGATGTAAGCTAAACGCCCTTGCAATCCTCTGAGTTCTCTTAGATTCTTAGGGGGTTGCAGTTCATGTATCGCTTTCACCTTATCAGGATCGATATGTATACCTTTAGTGGAGACGACGAATCCAAGGAATTTTCCGCTGGACATTCCAAGGAAAGATTTAGTGGGATTCATCTTCAATTGATGACTCCGCATGAGATTGAACATCGTCTTCAAGTCCTTGATGTGATCTTCTTTGTTGCGGCTTTTTACAACCAAATCATCAACGTAGCACTCAACTGTGTTCCTGAGATGTTCTTGGAAAATCTTAGTCATTGCTTGCTGGTACGTAGCGCCTGCATTCTTTAGACCGAAAGGCATCACCGTGTAGCAAAAGACACCGAGTGGCGTTCTGAACACTGTATGCTTCTCGTCATCTGGGTGCATCTTGATTTGGTTATATCCCGAAAAACCATCCATAAAAGACATTCTCTCAAATCCGCACGTATTGTCGATAATAACATCCGTGATTGGGAGAGGAAAGTCATCTTTTGGACATGCCATATTCAGATCCCTGAAGTCGATGCAAATCCTGATTTTGCCGTTCTTGTTCATGACTGGAATATATTGGCTAACTAGTCTGGATGTTGCTCTTCTCGGATAAATTCTGAATCGATTAATTTCTTAACCACTGCCTCAATGGCTTCCATAATCTGCGGACGAAACCGTCTTTGCTGTTGTTTGACAGGTTTGGCATCCGACTTGATGTCGAGGCGATGTATTGCCACATTAGGGTCGAGCCCTGGCATATCTTCATAGTTCCAGGCGAAGACGTCAATGTATTCTCTGATGAGAGCAATTAATTCCTCCTTCTCATTTGGGGGAAGACTATCGCTGATGAATATGGGTTTTTGGTTGGCCTCATCGCCCATGTTGATTTGGACTATTTTATCTTCAATAGGGGGTTCCCTTTGTTCAAACCTATCACCGTACTACATGTTCAAGTGATGAACCCAAAGATCTACCTAAGTTGGCATTTGATCGTCGTCCTCCATAGTGGACGGATCAGCTGTAGCCATGTTCGTCATTAGAGCTTTGAATACCTCCCCCAGACTTGTATCGGAATCCCCTTCCGAGGAATCTGACGAGTACCCATCTTTGTAGTGTTTAGATGATTGGTTATTGATTAACCAGCAACATTCGTCTTCTGAAGAAGAGACATACCCTAATCCTCATCTGAATTTATAATAATCATCCGGTTTCCCTTTTGGTACATATGCTGCTTTGGCTGGAATGCGGGAACCTCGATCGAAGTATAAACCTTCTCCGAGTGTGAAATCATATCCCTGTTTTTCCATGAGCTTGCACGCTTCCGGACTATACTTAGATAAATGTCGACCAGGTTTGTCATCATTCTCATTTTCCCTTAAGAAATGATCAGGTAATGGAAAACTCTCTCCTTTACCGTAAATCACTTCTTTTTCGCCTCCTATTTTGGCAGGAATGATCAGGGTTGTTCCGAAAGAATGCTGGAGGTAGTTCTTTGTTATATAAGACGATCAGAGTGGCGTATATAACTCGGGATTATCATACAATCCCTTTATCACATCATCAAGAGACAGTGAGTACTCTAAATCATCATTTATTTCATTATTAGCAAGCTGTCAGTTACAACTGCCATCTGACGATTGTTCATCATCAAGATTGATTACAAAGGGTACAATGTCATTTAAAACAAAACCTCCATTGTAATCAAGTCCGGCTTCGGTATCAGCTTCTTCTCCGCTATCCGTGCCTTAGACCGATGGTTCAGTATCGGATTCATTACCATAAAGGAGAGAATCAGTGAAATAATTCTCAAAGCCTTTGAATGGTTGCTTATCCGCGACCACCGTCCTGACCTTACCATCAGTGTCGACATATTTCAAACACTGATGGAGAGTAGAGGGAACTATAACGTTACTATGGATCCAAGGTAGACCCAGTAGTAAGTTATGCGATGTCTCGGTATCAATCACGTAACATGTGACCTCCGTCTTCAAGTCACCCATTTGATACTTTATCCGGATCTTGCCCAAAGGTCTTGACTCGCTAGTGTTGAATCCATAGATAACAGTGCCTGTGGATGCCAATTTACTGACTGGAATGCCGAGGCTATGCATCAAGCGAAGCGGCATAATACTCACAGCGGAACCCGGATCCACTTGGATTTAGTTAACTTCGCTGGAGCCAATGTACCCGATGAAATATAGGGGTCGATCATGGTTCGAATTCTTAGTCTGCATATCCTCTTTGGTGAAAGTAATGCAGGGAAGGTTTTTGGCCGCTATATTGTAGTGTTGAATTGATGGTTCTGACACTTCAGGTGCCGGCTTGATCTGAGTGAGGAACACTTCTGAATTGGCCAAGGCTTCTTGCAGGGCTTCCCTGGTTTTTTTAGACAACCGCAGCAACTCATACAGTGTTATCCACGCTGGAATGTTGGCTAGTTGAGCCATAATATCGAAGATGTGCAGAGTGTTCGAGCTCTCTGGTTTATCTCTTCCAATCGGACGATTGAAACGAGACTACTTCGGATTTTGAATCTCCTGGGGTCTCTTTTCTTTCTGTTTATCAGCCGGCTATCGTCGAGCCTCTTCAACCGGTTTAGGAGCTACAATCACCCCCAGCTCCACGAGAGTTTTGGCTGATCCCTGTTTAGTCACCCCATGCTCGGCTAACTGATCACTAGGCGATGGATAATTAAAGTGGTATTGATTTCCGCTTCTAGTGGCAAAAACTTCTTGTTCTTCTTCGGAGAGCGGGAAGTTAGGAGCTTCATCACCGTCCTCTTCAAAGATCACGGAAGTAGAATTGCAGGCCTTGCCTTTACCCTTTCTGGTCGAGGAAGTCGCCCACTGCTCGTCTCCAATAAGATCAGGATGGACCCAGAGGATTTCGCCATTTGGGGCTGTGTGTGGCACATGTCCTTTTTGGCGTTGTCCGTATGGGTCGTCGTTTATTGTCTTCATTCCCACTTTGGTGATGCATTCTGGTTTAAACCATGCTGTGGGCACTGATCCAAAGCTAATTGATACTGTGTTCGCTCTTACATTCTTAGACGGCTTCGGGGTTATGACGCCCACATCAATTAACGCCTAAATCTTATCCTTGAGGTGGTAGCATGACCTTGTAGGGTGATGGACTGCTCTGTGGTATGCGCAATACTTCGGATCCGTCACTTTGCTGGCCCCTTCTTGATCCACGATCGCCGGCAGCTGGATTTTGTTATTCTCCAATAGGTACTTGAAGATGCCGGGAACTTCATCATCTTTGAAGGAGTAAACTTTAGGAAACCTTGGCTCCGAAGATTTCTGCTTCTGAGGCCGTTGTTGCCGCTGCTGCTATTGCTGAGGTTGCAATTGGAAAGTTTGATTAGCATCAACTGCATTAGCATGTTCCTTACCTTTCCCCCTTGGGTTAAAATTCTACGTTGGAGCATTCGCCGCTTGCTGGCCTCTCTCCGCCATCTTCCTTCTGAGGAATCGTTCGGCTTGTTCCCCTCGGACCTTCAAATCCTTCCACGTTTTGGATGGTGGTGTCCCCATTGCTTCCAACACGTCCAGTGCAAGGTTGTTGTGGCAAGTCTGGAGAATGAACTCTTCCGTGATCGGGTCCCGATAATTCATCGCTTTGTTCCGGAACCTTTTGACGAAAGTATCCACTAATTCCCCGTCTTTCTGTTTCTCGTCGAGCAACAACCCGATAGATATCTCAGTGTCGCCATCAAAGAAATTGGTGAGGAACTTTGTCTCCATATTGTCCCAGCTGTTCACACTTCCTTGTTTGAGGCGGCGATACCAATCGAAGGCGGCTTCACGAAGAGTGCCAACGAAGGACCGTACCATCAGAGGTTCGTTACCAGAAATAACCCCCAAGTGTGATTTGAAGTAAATCACATGCTGAGTGGGTGAACCCTTCCCATCAAATGGCATGAAGTTGATTAAATTGAACTTTGCCGGATACGGGATCGATTCCCATTCTCTCGGGTATGGACAAGGAATGCCTGTCTTCTTGATCTCCTGAGCGGAAATCAACGTATTGATTTTTCTCTCGAGATTTTTGATCTTCAAGCTTTCACCTGTATCTTCGTTAGCATTCTCATTACCACCCCCTGCATTGACAGGAGGATTATTAGCATTGTGAGCTTCATCCGCATGCGTGTCCTCCTCTTCCTGGTTAACCTGGTTACGACGACTTGGTTCGCCTTGCCAGTTTGTCAGTGCTTGGATCTGTTGGTCATGCATCTCCCTCATATTCTGCATGGCCATCTGCATTTCGAACCTGGAGCTTTCCTATTGTTTGGCCATGGCTTCTTCGAGCATCTTAGCCACCTGTTTCGCGCTTATCATAAATGACTCGTGGGGTTGTCCTTCACTGGACACTGTGTTATCCGATGCGACTGCAGAACCAACATCCGATTCTTCATCTTCTGAAGGCAGTCTTGTCCGAACCCTACCATAGGTTGCCCGTATGATGGCTCCGGACTACAGACGAGTTACACGCCGAGGTATTTCCGGAATCGACTCGGGATTACCCTGTGTCGATGTCCTTTTGTTGTTCATGTTAGTGGTGACCCTCGAAAATTCTCGATCTTCGACTCCTCTTCTTCTTCGTCGGAAACGCCTAGGCCTTGGTTTTGGCATTTCGGTACTGAGCCTTTCGAAAACTGAAACTCTTTTGGGGACCGCCTTGATGCAGTTGCACTCAGACAATACCGCCCGGATGAGTTTGGAACAAGGGCATTGAGTTTCTAGTCTTTGAGGACTTCTCTTTCTGGTTTTGCTCATACCCCCAACATGATCGTACAACTCATCGGTTTGAAGGCCGGAGTAACCTATCATGTGTTGGCACGATTTCTCATGTATAACGTCATCGTCATCTGACGATAATGTTTCCTTCTGAGGATGAACTGCCTTCTTTGGGTTTTCGAGAGTCACGCGCCTCGAAACATACCTTTGTGGATGTGAATTCTCAGCGGGCTCCTGGACTTCAATGCGCAGAGTGGTGCGCTTATCTGTTATAAACTCCTTATCATGCTGAGGGTGGCGACGACTCCCAGCATGTTGATTCGTTCGGGGCTTTTTTAGTGGGCCCAAACATCCTTGAGCTGGAGTTTTGCATCGCTCCTCGGGAAGTGGACCGATGCGTTCCAAAACTGACCTCCTTTTTTGGGACGGTCCTGCGGGATCTCCCGGCGATTTAGGTTGGTTGGCCAGAGGTGGAACCTTTGTCAAAAGCTGCAATGGTTGCTTCTTAGCCTGAATCGCTGTTTTAGACTTAGGCTTCCATACTTGGCGAGTTGGTGGCGGTTTCTTGGCCACTTCTTTCTGCAGCTTTCTACGGGCGTCTTCGACCTGAGCCCGTGCCTGTGCCGACAGTGCGCGGCGCTTGCGAATGTGCTCCTCCAGCGTCAAACGATTCCGTTTGACACGGACCCATTCCATCGTTGGCGGCTTAGAAGAGCTGCCGTTCATCGGTTGTTGAGGCTGTTTGCCTCTCTTGTTCTTCAGATCCGCCTTGTAGCGGACTCCGTCTACGGATTCCATCGCCTTCGCGTATTGTCGCGCCAAGCGTTGACGTTGCCTTTGACGGGCTCTCTTCAAGAGAGTCACCACGCCCTCTACGGCGGAAGAGTTGGCCAGAACAGATCTGACCTGGTTGGAGGTTGGGGGAATCTCACCCGATGCAACTTTGGCATCAAACGGGGCGAGATCTTCGTTGGTGTTTTCTACATCTTCATACCAACGAGCTTTTCTCCTGAGGAGAACTTCCTGGACTTGCGGGGGGAGGTAGATCCGGACGAAGATGATAGGTACTCCTCGAACTTCTGCTGGTCGAATTCATACTCAACCTCCTCCACGACCGGGATTGAGATCTGACGCTCCGATCTCGGCAGTGAGATCGGTGGCTCTCACTGTGGTCGCCAGATTGTTAGCAGGAAAAATTGATTTCTTCATTGATGTCATTGCTGTCTTAAATAATTTTTTATCAATTACAAAAGATTCAGTCTTTTTATAAGATCCGGTTACAAGAAATCAACAAAAAAAAATAAAAATTACAACTTTCCTTTTTCGAACGAATCGCAAGATCCTATTTTTTGGTCTCTTGCTTTTATGGGTTCTTTGCCTGCGCCGGGGTTAATCCGTGGACCACCGCGCGATCTAGATCCGGTCGGATCTACACAGTATAACGGGTATTATTTTACCAAGGAAATAATAGCCGGGGGGATTAGTTCACCAAGGAAATAATCGCCCGAAGTAATCGAAATCGACCAAGCGAAATCGATACTCTTCTCGGGATCAAAGACCAAGCTTTAATCCGAAGGATAACTGTGTAGATCTGAGATTCGATCCCTCTCGAACTCCTGCCTTATTTGGCGTGGACGATCGCCGAGCACCGGATCTGAAAGAGCAAGTCTTCAAAGCTTCGAAACTCCGAGGTTGAGATCTCAATTCAGCAGAGCTTCGCCTCCAAAATTCCAACCTCTACAAATGACCCCCCCTAGCCTATTTAAAGGCAACCTTCACTGTGCCCCGGGCCAAGGTTGCCGGCCACCGAGCCACCAGGAGGTAGCTCGGCCACCGAGCCACCTCCTGGTGGCTCGGTTTTGGCCGAGCCACCAGGTGGTGGCTCGACCACTGAGCCACCAGGGGGTGGCTCGGCCACTGAGCCACCTCCTGGTGGCTCGGTTTTGGCCGAGCCACCAGGTGACTCGGCCTATGAGCCCTCCGGGTGTTCGTAGTTTTGCTGTTTCGCCCGTTTTCCAGTTTCATGGTTCATTCGAACTCTGATTTATTGATCTGGACTCTGATTTGTTGATCTGAATCCTGATTTGGTAGTAAATCCGCTTCGGTGTTCGAGTTTGAGTTTGGATCCGATCTTGATTTGATTTTGATTCGTTCGAGTCTGTTCCCGATCTTGATTGATGTGGTGGACTCTACGGTTGGATGATTCGTTGATTCATCGAACCGTTAGCTTGATTCCGCATGCGATTGGATTTATTCCGTTGTTTGCGTGCAGTTCGTTAGCCTCGTAGCCTCGTTAATCCGCTTCGTCGCGTGTCACTTGGCTTCGGTGTTGTGGACTAATGATCGTGTTTAGATACGTCACCAGATGGTTCGTTGATTTGTCGAATCACCATGTCGAGCTGTGTTAAAGGACCTATAGGCAGTTTTATACGCCTACAGGTGTTAAGTTATAAGGACTTAACACGAAGGGGTTTGACAATTCGTCAAGGATTGATATCCAAATTCCAAGTATTATATCCGGACTCTAACAATGGGAGTATTGATTGCACAGATACATTGAAAGTTTGAGTGGATTTAACCGAAAGAAATTTTAGTGGACCCACTGTCAATTAATTTGATCAGTGAGGGATTTTATGGTGGAAGACTGCAAGTCGTCAAACACCAACGGGAGTTTTGTGAGGGAAGATTGATCCAACGAAGTGATCGAATCTCATCTCAGCAAAAGAGTGTTCGGAAATCACAGTGGGGTTTAGTGTTTATCACTTTTTCCTTTTTTTTGTAATGATAGGGTTATCCCTAAGAATTTAACATTTGTCCGGGGACTTCCCGTTACATGAATTATCCACCCCCAGCTTTTCTTGCGAAACTGGGTTTATCATTGTATCAGCTGCATGATCGGGTTATCCTTAAGAATACCATGCATGGCACTCTCCAGGAACTTCCCATGGAAGAAAGGTAATAGTTTAGACCCATATACCTATTGGAGTATTAAGAAGCAGTTTATACTCGTATACTCTTCGGAGTGTTAAGAAGCAGTTTATACTCTTATACTTGTCGGAGTCTTCATTCGACTTAATTAAGAGATATAACGCCGGCTTCAACCAAGGTTTGGATGCTATTCTTGAGAGTAAAGCAATCCTTAGTGGGATGAAGGATCCTCCTGTGATATGCGCAGTACTTCGGATCCACAGTATTATCAGCTTCCTCCTGATTTGCGATAGGTGGTAGCTTGATTTTGTTATTTTCAAGGAGGGATTCGAAGATGGCTGGAACATCTTCGTCCTTGAAGGAGTACTCTTTTTGGAACCTCTAATCCGAAGTCTTCTGCTGTCTTCGGGGTTGCCGTTGTGATGTTTGATTAGCATCAACAGCAGCTGCAGGTGCCTTTCCCTTACCACAGGAGGCGAAGTTTGAGTTCGGAGGATTAGCCGTTGGTTGGCTCCTCTCGGCCTTCTTCCTTCTGAGGAAACGCTCGGCTTGCTCTCCTCGGACATTCAAATCCTTCCATGTTTTGGACGGTGCTGTCCCCATTGCTTCTAACACGTCCAATGCGAGGTTATTGTGGCAAGTCTGGAGAATGAACTCCTCAGTGATCGGGTCCCGACAATTCATCGCCTTGTTTCGGAACATTTTAACGAAGGTATCAACCAATTCCCCGTCTTTCTGTTTCTCGTCAAGCAACGACCCAATGGATATCTCGGTGTCGTCGTCGAAGAAGTTGGTAAGGAATTTAGTCTACATGTCATCCTAACTATTCACACTTCCTGGCTTGAGGTGGCGATACCAATCGAAGGCGGCTCCACGAAGAGTGCCAACGAAGGACCGTACCATCAGAGGCTTATTACCAGAGATAACCCCTAGGTGTGATTTGAAGTAAATCAAATGCTGAGTGGGTGAACCCTTCCCATCAAACGGCGTAAAGTTAATTAAATTGAACTTCGCCGGATATGAGATTGATTCCCACTCTCTTGGATATGGATAAGGAATGCCCGTCTTCTTCATCTCTTGAGCGGAAATCAACGTATTGATTTTTCTCTCGAGGTTTTTAATCTTCAAGCTTTCACCTGTATTTTCGTTAGCATTCTCATTACCACCCCCTACATTGACGGGAGGATTATTAGCATTATGAACTTCATCCGCATGGGTGTCCTCATCTTCCTGATTGACCTGGTTACGACGACTTGGTTCGCCTTGCTGGTTTGTCAGTGCTTGGATTTGTTGGTCATGCATTTCTCTCATATTCTGCATGGCCATCTGCATTTCGAATCTGAAGCTCTCCTGTTGTTTGGCCATGGCTTCTTCGAGCATCTTGGCCACTTGCTCCGCGCTTATCATAAATAACTCGTAGGGTTGTCCTTCGCTAGACACTGTATTATCTGATGCGACCGTAGAGCAGGCATCCGATTCTTCATCTTCTGAAGGTAATTTTGTCCGAACCCTACCATAAGTTGCTCGTATAATGGCTCCGGACTGTAGACGAGTTACACGTTAGGGTACTTCCGAAATCGACTCGGGATTATCCTATGTTGATGTCCTTTTGTTGGTCATATTAGTGGTGACCCTCGGAAATTCTTCATCTTCGACTACCGTTCTTCTTCGTCAGAAACGCCTAGGCCTTGGTTTTGGCACTTCTGTACTGAGCCTTTCGAAAACTAAAATTCTTTCGGGGACTGTATTGGTGCATTTGCACTCAGACAATACTGCCCGAATGAGTTTAGAACAGGGGCACTGAGTTTCTGATTTTCGAGGACTTCTTTTCCTGGTTTTACTTGTACCCCCAACACGATAGTACAACTCATCGGTTTGAAGGTCGGAGTAACCTATCGTGTGTTGGCATGATTTCTTAGGTATAACGCTATCATCATCAGATGATAATGTTTCCTTCTAAGGGTGAATTGCCTTCTTTGGGCTCTCAAGAGTCACGCATCTCGAAACATGCCTTTGTGGGCGTGAATTCTCGGTGGGCTCCTGGACTTCAATGCGCAAACTGGTGCGCGCAGTTGACATGAACTCCTTGTCATGCTAAGGGTGGCGGCGACTCCCAGCATGTTGATTCGTTCGGGGCTTCTTTAGTGGGCCCAAACGCTCTTGAACTGGAGCTTTGCATCGCTCCTCGGGAAGTGGACCGAGGCGCTCCAAGACTGACCTCCTTTTCTGGGACGGTCCTGCGGGATCTCCCGGCAATTTAAGTTGGTTCGCCGGAGGTGGAACCTTTGTTGAAGGCTGCAATGGTTGCTTCTTAGCCTGAATCGCTGTTTCAGACTTTGGCCTCTATACTTTGCGGATAGGTGGCGGCTTCTTGGCCACTTCATTCTGCAGTCTTCTACGGGCTTCTTGGACTTGAGCCCGTGCATGCGCTGACAGTGCGCGGCGCTTGCGAATGCGCTCGTCCAATGTGGAACAATTCCGTTTGACACGGATCCATTCAATCGCAGGCGGCTTGGAGGAGCTGCCATTCCTTGGTTGTTGAGGCTGTTTGCCTCTCCTGTTCTTCAGATCCGCGTCATAGCGGACTCCGTCAATGGACTCCATTGCCTTAGCGAATTGCCGCGCCAGGCATTGACGTCACATCTGGCGGGCTCTCTTTGAGAGAGTCACTACGCCTTCGGCGACGGAGGAGTTGGCAGGGACAGGTTTGACCTGGTTAGAGGTCGGTTGAACTTTACCCGATGCAACTTTGGCATCAATCGGGGTGAGATATTCGTTGGTATTCTCCACTTCTTCGTACCAACGGACTTTTCTCCTGGAGGAGGACTTTGGAGACTTCTTGGACTTGCGGAGGGAGGTGGATCCGGACGAGGATGACAGATACTCCTCGAACTTTTGTTGGTCGAATTCATACTCGACCTCCTCCTCGACCGGGATCAAGATCCGCGGTTGCGACGCAACGATCTCGGCATCGAGATCGGTGGCTCCCACTGTGGTCGCCAGAATGTTCGTGGGAAAAATTGTGTCTTTCATTGATGTCATTGCTGTCTTAAATAATTGTTTATCAATTACAAAAGATCCGGACTTTTGATAAGATCCGGTTACAAGAAATCAACAAAAAAAATAAAAATTACAACTTTCCTTTTTCGAACGAATCGCAAGATCCTGTTTTTCGGTCTCTTGCTTTTGTGGGTTCTTTGCCTACGCCGGGGTTAATCCGTGGACCACCGTGCGATCTAGATCCGGTCAGATCTACATAGTATAAGGGAATTATTTCACCAAGGAAATAATAGCCAGGGGGATTAGTTCACCAAGGAAATAATCGCCCGAAGTAATCGAAATCGACCAAGCAAAATCGATACTCTTCTCGGGATCAAAGACCAAGCTTTGATCCGGAGGATAACTATGTAGATCTGAGATCCGATCCCTCTCGAACTCCTGCTTTATTTGGCGTGGACGATCGCTGAGCACCGGATCTGAAAGAGCAAGTCTTTAAAGCTTCGAAACTCCGAGGTTGAGATCTTAATTCAGCAGAGCTTCGCCTCCAAAAATTCCAACCTTCAACAAATGAGCCCCCCCTAGCCTATTTATAGGCAACCAGATTTGTGCCTTAGCACAGATCTGGGTCGGCCACCAAGGTGGCTCGGCCTTGGCTGAGCCACCTGGGAGTGGCTCGGTTTTGACCGAGCCCTCCAGGTGTTTGATGTTTTACCTCTTTGCCGTTTTCCGGTTTCGCGGTTTCGCTGTTGATTTGGACTCTGATTTATTGATTTGAATCCTGATTTTGCAGTAAATCCACTGTGTCGTTCGAGTTTAAGTCCGGATCCGATCTTGATTCGATCTTGATTCGTTCGAGTCCGCTATTGGTTGGATGACTCGTTGATTCCTCGATCCGTAAGCTTGGTTGTGCACGTAATTGGAAGTATTCTGTTGTTTGCGTGCGATTCGTTAATCTCGTCACCTCGTTAATCTGCTTTGTTGCATCTCACTTAGCTTCGATATTGTGGTCTAACGAACATGCTTGGATTCATCGCCCGATGATTCGTTGGTTTGTCGAATCACCTTGCCGAGCTGTGTTAAGGGACCTATAAGCAGTTTTATACGCCTACATGAACTAAGGGATATATCCTAGCAAAGAGATATTACAAAAATATGAGCAAGGATATATAAATCACACAAGGGTAAACAAACTAATTAGATAGTGGGACAAATAAACAATGAGCAATACACAATGGCGATATAAGATATGAGCATAAAAATAAATGCGCCAATGCAATCACAAACAAATGATATGATTACGGAGTTCGGTCTAACCACTTGACCTACGTCTCTACTCCTCACCTCGAGGAGACCTCCACTATCACAACCGGGTTTTCTACGTTCACCCGAATAACGTATACACCTCACACTCGGTTTTCTAGCCAACCGAAAACTTTACAATCAACACTCTTGCAATCACACTCTACGCCCACTAAGTATTGAACTAGACGTGTCTCCCTCAATTGCTCGGTTACAACCTCTCCCTAGGTTAGTCAACCGACGCCACTCCTCTTGGGACGATCCCCGACTCTCGCCACACACTTCTCTCTTGGTGTACAAGTGTATTACAAAGTGATCTCTCAATAAGCACAAATACAATAAATGATTGTTCTCAAATATGGATGAGAACACAATGAAAGCTCACACTCAAATGTTACA
>BQKN01000672.1:432331-444473 GCA_022839385.1 Asparagus kiusianus | reverse complement strand
CACTCATCAACCCAAATATACTATGTATGCAAATACAATAAGCTCAATGTGGGTGTGTGTAACAAAGAGATAAAATCAAATCTAAACTCAATATAAAACTATCTTTAATAGAAATGATAATTAATAAGTAATAAATAAAAGCTAGAGTAGAGTTTAGAAAACTTCTCAATAGAAGACAAGATGGAGAGATGAAGATTTGAAGCTCAAACAAGAAGATGATCTCCTCCACTTGTGAAAACAATCTTCAAACTAAACAAATACTAATAACACACTTAAACCTTGTTTAAAAACTTGTTTAAAACATTCTTGAGTACTCTTAGAAGTATGATGGCATGGAGTATATATAGGCTCATGAAACAAGCCCAAAAACCCAAGAAAACCAAGCAAAAAGACAAAATAACGGATATATCAAAATCTGGAAAATATAACCGTCGTGCTACAGTAACCACGTCCAGAGAGTTTGGCGGTCGATCGTACCGGTTGACCGCGGGTACTATAGCACTGCGTAACAGTTTTGTAAAATTAATTAAAAATAGTAAAACAGCTCCAAAAATTATGAAATTTTGTGGGAAAGTTCCCAGTTGAGAGAAATAAATATTTGAACACAGATTTAAAGTTTCTGAAAAACTACTGACATACACGATTTTGTAAAATCAATTGGGCACAGTAAATCAACTCCAAAAATAGTAAAATTTTGAGTGAAGTTTCTAAACATGTCAAAGAAAGAATTTTTTGAATATCACTTCCCATTTATGAAAACTCATCTGTTTTGTAAAACATGCACGAACATGTGCACGAACAAAAACATGATTTTGTAAATTCCATTAAACATAACAAATCAATTCCAAACTTGATGAAACTTTGCGAAATGTTTATAAACATGAAAACAAACATATTAGAAAAAGAATTTATCAAATTGAATTTCCATTTGTGAAAACTCATGTATTTTGGAAGTGTGTCCAAAGCATGAAAACCCAAAAACATGCATGTATATATATAACTATATATATACATAGAAACCAAATACGTGTGTGTATATGATATGGAGCTTAAGGTATTTAACACACATAATATAAAACCAAAACTAAGTTACCCAAGCAATCTTGATCTTCAATAAGCTTGATTTGGTACACTCTGCGGATGAAGCTTAAACTTGGATCTTCAACTTGAATTGCATAGGCTTCAACCACTACTCCGCCAACCTCCTTTGGATATGATTGTTGAAGCTCTATTCCATCCATCCTCCGATAACGTTGTTTGTTTATAATAAATAAGAAAAGACAAATACTAGACAAACAACATTAGTGGTAAATTGTTTGTTAAACATCATTAAAACAAGAAGGCCAACAAAGGTGAGCCTCAGGTGGGCTCGGCGAGCTTCAGGCTAAGTCCAATGTTCAGGCGAAGTCCAGTCCTGCAGATGGACTTCAGAACATAACTTTACGAATAACAGGTCATAACTTTCAAACCGTAAGTCGGAATTGGACGATTTATATATGAAAATCGGCTATCTCGACGAGACGGAGCCGACCAAACCGACCCCATCGGGTTCGGTTTGCTCTGTTAATTTTACCAAATTCCTTACGGTTTGAGAGATATCTGTATTTTAATATGAAGAGACCGTCAAATTGTAGTCTCTTTTGCTAGAGCGTTGCAAAGAACGTTGTAGGCGTATAAAATTACCTATAGGTCCCTTAGCACAGCTCGACACAGCGATTCGACAAACCATCGAGTGACGAGGCAACAAGGTCAACGAATCGCACACGAGCAACGGAATGCATCCATTCGCGTGCGGAATCAAGCCAACGGTTTGGGGAGTCAACGAGTCATCCAAACAAGAGTGAACTCGGATGAATCACGATCGAATCAAGATCAGTTCTGGACTCAAATTCAGAGGTGGATTTACTGCCAAATTAGAAATCAGATTTACTGCCAAATGAGAATAACGAATCGAATCCGAACACAGAGAACCGGATACAACGGAAAACGACGGAAACCAACCCTAAAAGAGACCCGGCCAAAACCGAGTCACCCGAAGGTGGCTCGGTGGCCGAGCCACCTCAGCCCAGATCTGTGCCTATGCACAGATCTGGGTGCCTATAAATAGGCCAAGGGGTTCTTTTGTTGAGGAGGACTTTTTGGGAGCCGAAACTCTGCCGAATTGAGATCTCATTCTTGAGTTTTGAAGGCTTGAAGACTTGGACATTCAGATCTGGTTCTTGACGAACATCCACGCCACAAAAGGCAGGAGTTCAAGAGAGGAAATCAGATCTGAGATCTACACGAGGTAATACTCCGGATCAAAGCTTGGCCTTTGATCCCGAGAACTAAAGGCTACTATTCCCTTGGTGAAATAGTACCCACCGGCTGTTATTTCCTTCGTGAAATAGCACCCGTCGAATCGTGTAGATCTGCCCGGATCTAGATCGCGCGGTGGTCAACGGATAAACCCCCGGCGTAGGCAAACAACCCACACAAGCGAGTGACCGAAAAACAGGAGCTCATGATTTGTTCGACAAATAAGGAAAGTTGTAATTTTAACTTTTTGTTGATTTCTTGTAACCGGATCTTATAAAAAGACCGGATCTTTGTAATCGATAAACAATTACCGAGTGTGCAATGGAATCATCAATGAAGAAAGCTACTATGTTCCCCGCGAACAATCTGGCGACCATAGTGGGAGCCACCGATCTCGCTGCTGAGATCGGAGCATCGCAGCTGCGGATCTCGATCCCGGTCATGGAGGAGGTCGAATACGAGTTCGACCAGCAGAAATACGAGGAGTACGTATCCTCGTCTGGATCAACCTCCCCCCGTAAGTCCAAGAAATCCCAGAAGTTCTCCTCCAGGAGAAAAGTTCATTGGTATGAAGAAGTTAAAGCTACCAACGATGACCTCACCCCGATTGACGCCGAAGTTGCGTCGGGTGAAGTTCCACCGGCCTCTAAGCAGTTCAAATCCGCCATTGAAGGCGTGGTGACTCTCTCTAAGAGAGCTCGCCAGAGGCAGCATCAACGCCCGGCGAAACAATTCGCAAAGGCCATGGAGTCTGTTGACGGGATCCGCTACAACGCGGATCTAAAAAACAAAGGAGGCAAACAGCCTCAACAAATGAAGGGTAGCTCCTCCAAGCCACCGGCGAACGAATGGGTCCGTGTCAAACGGAATCGTTCAACGCTCAAGGAGCGCATCCGCAAACGCCGCGCACTATCAGCGCAGGCACGGGCTCAAGCCAAAGAAGCCCGTAGAAGGCTGCAGAAAGAGGTGGCCAAGAAGCCACCATCAACACGCAAGGTTTGGAGGCCGAAGTCTGAAGCGGCAATTCAGACCAAGGAGCAACAACTACAGCCTCCGAAAGTTCAAATTCCGGCGAGTCAACCCAAACCGCCGATGATTTTCACAACTGCTCTGGGAGATCCCGCAGGACCGTCTCAGAAAAGGAAGTCGGTTTTGGAGCGCCTCGGTCCACTTCCTAAGGAACGAGGCCAAATTCTAGTCCATGAACATTTGGGGCCAATGAAGAAGTCCCGAACAATTCAACACGCTGGGGGTCGCCGCAATCCTCAACATGACGAGAAAATCAGGGCAACCAAGCGCACTACGCTGCGCATTGAAGTTCAGGAGCCCGTTGAAGATTCACGCCCATAAAGGCGCGTTTTGACACGCGTGACTCTCGAAGGCCCAAAGAAGACAATTCACCCTCAGAAGGAAACATTGTTGTCTGATGATGACGTTATACCTGGGAAGTCGTGCCAATACACGATAGGTTACTCCGACCGTCAAGCTGACGAGTTGTACTATCGTGATGGGAGCACGAGGAAAACCAGGAAGAGGAGTCCTCAAAGACTAGAAACTCAATGCCCCTGTTCCAAACTCATTCGGGCGGACTGTCTGAGTGTAACTGCATCAAAACAGCCCCCGAGAGAGTTTCGGTGTTCGAATGACTTAGTACCAAAACGCCAAAACCAAGGTCTAGGCGTTTCCGACGAAAAAGAACAGTGGTTGAAGACGGTGAACATCCGAAGGTCACCGCCAACATGACCAGCAAGGGAACATCGGCTCAGGACAACCCCGAGGCAATTCCAGAGATGCCCCGACGTGTAACTCATCTTCAGTCCGGAGCTATCATTCGTATAATGTATTGTAGGGTTCGGACAAGAGTACCTTCGGGAGATGAAGAATCAGATGCCGGCTCAACAATTGTGTCTGACAATACCGTGTCCAGTGAAGGATAACCCCGCGAATCATTCATGATAAGTACGGAGCAAGTGGCCAAGATGCTTGAAGACGCCTTGGCCAAACAACAGGAGAGCTTCAGGTTCGAAATGCAGATGGCCATGTAGAACATGAGAGAGATGCATGATCAATAGATCCAAGCACTGACGAACCAGCAAGGCGAACCAAGTCGTCGTAACCAAGTTCATCAGGAAGATGAGGATACAAATGGAGCTCATAATGCCAATAATCCTCCTGTCAATGCAGGGGGTGGTAACGAGAATGCTAGCGAAGACACAGGTGAAAGCCTAAAAATTAAAAACCTCGAGAGCAAAATCAATACATTGATTTCCGCTCAAGAGACGAAAAAGACGGGCATTCCTTGTCCATACCCAAGAGAGTGGGAATCAATCCCATATCCGGCAAAATTCAGTCTAATTAACTTCACGCCGTTTAATGGGATGGGTTTCCCCACTCAGCATTTGATTTACTTCAAATCACACTTGGGGGTAATCTCTGGTAATGAGCCTCTAATGGTGCGGTCATTCGTTGCCACTCTTCGCGGAGCCGCCTTCGATTGGTATCGCCGCCTCAAGCCAGGTAGCATAAACAGCTGGGACGACATGGAGACTAAGTTCCTCACAAATTTCTTCGATGACGATACTGAGATATCTATCGGATCGTTGCTCGATGAGAAGCAGAAGGACGGGGAGTTAGTCGACACCTTCGTCAAAAGGTTCCGTAACAAGGCGATGAATTGCCGGGACCCGATCACTGAGGAGTTCATCCTCCAGACCTATCACAATAATCTTTCGCTGGACATGTTGGAAACAATGGGCACAGCACCATCCAAGACGTGGAAGGATCTGAAGGTCCGAGGGGAGCAAGCTGAGCGATTTCTCAGGAGAAAGAAGGCGGAGAGAGGCCAACCGGCAACAAATCCTCCGAAACAGAACTTCGTCCCAAAAGAGAAGGGTAAGGCACATGCTAACGCAGTTGATGCTAATCAAACTTTCCAACTACAATCTCAGCAGCAGCCGCAGCAGCGAACGCCATAACAATCGCAGCCGCATTGGCAGCAACGGTCTCAAAAGCAGAAATCTTCAGAGCCGAGGTTTCCTAAAGTGTACTCCTTTAAAGATGACGAGGTACCCGCCATCTTCAAGTATTTGTTAGAGAATAACAAAATCCAGCTGCCAGCGATCGTGGATCAAGAGGGGACCAGCAAAGTGACGGACCCGAAGTACTACGCGTACCACAGAGCGATCCATCACCCTACGAGGTCATGCTACCACCTTAAGGACAAGATCCAGGCATTAATTGATGTGGGCGTCATAACTCCGAAGCCTGCTAAGAATGTAGGAGCAAACACGGTGTCAATCAGCTTTGGATCGGTACCTACAACATGGTTTGAGCCAAAACGCATCACCAAAGTCGGGATGAAGACGGTGAATGATGACCCGCACGGACAGCGCCAAAAAGGACTCGTGCCACACACAGCCCCAAACGGCGAAATTCTTTGGATTCACCCCGACCTGATTGAAGATGAACAATGGGTCGGATTGTCATCCAAGAAGAAATCAAAAGGGAAAGGAAAGTCTTGCTGCGGAGTCTCTGCTATCCTAAGAAAGGCTGACGAAAGAATCCTAGCTTTCCCACTCTCCGAAGAAGAACAAGAAGTCTTTGCGACCCGGAGTGGAAATGAGTATCACTTTAACTATCCGTCGCCCAGTGATCAGTTAGCTGAGCAGGGAGTGACAAAACGGAGACCAGCCAAGACTCTTACAGAGCTGGGAGTGATTACGGTTCCTAAACCGGTTGAGGAGGCTTGACGACAGCCGGTGGATAAACAGAAAGAAAAGGGACCCCAGGAGGTTCAGAATCCGAAGCAGTCTCGTTTCAATCGTCCGATTGGAAGCGATAAACCGGAGAACTTGAAAACTCCGCGTATTTTCTATATCATGGCTCAATTAGCTAATATTCCAGCACGGATAATGCTATATGAGTTGCTACGTTTGTCTAAGGAGACCAGGGAAGCCTTACAAGAGGCCTTGGCCGATTCAGAAGCGTTCCTCACTCGGATCAAGCCGGCGCCTGAAGAACTAGAACTGTTAGCTCAACAGTGCAATGTAGCGGCTAAGAACCTTCCCTGCATCACCTTCACCAAAGAGGACATGTAGACGAAGAATTCGAACCAAGATCGGCTCCTATACTTCGTCGGATACATTGGCTCTAGCGAAGTCAACCGAATCCAAGTGGATCCGGGTTCCGCTGTGAACATTATGCCACTTCGCCTAATGCATAGCCTTGGCATTCCAGTCAGCAAATTGGCATCTACAGGCATGGTCATTTATGGATTCAACACCAGCGGGTCAAGGCCTTTGGGGAAGATCCGAATAAAGTGCCAAATGGGCGATCTAAAGATAGAGGTCACGTGTTACGTGATTGATGTTGAGACATCATATAACTTACTACTGGGTCGGCCTTGGATCCATAGTAACGTTATAGTTCCCTCCACCCTACATCAGTGTCTGAAATATGTCAGCACTGATGGAAGGGTCAGGACGGTGGTCGCGGATAAGCAACCATTTAAAGGTTTTGAGAATTACTTCACTGATTCTCTCCTTTATGGTAACGAGTCCGATACGGAACCATCGGTCCAGGGCACGGACAGCGAAGAAGAAGCTGATTCCGAAGCCAGATTCGATTATAATGGTGGTTTTGTTTTAAATGACATTGTACCCTTTGTAATCAATCTTGACGATGAACAATCGTCAGATGGCAGTTATAACTGGCAACTTGTCGATATTGAAATAAACGATGATTTAGAGTACTCCTTGTCTCTCAATGATGCGATAAAAGGATTAGACGATAATCCCGATTTGTATACACCGCTTCGATCATCTTATGTAACAAAGAAACGCCTCCAGCATTCCTTCGGGACAACCCTAGTCGTTCCCGCCAAAATAGGGGGGCAAAAAGAAGTAATTTACGGTAAAGGAGAGAATTTTCCGTTACCAGATCATTTCCTAAGAGAATATGAGGATGAAGACAAACCTAGTCGACACTTATCTAAATATAGTCCGGAAGCGCGTAAGCTTATGGAAAAACAGGGATACGATTTCGCACTCGGAGAAGGATTGTATTTCGATCCAGGTGCCCGAATCCTAACCAAAGCGGCGTATGTGCCAAAAGGGAAACCGGACGATTATTATAAACTCAGGCGAGGACTGGGCTACGTCTCTTCCTCAGATGACGAGTGTTGCTGGTTAATCAATGACCAACCGTCTAAGCAATACAAGGATGGGTACTCATCAGATTCAGTGGAATGGGACTCCGATACAAGTTTGGGGGAAGCATTTAAAGCCCTAATGGTGAATATGACTACAACTGATCCATCCACGATTGAGGAAGACAATCAAATGCCAACATGGGAAGACCCATGGGTTCATCATCTAAACATACAGTATGGAGACAGGTTTGAACAGAGGGAACCCCCCACAGAGGATAAGATAGTCCAAATTAATATGGGCGATGAGGCCAACTCAAAGCCCATATTTATCAGTGATAGTCTTCCCCCAGATGAGAAGGAGGAATTAATTGCCCTCATCAGGGAATATATTGACGTCTTCGCCTGGAACTATGAAGACATGCCAGGGCTCGATCCCAATGTGGCAATGCACCACCTCGATATCAAGTCGGATGCCAAACTTGTCAAACAACAGCAGAGACAGTTTCGTCCGCAGATTATGGAAGCTATCGAGGCAGAGGTCAAGAAATTGATCGACTCAGGATTTATTTAAGAGGAACAACATCCAGACTGGCTAGCTAATATTGTCCCAGTCATGAAGAAAAATGGTAAGATCAGGATATGCATCGATTTCAGGGACCTGAATGCGGCATGTCCGAAAGACGACTTTCCCCTCCCAATCACGGACGTCATCATCGACAATACGTGCGGGTTTGAGAGGATGTCCTTTATGGATGGCTTTTCGGGGTATAACCAAATCAAGATGCACCCGGAAGATGAGAAGCATACAGCGTTCAGAACGCCCCTCGGTGTCTTCTTCTACACAGTGATGCCTTTCGTTCTGAAGAACGCAGGCGCCACATACCAACGAGCGATGACGAAGATTTTCCAAAAGCACCTCAGAAAAACGGTCGAGTGCTACGTTAATGATTTGGTCGTAAAAAGCCGCAACAAAGAAGATCACATCAAAGACTTGAAGACGATGTTCGATCTAATGCGGAGCCATCAATTGAAGATGAATCCCACAAAATCCTTTCTTGGAATGTCCAGCGGAAAATTCCTGGGATTCGTCGTCACCACTAAAGGCATACATATTGATCCTAATAAGGTGAAGGCTATACATAAATTGCAACCCCCGAGAAATTTAAGAGAACTTAGAGGATTACAAGGGCGTTTAGCTTACATCCTGCGGTTCATCTCAAATCTCTCTGGGAAGTGCCAACCGTTCTCTAAGCTATACAAGAAAGGTGTGTCGTTTATTTGGGACGACGCTTGCTAAAAAGCACTCAAGGATATCAAGACATATCTGACGAATCCTCCTGTTCTCGTCGCACCAAAGTCAGGTAAACCGTTCTTGATTTACATCAAGGCGATGAACCATTCGATAAGTGCTTTATTAGCACAAGACGATGATAATGATCATGAACAGGCAGTTTATTACTTAAGTCGAACTTTGGTAGGCGCTGAATTCCGATATCCGATGATTGAGAAAGAATGTCTCGCATTAGTATTCGCGGTACAAAAGATGCGACATTACTTGGTTGGACAGACGATTTACGTTATCTCTAACGTTAATCCAGTACGGGTATTTATGAGTCAACCGGGTTCGATGAATTGGCATTTAGCGAAGTGGGCCCTTCTCTTGTCCCAGTATGATTTGCACTTCAAACAACAGAAGTCGGTCAAAGGACAAGCGATTTGTGATCTTTTGGCGGCAAACCCGACAACGGATACGGCAGAAGTATATGATGACTTGCCGGATGAAACCCACGAGGTTAACACTACATCACACCAACAAGTATGGCAGTTATACTTTGACGGTGCTTCGAGAGCAGTTAATAAAGCAGTAACCCCCAGATGTCCTAAGGTCTCCTCCGTAGTTAGAGTTGTCTTAGTTTCCCCGGGGAAGCATGTGATGCCTCGGGCTTATTCATTAACAGGTCCGTGCTCCAATAACGTAGCCGAATACAACGCGCTCCTCATTGGACTCAGTTTCGCCAAGGAGCTGCGGGTCGAATATCTCGAAGCTTTTGGGGATTCTCAATTGATAGTCAACCAAGTCCGTGGAGAGTATGAAGTCAAGAACCAAGACCTGATCCCATACCACCAGGAGGCCGTCAAAATGGCAGGTTCTTTTGAAGAATTCTTTATTGAATACATCCCTCGTCTCCAGAACGCTTATGCGGATGCACTGGCAGCACTAGCAGTATCACTTGCGTAGCCGGCCAAAACTAAACTGCTAGTCACGGTAAGATCGCATCAACTTTGCATACCCATATACAATATGGATATCGAAGAGGAAGATGACAGAAGCACAAATGCCAAGGAGGTGAACTCAACCCAAATCGGGTCTGAGTCCCGAGATTGGAATTTTCCCATCATTGACTACGTCCAATATGGTATTCTGCCAGAGGATGTAAAAAAAAGGGAATTGATCCGCCGAAGAGCACCAAGGTTCTTCTACAATACCGAGACTCGTACATTATACCGTCGAGGGTATGATGATTTGCTCCTCCGATGCCTTTCGAACGAAGAAGCAGAAGAAGTTCTTAAGGAAGCACACGAAGGAGAATGCGGTGAGCATCAGCCTGGTCCCAAGCTGTATGATCGAATCAGAAGAATAGGATATTTCTGGCCAACAATGGTTCGTGACGCGATCGAATACGCGCGAGGATGTCACGCTTGTCAAGTGCATGTAAATTATATGCACCAACCACCGGAGCGGTTACACACGTCAACCACCTCCTGGCCATTCGAAACATGGGGTATGGACATCGTTGGTCCTATCTTTCCCCCTTCAGTCAAAGGTGATCGATTTATTCTCGCTATCACGGACTACTTTTCAAAGTGGGCTGAAGCCATTCCGCTTAAAGAAGTGAAGATGAACAACGTCATCAACTTCATCAAGCATCATGTCATATACCGACACGGTCCGCAATTCATAAGCAACGCTTTCATCAGGTTCTGTGACAAGTTCAAGATCCAAGATGTTTCGTCAACAGCTTATTATCCCGCTGCGAACGGATTAGCTGAGGCTTTTAACAAGACGATCATCAAGATCCTGTCAAAGCTCGTGAAAACTAATAAACGAGACTAGGATGATAAACTCGGTGAAGCGCTCTGGGCTTATCGTACCACCGTACGCACACCTACGGGAGCCACCCCGTATTCATTGGTGTACGGATGTGAAGCTGTGCTGCCTTTGGAGGTTCAAATCCCATCCCTTCGGATCGCTCTCGCAACGGAGATGATGACCGAAGAACAGCATCAAAAACGTCTCGAAGAACTCGAGAGGTTGGATGAAAAGCACTTGGAAGCTCAACAACATATTGAGTTTTATCAAGCCAGAATATCTAGGGCTTTTGACAAAAGGGTCCGCCAAAGAAGCTTCAAGGAAGGAGATCTGGTCCTCGCTGCTCGTCGACCGATAATCCTCAACTCCAAGAAGAAAGGTAAATTTTAACCCAAATGGGAGGGACCATTTGTGATAGACACAGTCTACTCAAACGGCGCATATCGCCTCGTTTCTTTAGAAGACATCAGGCAATTAATGCCAATAAATGGGAAGTTCCTAAAAAAATACTATCCCTAGTACATTCGGGATAACCCATTTATCGGGAAGTTCCTCAAAGAATATCACACTTAATATTCTAGAGGATAACCCGAAATTGTTCTACCACCCAAAATCCCTCACTGATCAATTTCAATTGACAGTGAGTCAACCAAAAACTGTCTTTCTGGCTTAAGCCACCCGCCAAAATCCCTTCTTGATTCTTTCCACGAACAAGAGGTCCACTTTCAGTTCGGAGTTTCCTTTCGATAAATGAAAGAACTCCCCTCCTTTCTCTTTGGTTAAACTTCTTCATAGTTATAACCAAAGTTGAAATTCCATTTCGATAAACGAAAAACTCGTCTAGATAACTGATCCTATAAAAGGTAAGCTTATTTAGATCTTCCGGATTCTCAGAGTGGAGATCCCACTTCTAGTTTCTTTCTTGCACTGGAAATAGAATATAAAATTCTCCCTTTCCAGAATCAAGGAATAGAATATAAAATTCTTCCTTCCTTGTTCGGGGAATAGAATATAAAATTCTTCCTTCCCACACCAACCTTTTTTTTAAGAATTTAGGATTCATCCTAGGAAATTTATCCCGAATCCTAAGCAGGGATAAGTCTGCGCCTAACACGCGCTGCCAGTTTAGTCTTTCTCCAAAGAAGAAGACACCAGAGTTCGATTCTGGGGTATTTTATCCTGAAACCTAAGCAAGGATAAGTCTGTGCCAAATACGCATCGCCGGTTAGTTCTTAACCGTTAAAAAAGAACACCCGTCCGCATATTCAACATTGTGGCAGGTTGTTATTAATAACACCAAAATCCATGCCTCATACGCATGGGGAATTTCATCCTGAATCCTAAGAAAGGATATGCCGGCGCCTAACATGCGTCACCGGTTTAGTCTTTTTCCGTAGAAAGAGACACCAGAATTCGATTCTGGGGTATTTTATCCCGAAGCCTAAGTAGGGATAAGTCAGCGTTTAATACACGTTGCTGGGTAGCCTATTCCCATAACAATGGCGAAGTCTATATATTCGAAGTCATAGCAACAAGTCTCAGAGGATTCAATTTCTCAGCGCAACGTTACATGCGAACGGATTTAAACAATCCGCATGCTAGCC
>BQKN01000672.1:394020-432321 GCA_022839385.1 Asparagus kiusianus | reverse complement strand
TTTAAACAATCCGCATGCTAGCCCGACTCAAACGGTAGTCGGTAAAGTCTCATCAAACCCGTTGACGGCTGAGGGTTTGCC
The DNA here is from genome assembly GCA_022839385.1 of Asparagus kiusianus. Lineage (NCBI taxonomy): Eukaryota > Viridiplantae > Streptophyta > Magnoliopsida > Asparagales > Asparagaceae > Asparagus > Asparagus kiusianus. The sequence continues at coordinate 432,240 of BQKN01000672.1, read as the reverse complement.
AAAAATCCTATGAGTATTATGGTCAATCATTTCAAACGGAATGACGAATCATAATAAAGATAAAAATGAAAAAACCAGTTTCACTAAGAGAATCAAAAGTCAATCATACATCAAGCCCATGGCCAAAAATCTACTGACTGATCTTAGACAGCTTCTCATCATAAGCTTGCCTAAGCTCAGCTCTGATAGACTCCTCGGTGGTGGTTGAAGTCTTCACAGAAATCTCCTCTGTCTCGGCTAGCTTCTGCTTCAAGGATTTCAACTCATCAGATAAAGCAGTATGGGTTTGCTGATCCTGTGCTTTCGTCATCTGAAGAATACCCAAAGTCTCCTCTTTTTCACGGAGTACTCTTCTGAGCTGGTCTATCTCGGTCGCACAAGAGGTAATAGAAAGGTCGAGCTCGGCAAGTGAAGATGATCTAGTAGCAAGACTAGTCTCAACTCGATCTACCCGGTCCCGCTGCATCTGAATCTCGAGCTCAGCAAGAATCCGAGTCCCACGCAATGTCTGTAAGCGGATATCCAGCTCAGCAGCAATAAATAAGGAGGCGCCTGCATCTCGGAGCTCACGAAACATCTGAAGCTCATGCTCTAGGCAATCGAGGTCGTCAACCATAGCCTTTGCCAAATCTGGATATCCTGCTTCCCTTATCAAATTGACTTTGGGGTCAAGGAAAGGCTTGAATTGGCGAAGGAAGAGTCCACCGTGGAAGAGCTTGCCAATCATAGCATTCACGAAGGAGAAGAAGGAGCGAAGTTCTATGCAGAGAACGATCTTCTCAGGATCGTTATCTGATAGCAACTCCTTCACAAGGATATGGAGCCGAGAAGAAACCCCTACGCAAAGAAGGAAAAATCCATCAAAAATGCCTTGAGAAGGAAATAAATAACATTCTCAGTTGCTTAATTCATACCCTCTTGAGTCACTGGGGGTAGTGGAGGTGCAACCGCTGTGGATGTATCAACTGGTATAGTTGGTCTCACAGTCGGCTCAACAGGATCAGTCTCGACAAAATCTCCTGTCAAATACAAAACAGAATTCTCAGATGCATCGCACTATAGCCGCATTAGTCAAAAATTGGCTAGTCCCATAATCAACTTGGGAAGAGGCACGTACCTTCAAAAGAACCATCCTCGGGGTTCTTAGGGAATGTGGACTCAGAAAACATATCTCCAGGCAACTGGTCATCAATTTGAGGAGAGCCACACATGAAGTGGAACATAGGAGTGTCCAAAAGCAAGCCTTCCTCATCAAAATCATCAATCGAGAAGTCTGACATAAGAGAATATAAGTTCCAAAGAAGAATGAAGAGACTACAACCAATAGAAATGAGTTACCATTAGCCTCTTTATTCCGAAGATCCACGTTCGCCTCCTGCAAGTTATCTAAAGGAGCAAGAAGCACAGAGACAATTAGGGAATGCACAAATCCCGAATCATTCGACTCCTTTGAGTGCCATCTAAAAGATATATTGTCAATGGTAGATGTACCTGGATTCGCTGAATCGGGTCCTACATTGATGTCCTCCCTAACATCGGTAGCTTCTGCAGGCCTTTCTACCTGGTGCGGTGAGTCAGGCTCGCCAGAAGATACGGGAACAGGATCAAGACTCATCTTGCTCTCCCCACGCTCTCCTATATAGAGATGGAAAAGCATAAGTTGAAGTTCTGAGTAATCAAGAGGATGGTCTATAGGGTAGATGTTACCTCCGTCACTAGCAGGATCATCACCAGCCAAATCCATATCAGATGCTCGGGAAGCTGCACGCGGCTTGCGGGCTAATCTCTTCCGCCTAGCAGCAGGGACAATAATCGAAGGTCTCATCTGGGGAGGAGGACGGAACTCTTCATCCTGGTCAGTTGTAGTCCCTGAAACATCAAACCATTGTCAGTTCAATAAATTCTGGAAGACAGAAGAAAAAAAATGGATAGTTAACCTCGCTCGGAAAAATCCTCGTAATCTTTAGGATCTCCGCCTGAAGCCTCGTCTGCAGAATGGAAAACCCTCTTTCCCTCTTCATCAATCCGACGAGTCTTGTTCTGTATCCTTTGTGACCGAGCGTTTTCCCAAATCTTACGAGAATCAACCTGAGAAGCTTCCTTGGCCTCTAGCTCCATAATCGGCTTCACGAGGATAGTTTTATTAGCTGCTAACAACCACTTGCAGCTTAAGAAGGTGAGGTTTAACTGCCGATCAGCACTCGGGAGACTGAACTTAGCACCAGTACAGCCCGTCATGGTCTACAACCATGCTCGGAGATCGTCCACCAAACCGCCGTGGGTCCGAAGCTGCTGACGTGAATTCCCGACGTAAAGCTGATCATAGCCAAACTGGCGAGCAAATCGGCATGCTAGATATGGCTCTATGAAGCACTGATTCCTCACTCGGAAAGTCAGATAACCCGGTCTAATGTTCACCAGCCAGTTAAAGCAGCCGATGTCTAAATGAGTTCGATACTCCCTTAGCCTCTCCTCATCAATCAAACACTTGCCGTATCGGCCGGAGAACTACGGAAAGCAAGTGGAAAACGTCCAATACTTGTGGACCTGCAGCTGCTGTCTGATGTCAGGAAATCCTCGCCCCTCTCACTTGCCATTCTCAAGCAACTGTAGTAGGGGAACGGAGTGGTCTGTGGCGTTCGGTACCGACATCATATTAGAACGGTGAAGGATGAACCAAGCCATCAAATAAGTGTACGGAAGCTCCACCTTAATAGTAGGAATCTGACCTGGCGAGTCACTTTCCTTCCGTGTAAAGGAACTAGAAATCTGTCGAAGCCCTCGATGAATGTTAGCCACCATGACCGGAAGAAGCGAAAGTTCCTTTCTGTAGGCGAGCTGAACTGCTGGGAAGAGCACTTCCAAGGGCAAAGCGTCACCAGACTGAAACGGGACCACGCATTTCTTTAACCAGATAGCGAGGTAACCGGCAAGAAGGGTCATCGGTTGAATCGGTGCGGTCGCATGCCATAAGAACGATTTAAACTTGGTCCCTGTAGGAAAGCCACTCTCAGGACTGCTAATGGTATAAGAACGAGCATCAATCTTCTTCAATAGACTATTCATCCCTGAAGGAGTGAGTGGTGACAACTCACAAATATCCTTGCCAGAATTGCTCTCAAGATTCCTGAACAAGTAACATGCAAACTGCTTCAGACTCACGAATGACTTAGTCCTCTTCGCTAAAGGCTCAGACTGCGCCAAAGCAATATGATAGTAACATGCGAGGTCCCATAAAGTCTCATAGCGGTTGGGCATACGATCTTTCAGCTGACTCAATTCATGGTTGGAGGGAAAGTATTCCTGATATAGCATCTGTCCCATGGGCAAACCAGAAATCCTGTGCATCTCATGGAGAGCCAAGCCCAACTCCCCTTGCCGGGTCAGAAAGGTGTTCGAATCTGGATTATAAAGCTCGAACAAAGCAAAGAAATGCCTCGCACTGATAGGCAAGCCATACATTGTGGCACGAACGGCTGCATATAAACCACAAGCGTGCAACACCTCGCCCCATCGGCTTAAGACGTACTTCGTCATGCGGGTCCACCAAAGCTTGTCCAAAGAATAGACCCAGCCATAAAATCTATGACGCGTCGCAGGCATCTCCCGTCCTAGAGCAGCGAGGCGATTCTTCAAAGTAGAAGCAGTGGTAAGGAACTCGTTACGCGGCGGTGCATCCAGCCCCAATACTCCAGGATGCAATCCAGTGATATGACTCCTGCTCAAACCAGGAGCTGCCTGGTGAGTGATGTAGCCACAGTGAACGCTCTCATGCTCCTCCGTCAAGCGCCACGACATCTCTCGTGTCACAGCCTGACGCCTGAGCTCAGTCAACGAACGATGCCGAGGAATCTTTGGCAAATATATGAAACCACTGCCGGTTTTATGAAGCCACTGCTCGGCATCAATAAACACCGCATCCGAATCTCTGACAGAGTCACCAAATAAAAAGTCGCTCTTCCTAAGAGGCTGAATAGAACTGGCATCCTTCACGAAGGGCGCATCTGTGATCAACTGTCGAAGAGCCCGATGTCCACCCTCCTTCACCACTCGGGCAACCTCGGTTGACGTGCCCAAAGCAAACTGAGGGGTAACTGGAATAGGGGAAAAATCGTCGGAAGTCGAATAGTACTCGCCGCGACGCCCGTATGCTGCATGAGATGAGAACGCTCCAGAAGGATATCCCATTGGAAATAAACGGTTAAACATCTGTTAGTCTCAATTATAAAAGGAAATTGAACTCATCTTGCAAATAGGTAAGATAGAGTCATTGCCTTATAAAGGGTGAGACGATTTGGCCACATTGTGCAATCACAAGATAGGGTATATTGATAATATATTCCTGCCTTATAAAGCACAATGCAGCTTCAAATCGCCCCCTTTATTTTGAGATATGGTTTTGACTAAGCAAAACCTATCTTTAAAGCGTTAATCCTCACCAAGGAGAATCAAGGCTCTTCCCGATTACCTCACCAAGGAGAACAACGTGGGGTAAAAGGACCAATTTGCAAATTTCCAAGGAAAAATGACTAATTTGTAAATTTCCAAATATGCCAAAAATAGCTCACCAGCATAAGAGGGAGGCGTGCCATCAGCCGACGCGGTAGAGGATAGACCTCTCGCAATACGAGACATGATCACCTGCAAAATAAATTAGGGGGTCAGATCCAGAAAAATTCCCCTTTTCATTGTAATTCTACCCCCCTGAAAGAGAAGCTCGAGGTACCAAATCATAAACCCTAACCCTCATATGCAATCCCACAAATTCATGTACCGAATTAAACACGAGCTATGCCAAAATTATGGAGGATTTACCTGAGGAAAAGCTCGTGGATCTAATAAAAATCAGATTTTGAAAGATGCTCGAATCACGTGCTCGAGGGGCCTGAGAGAAATTTTTATATGAAGATTTCTGAGGGATTTCTCAGTCAAGGGTCAAAAGGAAGGATGGATCTAAGACAAATATGAGGATTTGAGGGAGAAAGGACGCTCGAGGGAAGAGAAAAGCAAAAAAGAGGGGGAGATGGTGGCCGGCCCTAGAGGGGGAAAAAGAGAGGCTTTTATAGGTGAACCAGCCTTGAACCAGACCGGACCAGGTTGAACCAGACCAGACCAGTCCAAATCAGTTCAAAAGGGGCTGAACCAGGCCAAACCAGACTGAACCAGACCAAACCAGACTGAACCAGACCAGACCAGGATGAACCAGTCTGAACCAGTCTGAACCAGTCTTGAACCAGTGCTGAACCAGCCTTGAACCAGGTTGAACCAGTCTTGAACCAGAGTTGAACCAGAATTCAAATTGAAGCTGAATCGAGCATCGCAACGACTTCAAATCAACCGAGGGTTCAGTCCCTTGCCTTTTCTCCCCTCTCTCACACATTCGGAAGGGTCAGAAGATTTTTTGAGCCTAATTACTGCCTTTTTTGGCTCACAAGCAAACCGGTTCAGCTCATTATCAGGCCGGTTCAGCTCATTCGGGCACGAAAAATACTCCAATAAGGTATACGAGTATAAACTATTCCCTATTTCTTTTGAGAAGTTCCTGGAGAATATTTTTCTAAAAATATTCTTAAGGATAACTCAACAACACTACGCCGGACAACGCGTCGCAAATAAAGACTCAACGCCAACAATCAAGGGTTAGTTGAACCAACAAACACGAGCTAAAGATCGGAAAATCAGGAATCGACTTCAAGTTCAAAATTCCGACAACGGTCAGACAATAAATGCAGCACCGGAATCCTTACGGACGTTCAACAAAGCACCGAATAGCCTGAAGGAAGTGAAGGAATTCAGAACAAAAGCCATTCCAAAGTCCTGTTACACCGACTGAAGGTTGGGGCAATCATATCCAAAGCATTCCAGACTCTTCTATAAAAGAGAGAGGCTGAAATACTTTGGAGGGGGTATCTGTAGGTGTATAAAATTACCTATAGGTCCCTTAGCACAGTTCGGCACGGCGATTCGACAAACCATCGAGTGACGAGGCAACGAGGTCAACGAATCGCACGCGAGCAACGGAATGCATCCATTCGCGTGCGGAATCAAGCCAACGGTTCGGGGAGTCAACGAGTCATCCAAACAAGAGTGAACTCGGATGAATCACGATCGAATCAAGATCAGTTCCGGACTGGAATTCAGAGGTGGATTTACTGCCAAATCAGGAACTAGATTTACTGCCAAATCAGGACAACGAATCGAATCCGAACACAGAGAACCGGATACAACGGAAAACGACAGAAACCAACCCTAAAAGAGACCCGGCCAAAACCGAGTCACCCGAAGGTGGCTCGGCCATGGCCGAGCCACCTTGAGGTGGCTCGGTGGCCGAGCCACCTCAGCCCAGATCTGTGCCTAGGCACAGATCTGGGTGCCTATAAATAGGCCAAGGGGTTCTTTTGTTGAGTAGGACTTTTTGGGAGCCGAAACTCTGCCGAATTGAGATCTCATTCTTGAGTTTTGAAGGCTTAAAGACTTGGACATTCAGATCTGGTTCTTGGCGAGCATCCGCGCCACAAAAGGCAGGAGTTCGAGAGAGGAAATCAGATCTGAGATCTACACGAGGTAATACTCCGGATCAAAGCTTGGCCTTTGATCCCGAGAACTAAAGGCTACTATTCCCTTGGTGAAATAGTACCCACCGGCTGTTATTTCCTTCGTGAAATAGCACCCGTCGAATCGTGTAGATCTGCCCGGATGTAGATCGCGCGGTGGTCAACGGATAAACCCCCGGCATAGGCAAACAACCCACGCAAGCGAGTGACCGAAAAACAGGAGCTTGTGATTTGTTCGACAAATAAGGAAAGTTGTAATTTTTACTTTTTATTGATTTTTTGTAATCGGATCTTATAAAAAGAACGGATCTTTGTAATCGATAAATAATTACCGAGTGTGCAATGGAATCATCAATGAAGAAAGCTACAATTTTCCCCGCGAACAATCGTCACCTTGTAACCTTCGTCTTGTCTCCTTAAAAATATGAGAGTCGTCAGATTGTAACTCCCGATGTTGATTGTGAAGGCTGTTGATTAGAGCTTTCATCAGTTGTTGCGAAGGTCGTCAGATTGTAACCTTCACCGATCCATGTGAAAGTCTTCAAATTGTAGCCTTCTGGAAGCCGTCGAATTGTAACTCCCATCATTGGTATTTGATGGGGATCAACTATCTGTTGTGATTTTTAGACAGCCTACAGAATCCCCTCCAAAGTTTTCGAAAGTTCGCGGTTCACTGGGACGAATTTTCGGAATACTTTGGATCTCAACTCTGATCTTAGAGCTGTTGATTCCTTGTCACAAAGGATTTGTTCTTTACACCCACTTCAAAGGCATCTTGGTTGAAGAGATTTGACACGCAGGACCTGTGTGAGGATGAGCTTCGAAGAGAAACCTTAGCGACGGTACAAGTCACTCATGAGCAGAAGCTCTCAAATATCATGTCACGGCTTACATCCATTCAGCTAATGGGCTCGAAAACAGTCATAGGATTTTTGGCAAATCCTCAGCCATCAACGGATTTAATAAGCCTTTACCGACTACCGTTTGAGTTGGGCTAGCATGTGAATTATTTGGATCCGTTTCACATGTAACGTTGTGCTAAGAGAATGAACCCTCTTAGACTTGATGCTATGATTTTGATACATAGACTTTGTTATTTTCATGAAAAAAGACTAACCAGCAACGCGTGTTAGGCGTAGGCTTATCTCTAATTAGGGATCGAGATAAAGTTCTCATGCGTGAAAGACATGGATTTTGGTGCTACGATGTTGAATACGTAGGGTTTGTCACTATTTCTTCCTGTGTTATATTTTCACTTGAAACACTGAAAGAAAATTGAAAGTGCCAAAGGTGTAGTATTAACTTGGCATGAATTTTCACTTAGAGTAAAATTCAGAAATTTTCTTCACTATCACTAGGATAATTCCAGAAAATCTTTAATCCGCTTGGGATTTTATAATGAAAACTTGCTATCCTTATTAAAAAAGGATTAACAAGTTCATTAGGGGGTTTGACTGTTAGAGGTGTGATGTTAACCTATTGACGAGGATTGATAAGCGGGTTGTCAGAGGTATGGTGTTAACATGACAGGAGAATGTGTACTTGTGACTTGCACAAGATTTTGGGAATTAGCGTCTCGCTGTGGAAACTTGCTAGGTGAGTTTATCATCAGGAATGATGAGTTCTGATACTTGTGATTTGAATAAGATTTTGAAGACTTAGTGTCTTGCTGGGGAAGATTGTGATTTGAGCAATTTCGAGGACCTATCATCCTATTGATAAGGATTGATAAGTTAACTATCAGAGGTGTATTGTTAACATGACAAATTAGGAGTGATGCAAGCTGTATTCATACTCTGTGGAGGTGATGATCGTCTGAAGTGTAATGTTAACTCGACGATGTGAAAGATTTGTTACTCTTAATCCAGCGGGTTCCAAGTAACCAACCCCCAGTCTTGATTAAGACTTAGCAGGGGAATAAAAAGAGGTAGACAAAGCACATCGCCTAGTGGGGCACTATCCATGTAGTCGGAATAGAGGCACATCACTTGGTAGGCCATTATCTGATAAGTTTGACTATCAGAGGTAACTGTTAACGTGATAGTTTTGTGGACCTACCATCCTATTAAAGAGGATTAGCAGATTAATAGACTATCATAGGTAAATGTTAACGTGATAGTTTTGATAGACCTGTCATCCTATTGAAGAGGATTTGGGGGGGGGGGGATTTAGAGAAAATGGATTATCAGAGGTGTATTGTTAACTTGATAGTTTTAGCGAATTTCATGGTTGACCAAGGTATTTTATTGAACGCGACAACTCAGAAAATTTATTATTCATAATCCAATGAACTATAAATAAATCAACCCCCAGTCTTGAACAAGTGCAGGGGGAAAAGGAGTAGACATGACACATCGCCTAGTAGGCCACTATCTAACGAGTTTGACTATTAGAGGTAACTGTTAACATGATAGTTGTTCGACCTGACATCCTACTGAAGAGGATTAGCTTCAGCGACCGTAATATCTTCCCCTTCTGACTAAGAAGATTGGGCTTGGTCCGATTGCTCAGGTTGATCCTGCCTATTTTGTTCTTCAGCTTTGATCCTGGCAATAATCTTTTGAGCCTGTTCACCTTGAGAGATTAGTTGTCTCTAGGAACGACATTCTGCAACTCCTATTCGGGCTAGAAGGTCGGTATGCAAGTTATGTCGACAGGTCTCCACTAATGTAGACTGTGTCATACCTGACGAACACCGGAGAGCCATGGTTTGGAACCTCTTGATGAAGGCATTGATGGACTCCCTCTTCTTCTGCTTAGTGGCGAGAAGGGTATGGATGGAGACTTATGTATCCTCTTCAAAGAATCTTGACAGGAATAGTCTTTCTAGATCTGCCCACTTTTGGATACATCCCGCAGGCAGTTTCCTGAACCATTCAAAGGTAACTCCCTTGAGGGTGCCAATGAACAATCGAGCTAATATGGCATCGTTTGATATCACATTCCCAGTTTGTGACTTGAAATGATAGATATGTTGATTCGGTGATCCCGTGCCATCAAAAGTTTATAGCATCGGGACTTCGAAGTTTGGAGGATAAGGAGATGCATCCTATTTGGCCGGATAGGGTCTAACAACTCCCTCGTCTTGAAGCTCGCTTCTGTTGGCAATGGCATTGAGGCGGGCTGCCAATTCTTCCATTTTGGCAGACTGGAGATTATGCTCGTTCTCAGTCTCTCTTCCTTCATCAGAGGAAGATTCCAGGTTGTTGGTTTCTTGGTCAGAAGTCGTGTCATCAACCATTTTTCCTTTTCCTTTTCTTGTGTGAGGTCGGGATGATGACATTTTTCCTCTCCGGGAAGATTCTTGCCAGGGTGGTGAATTTTTCTTCTGAGATTTGGCCTTGTCTATGATGATTTGAGTCAACAGGACCATGAGTTCATTGATGGTCTCCTGCTGAGATTTGAGCATGGCCTCCTGCTCATCAAGTCTCTTCGCGAGATCTTCACGGTTTCCCGTCATATAAGCAGAGCTCTCATGTTCAACAAAAGAGCTTGATGACTGGGACTCTGCAATGGCTGAGTGTTCATCATCGGAATTACTTCCTTTGGCTAACTTCCGATAGTTGACAGGGGGAATGGTTCCTGTTTGAGTCCGAGTATGTTGATAAATTCCATCGGACCTATTCAGAGGGTCTTTCAAACCAGGAGACTGATCTTTCTCTGACTCGTCGGAGCTAGGGACTGATGATCTCCCTCTGCCGATCATGTTAAACGTGACTTCAATGTGTTCATCCTCTGAAGTCTTCTTCTTGTGAGAATGTTGTCGATTATTGAGCAAACCGACGTTCGTTGGTGGGTTGAATATTGATAGCAATTCCCGCAAGTCAGAGACTTGGGATGAACCTCTCACAGAGCGTGAAGGTAGAGATGGAACCCCCTGCTTCTCAGTAGGCGGGACTGGTTCTTGTTTAACATGGATCTTGAATCCACGTTGATCTTTTTGAACACGACGAATCGCATCGTGTTCTGAAGAAGGAACACGAGGGTCGTGTTCTGTTTTACCAACGCTAGACCGAAGTCTGTGTTTTGTTGATGAAATGCATCTTTGCCAGTTGCGTTTTTTTCGGTTAACGCAGCTTGTAAGTCTGGGACGTTTTGGTTCCGAAACACACTCCTGAGAGTTGCGTTTTGGTTCCGAAACACACTCCTGAGAGTCGCGTTCAGTTTGTGGAACGCGGCCCTAAAGGATGCGTTTTGATTCTGGGCGCACTCTTAAGAGTTGCGTTCTGCCAGATCAATGCAATTTTGAGGTCTGCGTTTTGATGTTGAAACGCACCTCTGAAGGCTGCATTTTGATTGCACAACGCGCCACTGAGGGGTGCATTTGGCATAAACCGAACCTACTCCTTCGGAGGAGGGGCTGCTCGAGCAATCTCGGCTAATGGAGACGGCTTCCTTTGGCATAGGAGCAACAATTGGAGCTTTAGTCTCCTTGGAGACTTTGTGGATCTTGCGTATAGCCTTGGGGCTAAGGAATCCAGAGGAGATGGACTCCTCAAACTTGGCTTGATCAAACTCTACCACAAGAGTTTCGACGGTTGTTCCAATGAGATGAACATCGGATTGCGCCACTACTTCTTCGTCAGAGAAGCTCGTCCCTGGCAGAGTCACCATCTTTTGTTTGTGGAAAAATTTGAAGTAAAAAAGACAATGAAGGAAAAATTAATTTGTATTCCTTTAGGGGCTGTTTGGTAGGCTGCAACTGGAGTGGTTGCAACTCCAGTTGCATGCAACTAGGTCTAATTTGACCAGTTGCATGTGTTTGTTTTGCTGCAACTCACAGTTGCAGTTGCAACCGTAGTTGCAAAACAACCCTTAGTTGTAACATATGACTTACGTCAAAAATGGCCGCAAGTCATAGTTGCAACTTAGTTACAACTGACTTAAATTTATTAAAATCAAAATCATTACTTAATATTTCAAAAATAAATTCATTAAAGGTTTAAAATAATCTTTTAAATATTTCTTATTATAATAATTTCTTCAAAAACATTTTTTAAAATAATATATTTTTAAAATAATATATTTTTAAAATAATATATTTTTAAAATAATATATTTTTAAAATAATATATTTTTAAAATAACATATTTTTAAAAACGTTTTTAAAATAATATATTTTTAAAATAAAATATTTTTAAAAAATAATATATTTTTTAAAAATAATATATTTTTTAAAAATAATATATTTTATAAAAATAATATATTTATTAAAATAATCTATTTTTTGAAAAATATATTTTTACTAAAATAATATATTTTTTGAAAAATATAATTTTCCAAGAATACTATTATTTTTCTAAAATAATATATTTTTTGAATAATATATTTTTTGAATAATATATATTTAAAATAATATAATTTTCTAAAATAATATATTTTTAAAAATAATATATACCTTTTAAAATAATATATTTTTTTAAATAATATATAATTTTCTAAAATAATATATTTTTTAAAATAATATAATTTTTTAAAATAATATATTTTTTAAAATAATATCATTTTTAAAATAATATATTTTTTAAAATAATATTTTTTTAAAATAATATATGTTTTAATAATATATATTCAAAATAATATTTTTTTTGAATAATATATATTTTGAATAATATATTTTTTGAATAATATTTATTTAAAATATATATTTAAAATAATATAAATTTTTGAATAATATATTTAAAATAATATAATTTTCTAAAAATAATATATTTTTTGTACAATATATTTTTAAAATAATATGTTTTTTGAATAATGTATTTTTAAAATAATATAATTTTCTAAAAATAATATATATTTTAAATGATATATTATATTATTTTTAAAAATATTATATTAACTTTTACAAAATATATTATTTTTAAAAATATATTATTTTTTAAAAATATATTATTTTTTTAAAGATATATTATTTTTTAAAAATATATTACTTTTTAAAAACTATTATTTTTTAAAAATATTTTATGAGTTGCACCGCTTTTTAATATTTATAAGCAAAATCGACCGCTCCTAATTTTATTTAGCAAAATCGACCGCACGGGACTAGTAGTCCCGTGCATTTCTCTGTTCTCCCAAATTCCCCCAACGACATCCTCTCCCAATCCCAGTCCCTCTCCCTCTCCTCCCTCCTCCTCTGCGAGGCCCACCAGATCCCCGGCCTGCCCCCAATCCCCCACCTGGCACCGGTGCCTCTGTCAACTCCCCCTTCCTCCCCTCACCACCACCACCGAACCTCCCCATCGCATTAATCAGCGTAGATTTCCCATGGAAATCAGACGCGTCGACGAAGTCGAAGTCAGGGAGGAGGGCGTCCGCGGAGCGGAGTCGTCGGAGAGAAAGGTGGCGTTGGAGGTCGAGGTCAGGAAAGACGTGAGCTTTGAGGAGGATGAGGGGTGGAGGAGGAGGGGGTCGTCGGGGTTGTAGGTGGCGGCGATGATGGTGAAGACGAGGACGAGGAGGTGGCGGCGATGATGGTGAAGACGAGGACGAGGAGGACGAAGACGGCGAAGCAGAGGTTGCTGATGAGGCGGAGGGCGTCCTGGCCCAGGTTTTCGGGCCGGAAGCTTGACGATCGGCCCAACATTTCGGCCCAGATCTGGGAATTTGAGTGAAGGAGGAGTGAGGGCGACGGGGTTCTTTTCTTGGGTTGTCGAAGATGTTTTGGTTCTTGGTTTTCTTGATTATCATCGAGTTGGAGGAGGCCGGACTTGAGGGGGAGGGGGAGGGGGAGGGGAGGGGGAGGGGGGGAAGGGGGAGGGAACCGTCGAGGGGGCGTGGTAGTCGGGGGATTTGGGGGAGGGGTGGGAGAAGTAGCTGGGAGGGAGGGGCTGGGAGGGGGAGAGGAGGTCGGTGGGGATTTTTGGGAGAACAGAGAACTGCACGGGACTAGTAGTCTCGTGCGGTCGATTTTGCTAAATAAAATTGGGAGCGGTCGATTTTGCTTATAAATATTAAAAAGCGGTCTTTTTTAAAAATTTGTCCTAAGTTATATGCATAATCAAACAGCTGCAACTATAAGTTGCAAAATTTGAATTTTAAACCAAACAATTGTAACTATAGTTGCGTGTAAGAAGAGTTGCAACGACTCAGTTGCATGCAAGTGATACTTGCATTGCAACTCCAGTTGCAAACAACCAAACGCCACCTTAATCTCAATTACAATTGGATTTCCTAATTACAAAAGAGAAGAGAATGATCTGGATTCTCCCCTTTGTTTAATTCTGGGTTCTTCACGGTGGCAATGGAGTGGCTCTCTCGAATGCTCGGGTCGAGTTTGCTCTCCGTTGATGATCCGAACGTCTTGATTCACTAGAACATGGTCTTCTACTCACGATTTGACGCTGTGAAGAACTTACGTGGAAAGTTTGAAACTCTGACCGAATTTAGAAGAACTTGCAGAGCAAGTTGGAAACTCTGGACGAGTTGATAACTCAGATCGAGTTTAACTCTGAACGAGTTTGAACTCTTGAAAAAGAGTTGATTTGAACCGAAAAGTCGGTTAATAAGCCAAGTATTCAAGCTCCACGATGATCTGCTCAAGAGACTTATACTTTGCTATCGAAAGAGAAGATGAATTGGAGATGCCCTTTGCTGCTCTCTAGAACCGAAAAATGTTCAAGGATCCAAAGATAATCTGCCAGCCCCTCTGAAGCTCCTCCAGATCCAAAAAAGCCGATCCTCTAACTCAATTGAGTTTACCCCCTATTTATAGGAGATTAAGGGTGGTAATTGTCCCCTTAATCCATTCCTAAGTGGGGCAGAAATCCCTCGAATCGTGGGGGGGAAACGGTTCCTGGAACTGTGCAGTTCGTATTTGAACGAGTCAAACGCTGAAAAATAGCGTTCAGGGCACGAACTCTGCATTTTTAGACTAAAAACACAGAGTTGGGCCTATTTTGGTGGCTGAACGCATAGGTCGCGCTGCGTTGTAAATCTGAAACGTAAAGTTGAGATGTTTTAGGCTGAAAACGCACAGGTCGGGCTGCGCAGAGATGAACTCTGCGTTTTGGACCTGGGACGCAGAGTTGGGTTCTCTATGAACTGTGCGTTTTTAGACCAGTGACGCAGAGTTGGGCTCTTCATGAACTATGTGTTTTGGACCTGGGATGCAGAGTTGGGCTCCGCATTAACTGTGTGTTTTTGTCGTTGGACGCAGAGTTGAACTCTACGTTTTAAGTCCACGAACTCTGCGTTTTTGATTCTCAAATGCTATCACGACCTTTGTGTTTTGAGTTTAGAACGCAGGCATGACCTCTGCATTTTGAGTTTTGGATGTAGAGGTAAGCCTCAGGTGGGCTCGGTGAGCTTCAGGCTAAGTCCAATGTTCAGGCGAAGTCCAGTCCTGCAGACGGACTTCAGAACATAACTTGCTGCGAAGAACAGGTCATAACTTTCAAACCGTAAGTCGGAATTGGACGAATTATATATATAAATCGGCTATCTCGACGAGACGGAGCCGACCAAACTGACCACATAGGGTTTGGTTTGATCTGTCAATTTTACCAAATTCTTTACGGTTTGAGAGATATCTACATTTTAATATGAAGAGACCGTTAATTTGTACTCTCTTTTGCTAGAGCGTTGCAAAGATCGTCACCTTGTAGCCTTCGTCTTGGCTTCTTGAAAATATGAGAGTCATCAGATTGTAACTCCAGATGTTGATTGTGAAGGTTGTTGATTAGAGCTTTCATCAGTTGTTGCGAAGGTCGTCAGATTGTAACATTCATCGATCCATGTGAAATTCTTCAAATTATAGCCTTCTGGAAGCCATTAAATTGTAACTTCCATCATCGGTATTTTATGAGGATCAGCTATCTGTTGTGATTTTTAGACAGCCTACAGTTGGTACTTAAAACTCGTATATACACATATAAACATTTTGATTTTTTGTTTTCAAGTTTAAATATGAAACAAATAAATAAAATTAGAAAATACATAATTGTTTCATGTTTATATGTGCCTAAGATGATTTCATCAATCACCAAGTTTAAATTCAATGAAATCATATTTATTGCATAGTATATGTATTTTTGAGAAAAGATTGTATTTTTGGTTTATGGACTTGACAATACTAGTTTATATCTTTTCCCAAGTTTATAAAGTCATACAAGAGTTTTTGTCACGCCCCGCTTTCCAAAATTCCTAGGAATCGAGACGCGAAGAAGCCCACGACGTATTAGACTGAGGAGAAATAAATACTTGATTATTTTTACTCAATCTAATACGCTAAGAATCAAACAATAAAGTGCGAAGTCACAGGTTCCCGATCATAATTAGCAGGAATAAAATAAACAACTCAGAACATAAAAGAGCCATATCGGAATTAGTATATCATCCGAGACACAAAATTTGGGTCAAACATGCCCTTATTACAAACTAGTTCAACTAAAGAAATATGAAAATACATAGTCCAACAGAAATAGAAAGGAAGTACTGCAAAAATAAACTAAGTCCATCAACTGACTAAAAAGGGTAACTAAGCTTGAGCTTCTTCTTCAGCTATGTCTGCAAAACACTCCTACTGAGAATACTCGGGCTCTGATGTGTCTCCAAACTAGACTTGCCCGTCCTCTAAGTCTGACGTACAACCCGAGAGAATAGTAGTACGTCAGCGTGCATGGCACACGGCAAGATCCCACCAAGGAGAATAGAAATGGTCGAACGACCAATGTAAAAACAGTAATAATAATAATAATAATAATAATAATAGAAGCATGGTATTGAAATTCTAATAATTTAAATGCAATCCACTACTAGAATATAATAATCAGAAGAATCTAAAAATCAACCGGGTAATGAGGTCATGCAGCTAGCCATCCTATAACAGGTCACTGGTACATATCTCACATAGAGTCAACATTCATATTCTCGGATAACTGACTTTTCACAAATCCTCTGCGTGCATCTAATACCGCTACACGAATCGGTCAGAGGACTACAAGCAATTTGATTTCGGCCTGGTCCGAACTCAAGCAATACTCAGGTGAATAAATTTTACTGACCAAAGTGACGACACCGATTCACTTTTACCCAACAAACCAACCCTAGTGATGACACTGATTCACTGGTGCGAGCTTGGAAGATATATCAACAACCATATCCAATCACATGAACTATGACTTTCCTATCCAAACTCTTCTTGTTTTTCTAAGTCAACAAATATGACCTACAATAGATCTCTGGCCCACCTCCTAAGTTTAGTCAACGCACACACACACATGTCTGTTAGACCCTAGAGGGGGGGTGATTAGGGTCTTGAGGCAATAATAGTGCAATAAAAAATAAGATAAGCAAAGAACCACAAAATGAACAACGAAAGTAAATGAGATAAGATAAGAGATCATTATCCAAGTGACGCGTGATGGTTAATGAGGTTCGATCTGCTGACCTACATCCCCACTCCCCACTCTCGAGGAGAATCCACTACACAACCTGGTTTGGAAGCTGGAACTTCTTCTACACAATGATCTCTACAAGATCTCACTACCAGACAGTTGATCTCCACAAGATCAAGCTCACAATATTAGTAAATGGTGTAAAATCTCTCTATTTACAGTAACCCTATGGCAAGGAGAAAGATCACACTTGGGATGTGAACTTGAAAACAGAGTCTTAACATAATGAACAATTCATTACAATAAAGAATAACATTATAGCAATAGGATTGAGATTCATCACAAGTTTTTGCTTTTTTCCTAAGTACATATCAAAATTCCTCCATGATTAAAACAAAAAGTCTACTACTTAATCAAAAGGTCAAAAGGTCTCAATAGAGATGATTAAGTTCTAAATCTTCACCACAAACAAATCCCACAAAGAATGATAAGCATGGATCTTCATATGTTATCCTGCTTACATTAAAATAAAAATATAAGCATATTGCACAAGAATTAAAAGAATGTAACTTAGTGCTAAGAAAATAAGCTCTCAATAAAACCACATCTTAAGAGGTTAACAATCCAAGTCAAACTAGTGAAAAACAAATAATTGTTCATACATATAGTTTATCTGCTTGGTTGCTAGCAGTAGAAATTTTGAATCCAACCCAACTGTATTTAGGAATTCACTTCATTAATCACTAAAGTAAAAATTACCTCATGTCAGGGGTTTATGATTGTTTCTAGAGGAGCAAGCACGAACTGTTGGCCTTCTTGTTTTGATGATGATTTAACAAACAATTTACATCTAATATTGTTTGTCTAGTGTTTGTGTTTTATATCTATTCTAGGCAAACAATATGTTGGAGGATGGATGAATTACACCATAACGATCATATCAAATAGAGGTTGGTGGAATAGTGGTTGAAGCCTTGCAATTCAAGCTGAAGATCCAAGTTCAAGCTTCATCCGCAAAGTGTACCAAGTTAAGCTTATTGAAGATGAAGATTGCTTGGGTAACTTAGTTTAGGTTTTATATTATGTGTGTTAGTACTTTAAGCTCAATCAATATACACACATACACGTTTTGGTTTTGTATATATATAGTTATATATATATATATATACATATATGTTTTGGTTTAATTTCTTAGATATGAAACAAATATATTTTCATATACATACATACTCATATGTTTTATTTTCTAGTGTATTTTTAAAAATATTATATTTTTAGTTTATAGACTTCATAACAATAGTTTATATCTTTCTTCAAGTCTATAAAATTATTTTGTATTGTTTTAAAACATGGTTAAGCTAAAATGTCAAAACTCATATGTTCATATTTTCATGTTTTGGACTATTTTCATGTTTACATTTTTTAGAATTTATTTGATATTTTTAAATAGTGTTTTAAATTCAGCAAACTGTTTTCAAACTTAAAATTTTCATATATCAGTTCACGGTCGACCGCGTCTTTGTTTTTACCCGCGGAGTCAAACAGAAACTTTCGCGGTCGACCGTCAGCTTGAATTTTTCCACGGTCGACTACCAAAGTCTCTGGAAAATTCTCAGCTTCGAAAGTGGCTCGCGGTCGACCGTGAGATTTTCACGATCGACCGCCGTATACTCCAACGACTATTTTGTACAGAATCTGATTTCGGATTCTGTGGGCTTTTTGGTCATTTTGTTTTGGGTTGTTGCTGAAGTTTTGAGTGGGTAAAAATACCCCATTGCCTTCAACTCTTCTATAACAAGAGAGTGTTTTTAAAACAAGTTTAAAGAGTTTTAAACAAGAGTTTAAGTTTGGTTTAAGAAGCTTTTAAGCATTTGGAAGTTTGAGTTTGTAAAATCAATTTCACAAGAGCTTGAGGAGATCATCTATTGGTGTTTGGGCATCCAACTATTCTCCCTCCACCTCTTGATCTATTGAGAAGTTTTCTAAACTCTATTTCTAGCTTTACATCTATTTATTTGATTATCATTTTATTAAAGCGAGTTTTATATTGAGTTTAGTTGATTTGATTTCACTCATTATTTACACACACCCACTTGAGCTTATTGTATTTGCATACATTGTATATTTGGGTTGGTGAGAGTTGTAACAATTGAGTGTGAGCTTTTATTCTGTTCTCATCCATATTAGATAACAATCATTTTTTGTATTATGCTTAATTATGAGATCACTTTATAATACACTTGTACACCAAGAGAAGTGTGTGGCGAGAGTCAGGGATTGTCCCAAGAGGAGTGGCGTCGGTTGACGAACCTAGGGAGAGGTTGTATCCGAGCACTTGAGGGAGACACGTCTAGTTTAACACATGAGAGGGTGTGGAATGGGATTGCAAGAGTGTGTTAGTTGTAAAGTTTTCGGTAAACTAGAAAACCGTATCATGTGGTGTAAATGTTATTTGGGTGATCGTAGAAAACCTGGTTGTGATAGTGGAGATCTCCTCAAGGTGAGGAATAGAGACGTAGGTCAAGTGGTTAGACCGAACTCCGTAATCATATCGCTTTGTTTTGTGATTGCATTGGCGTTCTTATTCTTGTATTCATATCTCATATTGCCTTTATGTATTGCACATCATATTGACCTATAACATTTGTAGATTGTTTATTTCCCCTTGTATTAGTTTATATATCCTTGTATATAATTCACCATATATCTCATTGCTAGGATATTGCTCTTTGGTTATATTGCTCATTCTTGCTTATAACATATTGTACATCTATCTTGTAAGAATAACATGTTAATTAATTTTAATTGGTATATAATCAGATTAGATTAGCATAAGACCATGATCACCCCCCTCTAGGGTCTAACACGAACATCTTCTGGAGCACTATTATCTTCATCAGAAGCCTTTGTGTGTGATATAAGTTTTGCAATATGTGACGTCCCTAGTTTCATATAAGGCTGCAGTCCAAGGTGAACCTAAACATATCAAACTTATCAGGCACACACACTATGTAAAGACATGTTTCACCATCATAGTATAGGTATAAAGCAGATAAAATAAAGATAATAATGTAATGAACATGATAAAGGAAAGAGATACCCAAATAAACATAATCATGCTCCAACTGAATAAAAGAGAGTACAACTGTTTGACTAAAATAAATATAAAATATCTCAATACATAGAGTTAACTGAAATAGTACTTAGGTACACAGCCTTTCAAAATAAAATACAACTCTAATGTCTGAAAATAAACATAACTACTATGGAGGACAAATAAACTACTAATATAAATAACTTATAGAAGCCAAGCCAAAACTCCATCAACCTACGACTCTCCGAGCACCTGACTCATTACCTGAAAAGAGGGGAAACAACAAGCGTCAAAGGACTATCGAGAATATATCCATCGCCCCCAGGGGGAGGGGATAGATGTAGGAAAATACAAGTTAGTACATATAGATATATGAAGCATCTATCCTAAACTTAGAGTAAATTAATATTTAAAAATCCACAACACGAGAATAGGTACGTTGAGCGAAATAATTCAAATAAAGAAAACCCTCATGTATATACCTCGTATTGCAAATTGTAAATTGCTAAATACTAACTCAAAATCCTATGAATAAAGAATTAAATAAAAGAAACAACACATTACCAAATCTCATCCAATACAAGTCACGTCAAATATCTCACACAACCCTCGGGTAGGAGGCACAATCATAAGAATAATAATTTCGATAAAAGAAATTCGCATCAAATATGTCGTGTATGACAACCTCAGTCTTATACCTTACTCTCGAGGTAAATAACATGGGAGCATGAACGTAAATCTATTGATCCTCTAACAAAAAATGATGATGCTGAGTAAGGCGCTCACAATATCCTATGGCATCACCTACCTTACTCAATCGCCCTGTGGAAATAGGCGTGTCAACAATGATGCACATGGAGTAAAGTCTACCACGGTCTCATTGTAGTATACCAACTAATGCACATTGAGTGTAGTCCCCCGCGGTCTTATTGCGGATTGTCAACTAACCTACTCCAAGCATCCAAACTATCATGAAATGCAATATGCGTCACTCTTGATCATGACAAATGCAAAGTATAGGATACGTACCTCCAAATGCTCATGCGTGCTCAAATCCAATACATGTACCCTCGTATATGACACACGTATATCGATGTTCAAATCGTACTTTGTGTGTGCGAACAAAATATGTGAAATAAAACTAATATACGCAAAATAGCCCATACAAGTTGATCGATCATGTGCAATCGGTCGACTGATGGCCTACATAAGACGTGCACAATAGCCTTGATCGGTCAACTATTGTTCCATGATCGGTCGACCGATTAGAGCAATCACACACCCTGCTAACAAGTCATTAGTCGACTAATCATCCTTGATCAGTCGACCGACGAGAAGTAAAAACACAGATTTCTGTAATAAAATGACACTCTCATAAATTCATTAAAAATCAAAAAATTTCAATAAAACCCATATATTAAAACTTGTTTAAGGTATATTAGGGTTTATTCTATTTCATGAAATCAAGAATACGAATTTGGGATTAAAGCTAAAACACTAACATGTGTATATATGTAAGATCATCATGAAAACAACTAACTTCAACCAAAACTCATGTTAAATGATGTCCAAATCTTAAACCCAAAATTGGAAATCTGTTTTATATCTTTTTAAATCAAAAAAGGTTAGATCTTTATATCATACGGTTCAAAAAGAAGTGATCTTTATACATAAACTAGGTTTAGAAATCTAATAAAACCATTTAAAATCGAAAAGAAATAGGGGATGAGTTTGGAAGAGATGAAACTCACATCAAAACATGTTAAAACTCCTCAAAAATGCAAGAGATCCGATCCTCCTTCACCAAACGCCCACCATCTCACCATTTTCTTAATTTTTGCTTCACAAAGCTCTCCAAAACTTAAAAAAATAAACTAGGGTTTTTGAGGGGAAAGAGGTGGCTGATAGTTCATGTGAAAGATGAAGGAAAAAGGATTAAATCAGGTATAGATACTTATATACACAAACGGGTCTGAACCGAAACAAACCTGACCCGAAAACAAAAACATACTTTCTGTGCACCTTTCAGTCGACTAATCACAAGGCATAGGTTGACCGATCTGGGGCCATCAGTTGACTAAACACTTTGCATCAGTCGACCGACTAGTACAAAGTTTTCTACCCACTAATTTTTGTGTGTTGTACATATTTACACTATTAAACATATGTATTTGTACTTAATTGATCTCAAATCGATTACAACCATAATCATTCATCTCAAAATAGTATAAAAATGATAAAAAATAATTTATCACTATTTATCATAAAATTTTCAAATTTTATAGGGTTTTATATTACCCGCCTTAAAAGAATTTCATCCTCGAAATTCCGCAGTCTTATATTAGAGATTAATAATACGAGAAAAGCACGTTGAGGGAATGATCTAGACAAGAAAACCCTCACATACATATCTCGTACAATTAATTTCTAGATATGAATCACGAGTAATATTTATACTTAACAATCTAGAATGTAGATACTCACACTTAAGCCCTAATTTTGCGGAATTAGTACGTCGGGCGAAAATTGCAAACAAGGAAACCCCCATGTATATATCATATGTTCCGAATGATTAGGAGCTAAGTATTAATACTCATATTCTAGTGTTAAATGTAAACATGGCTATAAAGACAAAATGAATTGGGTTTGTTTGGCTACCAAGGTGTTTTTTGTTGTAGTGTTTTTCTAAAAAACACAATGGTGTTGTGTTTTTTCTCCTAAAGTGTTTGATAACACCATTGTAAAACATTGAGTTGCACTCCATAATGCATCATTACAGAAGCTAAAAATGACCCATATGACAATAGTCATCCATAACCAATATTCAAGGTAAAATCAAGAAAATAAAATCAAAACTTCAAGCAAAAATAATCACCTGCTTCCTCTTTTCTTCTTGTAGCCAAATCAACGTCGCTAAGCCTCAACAACCGAAGCCACATAATCCCCTCAGAATTATGATTCTAAAAAACCCAACAAATGTCAGCCAAAATCGCACAAAAAATCACCCAAAATTAGAAAAAACAGAGAAGAAGAAGAGGATGGGTTATCTAAACCTGGGTTCAGGACATTGAAGAAGAGAGAGGCGGGATTTGAAGGCATCAACGGTGATGACGAGATCAAATCTGAGTGGCGGCGATGGCGACGAGATCAAATCTGAGTGGCAGCGATGGCGACGAGATCAAATCTGAGTGGCGGCGACGACGATATCAAATATGAGTGGCAGCGACGACATCAAATCTGAAGGCGTCGTGGCGGCGAAGGCTCCGATGAGGCGGCAGCGACGACGACGACGAGGCGACGAAGGTGACGATAAGGAGGCAAAGGTGACGACGAGGCGACGACGAGGTGTGGCGACGACGGCTGCTCGGGTTGAGGGGGAGAAAAGGGGATCGCGTTGGTTTGGGGAAAAATAAACGGGGATCTCAAAACACCTAAAAGGTGTTTTGAGAAAAGCGTGGATTTTTTATATTTGTAAAGGGACAACTTAAAAAAACACCCCAGTTCCCAAACAAGTTTCAGTGTTTTTTGGACAAAAAAAATGGAAACAGAAAAAACACATTGGTAGCCAAACGCTCCCTAACATTATACCTGCTCAAACACGTATGGGTAGTCACAGCATATATCCTCCTCGCGCTCCCAAGAAGCTTCCTCAGCTCCTTTCTGGTTCCACTGCACTTTGACTAACGAAATCACTTTATTTCTAAGTCTATTGTCTTCTCTGGCAAGATTACAAACTGGGGTCTCCAAGATGGTCAAATCTGCTTGAAGCTCTAAATCTGGCGCATCAAGTACTCTCTGTTGCTCCTCATCACATAAGTGCTTCTTGAGTATCAAAACATAAAAAACATCGTGCATACTCGACATCGATGATGGAAGATCTAGCCAATACGAGACTGCTCCAACACGTTCGACAATCTAAAATGGTCTAATGAACCTCGAGGCAAGCTTTCCCTGTCTGCCAAACCGTTGAACACCCTTCATCGGTGATACTTTTAATAAAACATAATCTCTAACCTAAAACTCCAATCGTTGTCGCCTCTGATCCACATAACTCTTCTGCCGACTCTGGCCACGAGAATATGCTCCCAAACCAATGCTATCATCTTTGAAGTTTGTCTAACCAAATGTGCTCCAAGTAGAAAGTTATCCTCCGGCTCTGCCAACAAATAAAGGATCTACATGGTCTCCCATACAACACCTCATAAGGAGTCATACCTATCGTCAATTGATAACTGTTTTTATATGAAAACTCAATCAATAGGATATGATCCTCCTAGCTACCTTGAATATAGATAACACATGCCTGCAACATGTCCTCCAACACTTAGTTGACCCTCTCTGTCTGGCCATCTGTTTGCGAGTGGAAAACACTACTATATGGTAGCTGGCTGCTGAAAGAATTCTGGAAACTCTTCCAGAAATAGGATGTGAAAACTAAGCCTCGATCTGATACAATTATCTCTAGAACTCCATGTAGTCTCACAATCTCCTGGATGAAGATCCTCGCATAAGTCTCTACCATGTAAGTTGTCTTAACTGGTAAGAAGTACGCCGACTTTGACCATCGATCAACAATCAGCCAAATCGAATCGTTCTCTTTGTTAGACCTCGACAAGCCTACAATGAAATCTATCGAGATATCTGCCCACTTCCACTCGGGAATGGGTAATGGCTGTAGGGTTTCTACGGGTCACTGATGTTCTGCCTTCACATGCTGATAGGTAAAACATTTAGATACATACTCCGTGATATCCCTACGCATACCGTTCCACCAAAAATGTCTCTTGAGGTCCTTGTACATTTTGGTTGTACCTGGATGCACTGTGTATCTGGTGCGATGCGCCTCATCAAATAATTCCTTTTTTAGCTGTGGATTATCCAACACTATCAACCGGCCCTTCATCCGAAGGCCTCCATCTGCTCTGATGGTCAAATAGTCCTCCCCCTTTCAGGTTTGAATCCAATAGTCATTCGTCTGAGCACTAACCACTCTATCAGTCTATGATGGTTGTATGGCTAAAGCTCCAAAAAATACGCTGCTCCCACTAATTTCTAGCCTAAAGTCAAACTGACTGAGGGTAAGAAGAACTCGATACAACGAGCACCTCAATGATGCCAGCCCATGACGACGCCTCCTATTCAAAGCATCAGCTATGACGTTCGTCTTCCCCGGATGATACTATAGTGTGAACTCGTAATCCTTAATGAACTTGACCCATCGCCACTATCTTTGGTTGAGCTCTTTCTAAGAGAAGAGGTACTTCAAACTCAGTTGGTCGGTGAATAGCATGAACTAATCTCCATAAAGATAATGTTTCCACATCATAAGTGTGAATACTATTGCTGCCAACTCCAAATCATGTGTGGGATAGTTTTGCTCATGAGTCCTCAACTGCCATGAAATGTATGCAACCACTCTCTGAGTATGCACCAAAATGCCTGCAAGTTCTAACAAAGATGCAACCATGTAGACAACAAAGGTCTTGTCACTGCTAAGAATGATCAACACTAGTGTCGTAGTTGTAGGCATGAAAAATTGCCTACGGGTTACTATACGCAACTCGAGGCGGTGAGAAGATTATGAACATCATTATCTAAGTTAAGGAGGATTATCTATTGTCAACAAATACATGAAACAAGTTGACCAAGAGTACAAGTCAATGAGACGATTAAACGGTGATGAAACAACTCGATCGGGAGTTATGCTTCGACCGCAAAAGATGATACACTATTCATGTCTCGTCCGTTCCACATATGATTCACCCATGGGAGAATGTAGATCTTTTCCCTGGATTTCTAATGCACTTTGAATCACGTTCTAAAACTGAATCGGAAAGTTATGACAAAAACAGTCAAAAAGGGGAAAACGACGTCTCGGCCAAGAACAAGACACATTTGTGTCTTGGCGAGGGCCAAGACAGTCTCGGCCTTGCCGAGATTGTCTCGGTCTCAAAAATGCTACTTTTTTTTGTTTCTTCGATATTAACTACCCCAATTCTGATCCAAAGCCTCTCCAACATATTTGGAGTTATCTTTGAATGTGGTTAAGTGGTTACAACTAAGGATAAGATCAAATTGTTCGTTCTTATCCGAAAACTGAGTTTCTAATGCCTATAAATATATCCCTAGGGCCTTCATTTACAGATATTCGGAATTCTCAAGCCTCGACGAAGCCCTATTGAATTGAAGAGTGAGTGTAGGCGTATAAAACTGCTTATAGGTCCCTTAACACAGCTCGGCAAGGTGATTCGACAAACCAACGAACCATCGGGCGATGAATCCAAGCATGTTCGTTAGACCACAATATCGAAGCCAAGTGAGACGCAACGAAGCGGATTAACGAGGTGACGAGGTTAACGAATCGCACGCAAACAACGGAATACTTCCAATCATGTGCACAACCAAGCTTACGGATCGAGGAATCAACGAGTCATCCAACCAATAGCGGACTCGAACGAATCAAGATCGAATCAAGATCAGATCCGGACTTAAACTCGAACGACACAGCAGATTTACTGCCAAATCAGGATTCAAATCAACAAATCAGAGTCCAAATTAACAGCGAAACCGCGAAACCGGAAAACGGCAAAGAGGCAAAACATCAAACACCTGGAGGGCTCGGTCAAAACCGAGCCACTCCCAGGTGGCTTGGCCAAAGCTCTGCTGAATTGAGATCTCAACCTCGGAGTTTCGAAGCTTTGAAGACTTGCTCTTTCAGATCAGGTGCTCGGCGATCGTCCACGCCAAATAAGGCAAGAGTTCGAGAGGGATCGGATCTCAGATCTACATAGTTATCCTCCCGATCAAAGCTTGGTCTTTGATCCCGAGAAGAGTATCGATTTCGCTTGGTCGATTTAGATTACTTCGGGCGATTATTTTCTTGGTGAACTAATCCCCTCGGTTATTATTTCCTCGGTGAAATAATACCCGTTATACTGTGTAGATCTGACCGGATCTAGATCGCGCGGTGGTCCACGGATTAACCCCGGCGCAGGCAAAGAACCCACAAAAGCAAGAGACCGAAAAACAAGATCTTGCGATTCGTTCGAAAAAGGAAAGTTATAATTTTTATTTTTTTTGTTGATTTCTTGTAACCGGATCTTATCAAAAGACCGGATCTTTTGTAATTGATAAACAATTATTTAAGACAGAAATGACATCAATGAAAGACACAATTTTTCCCGCGAACAGTTCATATTGCTTATCCTAGCTTATATATCTTGTTGTATTTTATACTTGCTAGGATAACTTGTTAATTAATTTTAATTGGCATTTAAATCGAATTAGATTAGCATAAGACCCTAATCACCCCCCCCCTCTAGGGTCTAACAATTGGTATCAGAGCTTGGTGCTCTATGATTTAAGGTCTAATCGCCTTGAGTTAAAGATCTAAATTATTTTATTGTGCTAATCTTGTTTTGATTATATTTGCATCTTGCTTGCATATTTTTACAATCTATGGATATGAATGATGCATCTTGTTTAGGCTATGATTCTAGTGTTGCTCCTAGATTAGATAATTTCCCCTATGCCCAATGGTGTGTTAGATTTAAGCTATTTGTTAGATCTAAACATTTTGATTTATGAAAAATTATAGATGATGCTTATATTGTGCCCATTTTGAAGAAATCCAAGTGGAATAAAAATGATCATCGAATGTTTACTATGAACAACATTTTGTTAGAATATTTGCTAAATGTTTTTAACTCATCTATGTCTAACAAGTTTGTTTATTTTGATAGTGCTTACACCTTATGGAAATTTATTAAAGAACATCAAGGAGACTTGGAGGCGATCTGACAAGCTTTGGAGGATCCCGCTTCAAGTTCTAAAGGAGCTTCATGCACACGAGCACTAGGCGATAGCCCTAGTGAGGTTTGCGAGTTCGAATCCATTAATGATTTATCTAGTGATGAACTTGCTTGTGCTAGTGAAAAATTATTGCATGCCTACAAGAAATTACAAAATGATTTTATTGATTTAAAAAGCAAGCATGAGGATTTGAAATCCGATCA
This sequence comes from Asparagus kiusianus, assembly GCA_022839385.1. Classification (NCBI taxonomy): domain Eukaryota; kingdom Viridiplantae; phylum Streptophyta; class Magnoliopsida; order Asparagales; family Asparagaceae; genus Asparagus; species Asparagus kiusianus. Next base: position 404,244 of record BQKN01000672.1, on the reverse strand, counting down.
TGAGTTGTTAGTATCTAAGTTTGAAACTATTTCTAATGAAAATGTGATCCTTAAAGAAAACAATGAAAAATTAAAATTGGATCATGATTCTTTGCTTTCAAACATTGCTAAGTTAACTCATGAAAGAGATAATGCCATGCTAGAAGTAGTAGCTATTAGAAATGATTTTGATAACCATACATGCTCTACTTCTATTATCAATGATGTTGTGCATAATGATGATTTGAATCGTGTTAAGGAACGCATATCATGCTTAGATTTAACTTTAAAAGCATGCATTGATAACCATAAGAAACTTATGGACAAGTGTGCTAAGTCTAGTGCTACAAAATCACCTACACACTATGCACACTTGTATAGCAAAGTTTACAAGTACTCCATTTGTGGTCGTAAAGGCCATTTAGCTAAATTTTGCTATGATGCATAAAAACATAAGAATATTAATCCTTCTTGTGTATCTCATCAAGTTTCTTCATCACATGTACACACACATGCACCTATTTCTCATCATAAGCATGCTCATGTGTATCATTGTGATTTTTGTGATAGAGTTGGTCACTTAGTTAAGTTTTGTTTTGATTTGTAAAAAGTTTCTAAATCGTAAAATATTTCAAGTAGACCAACATTGCTTCAAAATGTTTCTCATTTGCAAAATAATCTTAAAAGACCATCTTTATTTGCAAATGTTCCTCGTGCACATCCACATGGTCAACATAACCAAATGCATCCTCTTCATTGCACTTATTGCAATCGAATGAGTCATTTGCATAATTATTGCTATAACCAGACCCGTGCACTAAATGCGCCAAAATGGGTTCATAAGCCAAGGGCGTTGAGCTTGAATGATAGGGGTCATGTCCCTAAATCTTTTGGTACCAAGAGTTCTTTGGTACCAAAACAAATTTGATTTTTAAACCAAGAATTTTAATGTTTTTATCTTTCTTTTTCTTGGTTTTAAAAATTAAATCTTAAAATCCTTTGGTTATGAAAACAAATTTTCTTTGATCAAATTCTTTTGTTTTCATGGTTATTATTTTTGTTTTGATGAGAGGACTACGTTTATATAACCCTCCGGAGTTATTGAGTGTTTATTCCCAATCATTGTTTACCGGATGCTAAAAATGTTTATATGGGTTGTCACTAGCTCAAGAGCTAGATATGGTTGCCTCTCTTGATTTTTTTTAAAAAAAATTAATGATGATTTGGGTTTATGTTCTTATATGATTTACTTGTGATTTATGATTTCATTGGTTGATTTGTTTTTATTTGAAAACCTCTTACATGATTTTCATGTTCCTTTTCTTTTGATTTCATAAATCTATTTTTGATCTTTATGTTTATGTTTTGAGACACATTATCTCAATGATACATTCATATGTGCTCTCATTCTTTTATAGTATGTGAGTGATATTTAGCATATTCATCTAGCTTGCTCACATATGTTTGCCATGATCCTCATTTTGTATATTCTATATGACATTTTGATAGGGAGAGCAATCCCTATATATTTCTTGTTTTATACTCACCCATGCTTATTGATAGGGGGGCTTTCGCTCTCTTCATTCCTTTGTCCCCTTTTTGATGTTGTCAAAGGGGGAGAAATATTGTGAGTATATTCTTTTTTGTTTATATGCATGATATAATATTCTTTATATATTCATTTCCTTTCATGCATATATCCTTTTTGTAAATTGTTTGTCATCATCAAAAAGGGGGAGATTGTTGGCCTTCTTGTTTTGATGATGTTTAACAAACAATTTACCACTAATGTTGTTTGTCTAGTATTTGTGTTTTCTTATTTATTATAGACAAACAACGTTGTTGGAGGATGGATGGAATAGGCTTCAACGATCATATCCAAAGGAGGTTGGCGGAATAGTGGTTGAAGCCTATGCAATTCAAGTTGAAGATCCAAGTTTAAGCTTCATCCGCAGAGTGTACCAAGTCAAGCTTATTAAAGATTAAGATTGCTTGGGTAACTTAGTTTAGGTTTTATATTATGTGTGTTAAATACCTTAAGCTCAATATCATATACACACACGTATTTGGTTTCTATGTATATATATAGTTATATATATACATGCATGTTTTTGGGTTTTCATGCTTTGGACACACTTCCAAAATACATGAGTTTTCACAAATGGAAATTCAATTTGATAAATTCTTTTTCTAATATGTTTGTTTTCATATTTATAAACATTTCGCAAAGTTTCATCAAGTTTGGAATTGATTTGTTATGTTTAATATAATTTACAAAATCATGTTTTTGTTCGTGCACATGTTCGTACATGTTTTACAAAACAGATAAGTTTTCATAAATGGGAAGTGATATTCAAGAAATTCTTTTTTTGACATGTTCATCTACATGTTTAGAAACTTCATTCAAAATTTTACTATTTTTGGAGTTGATTTACTGTGCCCAATTGATTTTACAAAATCGTGTATGTCAGCAGTTTTTCAGAAACTATAAATCTGTGTTCAAATATTTATTTCTCTCAACTGGGAAATGATTTTTCAGATATTCTTTCTCTAACATGTTATTCTACATGTCTAGAACCTTTCCACAAACTTTCATAATTTGTGGAGCTTTTTTACTATTTTTAATTGATTTTACAAACTGTTATGCAGTGCTACATTACCCGCGGTCGACCGGTACGGTCGACCGCCAAACTCTCTGGACGTGGTTACTGTAGCACAACGGCTATATTTTCCAGATTTTAATATATCGGTTATTTTGTCTTTTTTTTAGTTTTCTTGGGTTTTTGGGCTTGTTTCATGAGCCTATATATACTCCATGCCATCATACTTATAAGGGTACTCAAGAATGTTTTAAACAAGTTTTTAAACAAGGTTTAAGTGTGTTTTTAGTGTTTGTTTAGTTTGAAGATTGTTTTCACAAGTGGAGGAGATCATCTTCTTGTTTGAGATTCAAATCTTCATCTCTCAATCTTGTCTTCTATTGAGAAGTTTTCTAAACTCTACTCTAGCTTTTATTTATTACTTGTTAATTATCATTTCTATTAAAGCTAGTTTTATATTGAGTTTAGATTTGATTTTATCTCTTTGTTACACACACTCATATTGAGCTTATTATATTTGCATACATAGTATATTTGGGTTGATGAGTGTTGTAACATTTGAGTGTGAGCTTTCATTGTGTTCTCATCCATATTTGAGAACAATCATTTATTGTATTTGTGCTTATTGAGAGATCACTTTGTAATACACTTGTACACCAAGACAGAAGTGTGTGGCGAGAGTCGGGGATCGTCCCAAGAGGAGTGGCGTCGGTTGACTAACCTAGGGAGAGGTTGTAACCGAGCACTTGAGGGAAACACGTCTAGTTCAACACTTAGTGGGTGTAGAGTGTGATTGCAAGAGTGTTGATTGTAAAAATTTTGGTTGGCTAGAAAACCGAGTGTGAGGTGTATACATTATTCGGGTGAACGTAGAAAACCCGGTTGTGATAGTGGAGGTCTCCTCGAGGTAAGGAGCGGAGACGTAGGTCAAGTGGTTAGATCGAACTCCGTAATCATATCATTTGTTTATGATTGCATTGGCGCATTTATTTTTATTCTTATATCTTATATCGCCATTGTGTATTGCTCATTGTTTATTTGTCCCACTATCTAATTAGTTTGTTTACCCTTGTGTGATTTATATATTCTTGCTCATATTTTTGTAATATCTCTTTGCTAGGATATATCCCTTAGTTCATATTGCTTATCCTAGCTTATATATCTTGTTGTATTTTATACTTGTTAGGATAACTTGTTAATTAATTTTAATTAGCATTTAAATCAAATTAGATTAGCATAAGACCCTAATCACCCCCCCCCCTCTAGGGTGTAACAACCTCTGCATCCAAAACTCAAAATGCAGAGGTCATGCCCGCGTTCTAAACTCAAAACACAGAGGTCGTGACAGCATTTGAGAATCAAAAATGCAGAGTTCGTGGACTTAAAACGCAGAGTTCAACTCTGCGTCCAACGACAAAAACGCACAGTTCATGCGGAGCCCAACTCTGCGTCCCATGTCCAAAATGCACAATTCATGTAGAGCCCAACTCTGCGTCCTAGGTCCAAAAACGTACAGTTCATACAGAACCCAACTCTGCGTCCCAGGTCCAAAACACAGAGTTCATCTCTGCGCAGCGCGACCTGTGCGTTTTCAGCCTAAAACGTCCCAACTCTCCGTTTCAGATTTACAACGCAATGCGACCTGTGCGTTCAGCCACCAAAATAGGCCTAACTCTGCGTTTTTAGTCTTAAAATGTAGAGTTCGGGCCCTGAACGCTATTTTTTAGCGTTTGACTCGTTCAAATACGAACTGAACAGTTCCAGGAACCGCTTTTCCCCCACGATTCGAGGGATTTCCGCCCCACTTAGGAGCAGATTAAGGGGACAGTTACCACCCTTAATCTCCTATAAATAGGGGGTAAACTCAATTGAGTTAGATGATTGGCTTTTTTGGATCTGGAGGAGCTTCAGAGGGGCTGGAGGATTATCTTTGGATCCTTGAACATTTTTCGGATCTAGAGAGCAGCAAAGGGCATCTCCAATTCATCTTCTCTTTCGATAGCAAAGAAGAAGTCTCTTGAGCAGATCATCGTGGAGCTTGAATACTTGGCTTATTAACCGACTTTTCGGTTCAAATCAACTCTTTTTCAAGAGTTCAAACTCGTTCAGAGTTAAGCTCGATCTGAGTTATCAACTCGTCCAGAGTTTCCAACTTGCTCTACAAGTTCTTCTGAACTCGGTCAGAGTTTTAAACTTTCCACGCAAGTTCTTCACAGCGTCAAATGGTGAGGAGAAGACCACGTTCTAGTGAATCAAGACGTTCGGATCGTCAACGGAGAGCAAACTCGACCCGAGCATTCGAGGAAGGCACTCCATCGTCACCGTGAAGAACCCAGAATTAAACAAATGAGAGAATTTAGATCATTCTCTTCTCTTTTATAATCAAGAAATCCAATTGTAATTGATCAAAGGAATACAAATCAATTTTCTCTTCATTGTCTTTTTTACTTCAAATTTTTCCACAAACACCAACACACAAAGTATAAACTCCTAGACTATAAAAACTATACCCAAGCTCTTAATCTTCGATGTAGCTCAACTTGCTAAACTTTGCGGATGAAGCATGATATTGAATTTGACTTGAATGTATTGGCTTCACACCGATATTCCTTCCATCCTCGAAAGGATATAATCGTGAAAGCTCTGGTCCATCCAACCTCCTCCTGATTGTTTGTTTAGAATAAATACAAAAACACAAACACTAGCCAAACAATATTAGTTGTAAATTGTTTGTTAAAACATCATCAAAACAAGAAGGCCAACAGGAAAATCATACAGTTACTCATGGGGAGTTAGCCGCCCCCACAAATGATATAAATACTACTGTTGCTTTAGCTTTACTGACTTCAGTGACATATTTTTATGCGGGTCTTAGCAAAAAAGATTGAGTTATTTTGGAAAACACATTCAACAAACTCTAATACTTTTACCGATTAACATACCCAAACAGTTTAAACCGTTTGGGACTAAAAATTGACCCAAATGGTTAGCCCAAATAGTTCTATCCGTTTGGGCGCTATTTTAGTATTAAATCAAATTATTTCACAACCCCATCTCTTATTCATAATTCCTCACCTCGTCGTCATCTCCTCCGGCCACAACCACCGCCGTCGTTCGAAGCTCGGCCTCACCCCGTAATCTCCTTGTCGAAAACCCTAGATTTGCCGTAGCTGCCACCAAGTTCTCATCCTTTGCCTCATCTTCTGTCGTTGCCGACGACCACACCGAATTTGAGAACCTCTACTGCTGATGACCACACCATCTCATATTCTTCAACTGCACCTTCTCCTCATCAATGTATAAGTACTCTCCTCTCTCTCCTTAAAACCCTAACCCCTAATGTAACCATCTAACCCTAGTTTTTCTCCTCCCATAGCAAATTCACTAGCGTTGCATCCATCACAGTCGCATCCATTCCCTCCTCCTCTAGCAGCAACACACTTAAGTAATTTCTATTTTTTGTTATTTTCATGGTTAAATTTTCTCTTTATTATCTGATTGATTTTCACCATTATATAAATCATGGAAGACATCTACACACAATCGCAATATATTTGTTACTATGAGACATCATGAATGTGTTTCTCTGGTGTGGGACAGCCCTAAGTAAATCAAAATATTCATCTTTTATTATATTTTTTCTTTATTTTCTAATTGATTGAAAATTTGTAGAACAATTTAGTCTAATATAATTTGTCGATATTCATATCATCTTCATATTTAATATTTGATAACTTTTATTAGATTCGGGTTTAGAGTATAACCTTAAATGTAACCTTATATTCAAAGAAAAGTCTTGATCATGCTTAGACTATTCCCTAAATCCATGTTTTTGGAAGTTGTTACTCATTACATTTTATTTTAGTTAGCATGGTCCGTAACAACATTAGAGATAAGGATTGGATGTACGTGGGTTATGCAGAATGCATGCAATCTATTTTCGTTAATGGAGTTGGTTCTTTCATAGACTTTGTCTGTAGACACGACATGGTCCAACGGGGAAAACTTATTTGTCCATGTAAATTATGTGTCAATTAGTTGCATCGGTTGGAGGAAGAAGTAGAACTTCATATTGTGAAGAATGGTTTTCTTAGCGATTACATAATTGGGTATATCATGGAGAAATTGAAGGTCTCTATGTTGTAGATGAAGAAGGACAAGAAGAAAACAACTTATTTCTTGATGAGGAAATTGTTGAGGTATCTCTTGGTAACACTAACACTGCTGAAGATCTTCCTTCTGAAGTAGGACATCATGAAGACAATTAGTATAAATACATGAATGATGCTAGAAGGTCAATTTATGTGAATGCAAAACACTCCATGCTTTCATGGTTTATCTATTTATTCCAGATTAAATGTCAGAATAAATGGAGCAACAAGTCATTTATGATGCTCCTTAAGTTTCTTAAAGATCTATACCTCTGAGGAACTATGTGCTTGAGAGCTAGTATGGAGCTTAATCCTATTTTATGTTGCCTCTTCTTATTGATGGTCCTAAGTCACCGGGAAACAATATTGATGTTTATCTTCTACCTCTTATCGAAGAATTGAAGCCTTTATTTATCGATGGTGTGAAGACATACGATGCAAACACGAGGATAACCTTTACCATGCGTTTTAGCCTTAATGTGGATAATTAACAACTTTCCTGCACATGGAATACTATGTAGTTGCCCGCACATGGGTACACTGCATGTCCTTATTGTCACCTCCAAATAACACCGAGAAGGCTGCCCTTTAGCAATAAGACTTGTTATTGCGGCCATCGGCGTATGTTGCATGAAAATCATCCGTACAGAGATAACATCATCCACTTTGATGGTACTAAAAAGAATCGTCTGTGTCCAGACCTATTATTCGGAGAGGATATACTTGCTCACTGGAATGGTAAAAATAACATGACTTTCGGAAAAGTTAAGGGAAGACAAGAAACAACACAAGGATGGAAGAAGAAAAGTATTTTCTTCGAACTGTCGTACTTGAAGACAAATAAAGTGCAACACAATCTAGATGTCATGCATATTGAGAAGAGAGTATCTGAGCACATACTTAATTTACTTCTTTGTAAAGATGGAAAATTAAAATATAACCTCAAAGCTCAAAGGGATCTCCAGGTGTGGAAGATTAGAAAAGAGTTGCATCCTATACCGAAAGCAGACCACCTAAACAAGTTTGTACTCCCCAATGCTGTGTATCACATGTCATCGGATGACGAGAAAAAGTTTCTTCATGTGTTACATGAGTTGAAGGTTCTTACGGGTTTTTCTGGATCGTTTAGCAAGAAGATAAAGATTGTTAAAGGTAAGATCGAATGGTTGAAGAGTCATGAACACTATATTATGGAGCATCTTCTTCCACTATCTCTCAGGACTTCCTTTCCTAAATTAACTGGTTTAGTGATCAACGATCTTTGTAGATTCTTTTAGGAATTATTTGCTAAAAATATCGAGGATGATAAGTTGAAGAAGCTAGAGGCTGAAATTCCCTTAATATTGTGCAAGCTTGAGTGTATTTTTCCACCATCATTCTTTGATATAATCATAAACCTGACTATTCATCTTGCAACCGAGGCTAGACTTGCCGAACCGGTGCAATATCGATGGATGTATGCCATCAAAAGGTTCCTTCAGTTTTTTAGTTAGCGTAATCAATATATTTTTTATTTTACAACTTGGATGCGGTGAATTAGTATAAGTTTTTGTAGGTACTTTCTCACTCTGAAAAATTATATTCGTAATAAAAATCGACTAGAGGGTTCTATTATGGATGGTTATCTACTAGAGGAAGTAACCACCATTTGTTCCTGTTATCTGGATGAAGACATTAAGATAAAACTCAACAGACCTCTTATCGTTCATGACGAACCATCTAAAAAGCTGAATTACATTAGAATGAAGCCCGCATTTATCCACAAGATTTATCGTTTTATCCTTCTCAATATCAAATGCCTTGAAGAAGTTAGAGAGTATGTCTATTTTATATAATTATATATGTTTATATGACATAATATACTTCTCACATTAACAACTCATTTTGACATTAGAATACACAAGGATGAAATACATGTAATGCTTAGTAATTGGAACGAGGTACGTGTTAAAACACATCATCAGAACAATTTTTACAATTGGTTAAAACATTACGTAAGATTTCTATTATCTCATTTTTTTGACTCATTGTATTAATTTTATCTAACATCTTTATGTAATTACCGTATTAACCTTTTTGCCAGAGCCGATTACCGGGTGTAAATAAAAATTAGATAAAGAACTTGGATATTTAATTAGTTACACTTCCAGATGTTGAAGTTAAATGCTATAATGGATTCAATGTTGGCAGTTGTAAGTTTGAAATCAAGTCTATAGAAGAATCTCAAATTACCCAAAATAGTGGAATTGCAACCCTAGGAACCAATGATGAGACATACTATGGGTACCTTAATAACATACTTGGTATCAACTATCCAGGACGAGCAGGATGCATTTATGTCTTTCAGTGTGTTTGATATGATATGAAGACTTAAACTGGTAAGTGGAGAGACAAGTACAGGACTTGGATAGATGAATATGAAAAAAAGGAGCTGGCTTGAATTGGATTATTCTGATATAACGGATCAAAAATGCACAAGTATTAGTTGTTCCTAATTGTGGTTGGAAGCGGAACTACTCAGCCATAAATGTTATCCTAACAAAACAAACAGAAAAATATTACTGGACAGCTGAGCTAATACGGTGTTAGATAGACAAAGAGGACGGTAACTATATACTGCACAGTCAAAAGAACTTATAAATGATAAATATATATACTCATACAGTTTTCTTGAATAACAAAACTCTAATGACATAAGCTGACATCTGCATTTTTCCAACTTTGAGCAAACTTCAGCTAATGTAAGCAGTATTCCCTCAAATCGTTTGGCCTGTACTGTGCCCTTCTTAAGAAAGTTGCATAGTTTCTCAATAGCAATGACAGAAACTGCCTGCTTAAGTAACTCCTCCTCGCTAGCAACCAGATCTGACAAAGCAAATGGAGCTTCATCCCCAACTCGACCAGGTTCTTCAAGAAGTTCAACAAGGATCAATTTGGTTTTAGTTTGCAGTGCTTGGGCATGGCATGGAGAAGCACGTCCAATTGCAATCGAACACACAGAGTTATTTTTGATGATTACTGCTATAGAAAGTGGTATTTAACAAAGAGATTACTTAGCAGAGGAAAAGAGTTTTGTAGCAACCTCAGATTTTTATTCAATATATTAGGTTGGTAGGTGGGTAGATAATATGCATGCATGTGTGTATACTATCATGTAAAATGTTTCTACAAATCTGATACGATAGCAGTCCTTTTTCATATAAATTGATTATCTCCTGTTATTTTTCTTTCTTTGGCAAATGCTAGAATTGCAACAGTGATTAAAATTGTAAATAGAAACCCTAATTATATTAATGAAATAACATGGGCTTATATAGGCCCCCTACGAATACATCTTACAAATAACCCCTTTAACTATTCTAATATGTCAACACTGTATTCGTCAAAAGTTGGTTTTGCTGTTGAATTCATTATATCTTCGGTCGATTACAACAAATTCAAAAGAAATAGTCTTTTTATAAGACCTCTTTTACACAACAAAAGAAAAATTACAA
>BQKN01000672.1:339437-369020 GCA_022839385.1 Asparagus kiusianus | reverse complement strand
CGGTCGGAGTGTCAGGAAGCAGTTTATACTCTTATACCGGTCGGAGTTTTGCCGTTTTCAACTGGCTCACTCTAGCGTTATGACACCGGCTTCAACCAATGTTTGGATGCTATTCTTGAGTGTAAAGCACGCCTTGGTTAGGTGAAGGATCCTCCTGTGGTATGCGCAGTACTTCGGATCCACAATATCGTCAGCTTCCTCCTGATTCGTGATCGGTGGGAGCTTGATCTTGTTATTGTCAAGGAGGGATTTGAAGATGGCTGGAACATCTTCATCCTTGAAGGAGTACTCTTTTTGAGGCCTCTGATCCAAAGTCTTTTGATGCCTCCGGGACTGCTGTTGCGATGTTTGATTAGCGTCGACAGTCGTTGCGGGTGTCTTGCCCTTACCACGGGAGGCGAAGTTCGAGCTCGGAGGATTTGTCGTCGATTGACTCCTCTCGGCCTTCTTCCTTCGGAGGAAGCGTTCGGCTTGTTCCCCTTGGACCTTCAAGTCTTTCCAAGTATTGGACGGTGCTGTCCCCATTGCTTCCAACACGTCCAATGCGAGGTTGTTGTGGCAAGTCTGGAGAATGAACTCCTCGGTGATCGGGTCCCGGCAATTCAACGCTTTGTTCCGGAACCTCTTGACCAAGGTTTCGACCGGCTCCTCGTCCTTTTTGTTTCTCGTCGAGCAACGTTCCGATGGATATCTCGGTGTCGTCGTCGAAGAAGTTAGCAAGGAATTTTGTCTCCATGTCGTCCCAGCTATTCACGCTTCCTGGCTTGAGGCGGCGATACCAATCGAAGGCAGCTCCGCGAAGAGTGCCAATGAATGACCGCGCCATCAGAGGCTCATTACTGGAGATAACACCCAGGTGCGATTTGAAGTAAATCAAATGTTGAGTGGGGAACCCTTCCTATCGAACGGCATGAAGTTGATTAAACTAAACTTTGCCGGATAGGGGATTGATTCCCACTCTTTTGGGTATGGACAAGGAATGCCCGTTTTCTTCACCTCTTGAGCAGAAATCAACGTATTGATCTTATTCTCGAGGTTTTTGATCTTTAGGTTTTCACCTGTACCTTTGTTGGCATCCTCGTTACCACCCCCTGCATTGACGAGAGGGTTATTGGCGTCACGAGTTTCATTTGCACCTGTGTCCTCATCTTCCAGATTATTCTGGTTATGACGACTTGGTTCGCCTTGTTGGTTCCTCAATGCCTGGATTTGTTGGTCATGCATCTCTCTCATAGTCTGCATGACCATCTGCATTTCGAACCTGAAGGTCTCCTGTTGTTTGGCCATGGCATCTTTGAGCATCTTGGCCACTTGTTTCGCGCTTATCATGAATGACTCGCGGGGTTATCCTTCGCTGGACACTGTGTTATCTGATGCAACAGCGGAGCAGGCATCCGATTCTTCATCTTCTGAAGGTGGTCTTATCCGAACCCTACCGTAAGTTCCTCGTACGATGGCTCCAGACTACAGACGGGTTACACGCCGGGATGCTTCCATAAATGACTTGAGATTATCCCGTGTCGATGTCCCTTTACTGGTCATGTTTGTGGTGACTTTCAGAAATTCTCCGTCTTCGACCACTGCTCTTCTTCGTCGGAAACGCCTAGGCCTTAGCTTTGGCGTTTCGGTGCTGAGCCTCTCGAAAACCAAAACTCTTTCGGGGACCGTCTTGATGCAGTTACACTCAGACAATACCGCCCGAATGAGTTTGGAACAGGGACATTGAGTCTCTAGTCTTTGAGGACTCCTCTTCCTGGCTTTGCTCATGCCCCCAGCACGATAGTACAGCTCGTCCGTTTGAAAGTCGGAGAAACCTATCGTGTGTTGGCACGATTTCCCAGGTATAACGTCATCGTCATCGGACGACAACGTTTCCTTCTGAGGATGAATCGCCTTCTTTGGGCTTTCGAGAGTCACGCACCTTGAAATGCGCTTTTGCGAGCGTGAGTTCTCAGCGGGCTCTTGAACTTCAATGTGCAAGTTGGCGTGCGCAACTGCTTTGAACTTCTTATCATGCTGAAAGTGATAGCGACCCCCAGCATGTTGAGTCGTTCGGGGCTTCTTCATCGGGCCTAAACGCTCTTGAACTGGAGCTTTACATCGTCCATCGGGAAGTGGGCTGAGGCGCTCCAGAACTGACTTCTTTCTTCGGGATGATTCTGCGTGACCTCCTGGAGTAGCAATGGGAATTGTCGGCGATTTCGTTTGGTTCGCCGGAGGTTGAACCTGCTTCGAAGGTTGCAAAGGTTGCTCTTTGGCCTGAATCACCATTTCGGATTTTGGCCTCCACACTTTGCGGGTTGGTGGCGGCTTCTTTGTCACCTCCTTCTGCAGCCTTCTACGGGCTTCTTCAATTTGAGCCCGTGCCTGCGCTGATAGTGCGCGGCGCTTGCGAATGCGCTCCTCCAGCGTTGATCGGTTCCGTTTGACACGGATCCATTCGTTCGTCGGCGGCTTGGAGAAGTTGCCATTCATCGGTTGTTGAGGCTGTTTGCCTCTCTTGTTCTTCGGACTCGCGTTATGGCGGATTCCATCCGTGGATTCCATTGCCTTCGCGAATTCTTGGGCCAAACGTTAACGTCGCCTTTGGCGGGCTCTCTTTGAGAGAGTCACCACACCTTTGGTGACGGAGGAATTGGCAGGAATCGGCTTGACCTGGTTGGAAATTGGAGGGATCTCACCCAATGCGACTTCGGCATCCAGCGGGGCGAGATCTTCGTTGGTGTTTTCAACATCTTCGTACCAACGAGGCTTTCTCCCGGAGGAGAACTTCTTGGACTTGCGGGGGGAGGTTGATCCGGACGAGGAAGACAGGTACTCCTCGAACTTCTGCTGGTCGAACTCGTATTCAACCTCCTCCACGACCGGGATCAGGATCCGCGGCTGTGACGCAACGATCTCGGCAGCGAGATCGGTGGCTCCCACTGTGGTCGCCAGATTGTTCGCGTGGAAAATAGTGGCTTTCTTCATTGATGATTCCATTATACACCCTTGTAATAGTTTATCGATTACAAAGATCCGGTCTTTTTATAAGATCCGGTTACAATGAAAATCAAAAAAAGAAATGAAAATTACAACTTTGTTTCCTTGTTTATCGAACAAATCGCGAGCTTCTGTTTTGCGGTCGCTCGCTTGCGTGGGTTGTTTGCCTGCGCCGGGGTTTATCCGTGGACCACCGTGAGATCTAGATCCGGTCGGATCTACGCAGTATGACGGGTATTATTTCGCCAATAAAATAATAGCCGGGGGGATTAGTTCACCAAGGAAATAATCACCCTAAACTCGGGATCAAAGACCAAGCTTTGATCCGGAGTATAACTACGTAGATCTGAGATCCGGTCCTCTCGAACTCCTTCCTTATTTGGCGTTGATGATCGCCGAGCACCAGATCTGGATGAGCAAGTCCTTGAAGTCCCAAAGTTTGGATCTTTTTAAGTTTTGAGCTTCGAATCCTGCAGGGCTTCGCCTCTCTCCAAAATTTCCAACCCCTCAACAGATGAACCTGAAGGCCTATTTATAGGCACTCAGAACTGTGCCCGTGCACAGTTCTGGGCCGAGCCACCCATGGGTGGCTCCGCCTTGGCCGAGCCACCCTGAGATGGCTCGGTTTAGGCCAAGCCCCTCCGGGTGTTGTCCGTTTCATCGTTTTTCGTTGTTTCCGGTTCCGGTTCTGTCCGTGATTCGGTTGTGGTTCTGTTGTGTGGTTGATTGATCTGGAAAAGATTCGTTGACTTGATTCCAGATTAGGCAGTAACTCCCCATCTGAGTTTGAGTCTGAAACGATCTTGATTCGATCGTGATTCATCCAAGTCTGCTCTTGTTTAGATGACTCGTTGACTCCTCGAACCGTTGGCTTGATTCCTCATGCGAATGGATGCATTCCGTTGTTTGCGTGCGGTTCGTTAGCCTCGTTAGTCCGCTTCGTCACATATCGCTTGGCTTCGGCGTTGTGGGCTAACAGTTTTGTTTGGATACGTCGCCCGATGGTCCGTTTGTTGAATCGGTGTCGTCGAGCTGTGCTAAGGGACCTATAGGCAATTTTATACGACTACACCACCGCACCGCAGTTGTAGCAATTTCGAGTTTCTCCCCTAGATCCAGTATTGCTAGAGGCTGCCAGTGCTGACTTCACCACAGGAAGTCCACTTGTCCCCGCCTGCAGCCGAATGCGAGTCTCCTCCTGGATCATAGCAGAGACAACCTCCTCAAGTATAGGAATCTTCGGCTGAGCTAGCAGCAATGCGATTCGCTGAGCGAACTCTGATGTCAATCCCTTGAGAAACACCATAGTTCTCTCCTGTAGAAAGGCCTCCTGCCCTTTACATCCTGGGTCCTTACAGCTAGCCCGGGGGGAAAATGATCATAATCCAGCCACAGGCGCTCCAACTCTGTAGCATATTCTTGTACAGTCCTCTCTCCCTGGACTGTGGCGTCGATCTCTCCTTTAATCTGGAATACCCTCAGGTTATTCCCCACTCCATCATATGTCCTCCTCAACTTCTCCCAGACGTCCTTCACCTTCTCAATGCCATCCACCGTGGCGGCGATCGTCGGGACCAACGAGTTGAGAAGCCAGATGTACACCAACATATGAGTGGACTTCCACTCATCTCTTCCCTCCGAGTCCTCCGGGGGCTCTGTCACCTCTCCTGTCAGAAAACCCTCCAGATTCCACTCATCTCTGTCCGGAAGCTCCAACTTATTCGATGGTTTTGTCGCGCTCTCACCAGCCGACAACTTCATTAGCTTTATCAAAGTTGACACCGTCGCAGGGTTCAAGTTCTTGATGATCTCCATCGAATAGGCTTCAGACCCAACACCTGGTCACCTACTCCTTGTTGTGTGCAGTGAAAATTTCGACAGCACCTCTGCTGCACAACAAGAGTAGGATCACAAACAAATTCTCGTTTCTCAGAGGAAACAAGAATCAAAAACAGTGATATATCTCATCACCGTGAGATATATATACTCTTCCTGTCATCAGTTCGAGGACTGAGTCGAGGGAATCCATGCCAAACTCGAGGTTCGACACGGTGCAGAAGGAAGGGGGGCGGTCAAGAGGGGGGGTTCGGGGTCAGAGGGGAGGAGGGTTTTCATTGGAGGGCGGGGCTAATCGTGGGGCGGGGGAGGACTGATCGGGGGAGTCTGATCGGGGGGGGTCTGATCAGGGGGGTGGTCTGCAGGTGGTGTGGGGTAGGCGGAAGGGGGGTCTGCAGGGGTTCCGGTTGGGGAAGGGGGGGTCTGCAGGGGGTCCGGTTGGGGAAGAAGGGGATCTGCAGGTGGCGGAAGGGGGGAGGGGTCTGCAGGGGTTCCGGTTGGGGAAGGGGGGTCTGCAGGTGGCGGAAGGGGGGGCTGCAGGTGGCGGGGGGGAGTTCGGTGGGGGGGAATCCGGAAGAGGGGGGAGGCGGAAGGGGGGTGTGGCGGCTAGGGTTTTGTTTTTTGCTCTAATACCAAATTGTAAATAGAAACCCTAATTATATTAATGAAATAACATGGGCTTATATAGGCCCCCTACGAATACATCTTACAAATAACCCCTTTAACTATTCTAATATGTCAACAATTAATAATGACAAACCGTATGCTTCAGTACTTTACAAAGTGATTTTGAGTCCCATTATTTTCACTGTTTCTGAAATTTCCTATTTACGTAAGATGTATATCTACTATTATCATGAAATATTTGTACTTATATAAAACATTTTTATTGTCTAGCAGCATCTACATATGCACCGGCATGTGTTCCTAAACACACTTTTAATCTTCGTCCTAATCATGCTCTTAGACGTGCGGAGTGACATGGCGATGGAGGTAGCATTTTGTATATAAATCATTTTAATTTATATTTTTTATTATTCTTTATATTATCTAATATCTCTTTCTCATCATATACATTGCAGTCATGATCATCTGTTCACACACGAGGCCCCAATATTGCCCGTAAGCTGAAGCCCGATGCTGAAAAGGTAGAGAACGTATAGCCTCTCTACCTCAATAATAGGGGCCGCCCCATTGGTGATTATGCTAAGGAATGGGGAAAGTATGTGGGAGAGGAGAACCATGGGTACAACAATTATCCACTGCATTTAGAATGGGGCGATGTACATAATATGTCGTTTGTTCTTTATAAGATGTCAAGTATAAATATATTTGTACATTGATTTATCAAATTAATTTGTTATCATTTAGTACATAATATTTTAACCATGTTATTCGTTTATTGAATATGTAGAAGGATTATGAGTTTCTCCCCCTGGATCCTATGCAAAAGAGGGTCCAGTATAATAGGTGTCAGATAAAACAAGAGTGTTATGAAGTGTAAAAAAATACTCGCGAAGTGGAGAGTGAGGCTCTATTTGTCACCCCAACGTTTTCTATGATTGATAGAGACTCATAAGATAAATTGTGAGCTTATTATGATTCAGAGGACAAGAAGGTGTATAATTTAAACTAAATCAATTATTTAGTAGGTAATTAGTTTGCCTTTGGTTGATTACTAATCTAAATATAATAATGACATGCAGGAGGAGGCAAGACTAATATGCAAGATCGGGTGTCAAATTTGCATAGTAGAACAACATATACATGTGGTTGAAGGAACATTTGTCGGGCTATGGATGCATTGGTAAATTTGCTTCCTCAAAGCTATTTAAAATTCATATTATATATTTATTAATGATATGGTCGATTATACAACATATATTTTTGGTGAATTGTAGAAAGGTCAAATCATTGAGGATATTGGTACACTTGCAATATTGAAACAATATTTGGGATTCCACACGTCATCAATAGATAAGATCACCAGAGAGTATATCTACCCGAACAACGGCATTAAGGAGTATTGCGTAAGTGTGAACGTGATAACTAGGGATTTTTATGTTATAAAATTACAAAGCTGTGTTATTGCAAGTGGAATATTTACTCACTGAGTATATAGCTTATACCTGTAGCAAAACGTTTTTTAGATAAAAAAAAGCAATAAATGATTAACTTCATATTGATCCCTTATACTCCTTTTTCTAACGATCGGTGGAACACTACAAGTAGGCTGGACGAGTTTCAAAAGAAGTAAACCACTTCCCAAAGGGTATTATAATATTTTTTTCAGATGCATGAATGATTTTGGTAATCACCCGACATGTAAATAACTAACTTTTAGTCTTGAAAGGGAACTAACTACATGTAGAATACTTCCATTTTTACCTAAAGCAAGAAATCGAAGGCAGCTGCCACCTCTACAATAATTATCAATAATCCCTTATTATTAGTTGGTTAAAGCCCTTGTTTCCTCAAAAAGAAACAAATGCTCTGCATGTTTCTGCTCCTTAATTTAAACTAACAAAGGTTCAGAGAGATGCAGTCAGAATACGAAAAAAAATAAGAAGGTTTAGAGCTCGCAAACTTGACTATGATGCATACTTGTTTTTTTATTTTTTCTAAAAAATCCTTAAATGTTTTTGCTTTGGACAACATTGTCTAACTTGTGCTTACTTAAAACATTTAACATTACGGCTTATTGTCAGATCAATGAACATGTTGATGTTCATGGCTAAACAACTACTTCATACAACACTAGTACAAAACAGGTCTGTCCAAACGGTTATTGCAACCATTTGGACAAATTGAAATAACCCAAACGGTTTAAACCATTTGGGATAATAAATCCAAACGGTTAAAACCATTTGGACTATTAAAAAATCCCAAACAGAGGTTCCAAACGGTTTAAGCCGTTTGGGATATCTTAGCCCAAATGGTTAAAACCGTTTGGGAGTTATGTTTAGGTATTTAAAAGTTGGTTTTCTGATATGTGCTCCCCAAAATTTTCAACCCCGCGCCAAAATCCCTAAAATTTTCAACCCCGCGCCAAAATCCCTAAAATTTTCAACCCAGCGTCAAAATCCCCAAAAATTTTACCACACCCTCTCAAATCCCTAACCCCCTCCACCTCCCTCATCTACCCCCGACGAAGTCCAACCGCAACCGTCGGCCAACGCACCTCCGCCTCAAGATCGCCGGCGCTCTCGCTCCTCCTTCGCCTCCTCCACTGCCTCCATCGATTCCATCGCATCCTCGTCCTGCTGGTCTTCGCCAATTCGTAGATTTGGGTCATGCTGGTCTTCGCCGGGGCTCTCGCTCCTCCGCCTCCTTCTCCACCGCACGCCTCCACCGCCTCCTCAGCGCTTCCAGTCACCGCCTGGTGACAATGTCTTGCGCTCACCTCCTCCCATACCCTCGCTCCCCCCTCGCTCACCCGCCTCTCTCCTTTCTCTTCCCTCGAAGCATTACTCTCAGCCTCCCCAGGGCGGTGACCGGACTCAGAAGTTGCAGATGCCAAAAATATAGGGTTTTGATAGCGTTGAATCCTTTGGCGGAGGGAGGAGACTCAGATGGGGACATTGAAGATAAGGAATAAGATGGAGGAGGAGGATAAATGGTGAAGGACGCAGCTCCGGAGAGATGGGACATGCTTGGGCTTGGGCAAGCTATGGTGATTACTTAATTTTGATTTTAATTTAGTTGGAAGCTTTTTTTCCCCGGTTATTTTCTGTGCATTTAGTTGTGTAAATGTTGGAACTTGTTTAATTTTTATGTCTTAATTATCATTTTAAGTGCTGGTTTTAGATCTGAGTTCTCGAGATCAATGCCTGCAATTGCTGTGCCATACTTGCATTTTAGTTGAAGTTGAAACTATTGGAACAAAATATAAGTATCTCAAACTATTGATAAAATCTTCATGGGGGCTTATATCAGTATTTCCATTTATAAAATAAATACACGTCTTATATCAGGAATTCTATCATTTGATCCAATCTTGGCTTCACTTAGTCCTTTTTTCATTCTGAAGATAACCATTTAGAAATATGGCCATTCTTTAAACGAAAATGAAAGTTTAGTCATATGCTGTTTCTTTTCACAACACATTTTCAGTGTTGATTGTGCTTGTAAATTACTTTTTGATATGCTTATGCTTCTATAGTTAGTGATGTTTGTCGCGTATTCTGTTAAAAAAGTTTCTAGCGTCGAATTCAGTCTTCTTATGTTAGTTCCGTAGATTCCTATACTTCTAGGTGGATTTTTCAGGTGTGGTTGATAAAGTTTTTCTAGAGAGAGTTGGTATAGAGAAGGGGACACAGTAACTTATTAACCACGAGGAGAGAGGAAGGGTATTGCGAGCTATGGATGGTCGCAATTATAAGGCACCTGCTGGTGGATCTCTCTCGAATACTTTGGTAGCATTAGCAACATTAGGTAGCCAGTCCATCACCAGTCCAGGGTTAAATGTTGCGATGGCTAGAAGTGTTGGTAGTGATCCACTGGGTGGCTTTTTTGGGTAAGAATATTTCTGAAATTTAGAGAAGATTTGGTGGTCTAATTAGAAATAAGAAGATTTTGGGTGTACAATTAAAGAAGATTTGTGGATGTTGGGGGGGGGGGGGGGTTCTATTATGACAAAACCCCAAAATAATATAAATTGCCATGTATTTTGCTTGTTTTGATTATCTAAAGCTATGAAGTAAAAATCTGCTGGGTTAGTGGTGGTTTGTTGTTTCACTCTATGATCATCACAAGCCATTCACCTTAGAATTTTGATAGTGTGCTGTAAAACTTTTTCTCAGTGTAATCTTTAATGCAGGGCAAAACTACAGCGGGCAAATGTTGATTTTCTCTCTAGACCTGTAAAGGATGGGACAACCGGGACAGTTATAGTTCTTAGTTCTTACTACCCCAGATGCATAGCGAACAATGCTAGCTTACCAGGTCAGCCTCCTTTGCATTATGTTTTTTCCCAACGAGATTGATTTCTAATGCATTGCTTAGTTTATTTAACAAATCAGTGATAAATTACTCTCTAATGCATTGCTTAGTTTATTTAACAAATCAGTGATAAATTACTCTCTAATGCATGTCTTAGTTTATACAACTGTACTGTCAATGCAATCTAGTCATAGATAGCTCATGATACTTATAAATTTCCTTTTGAAGTGCCTGTCAAAGTGCTTCTTTTGCTTTCTATCTCGTAAAATCAGTGTTACCAAGACATAGGACATGAGTGCCATGTGGTCAAGACCACATCTTTTATAATAGGCTACAACAGCTTATATATTTATTGAGTTGTATATCTGCACACATTGATTACCATATATTTTGTGCCTTTTTCTTGATGCCACCATGGGCTACCCTATGTTGATGGAAAAATTTTCTTATGAAAAATGTATGAATGTTTAATATGTATCTATAATTTTCTTGCAGACCGAGGGTCGTTCAAATAATTAAATTGGAAAGAGGGAAAGGTCAAGGCTTAGCGAAATGGAACGAATGAAGAAAAAGAAGATTCAAGAGATATTGGATGCCCAGAATGCTGCCAATGATGCTGACATGGTTTGTGAATCACATCACTAAATTGTAGCTATCTTGATATTTGATTGCATATACCAGCAAATGCATATCTTAGCTTCCTTATAGCTTTATAGAAATTCCACACTTTTGTTAATTGTGCAAGTTTATCATCCATATGCAAGAATTTTTCCATAACTCAAAAGAATCTGAACAGTTCATGTGAGTAGAGAAGAGGTCACTTATTTTTGCTGAGAAATAAAGAAATTCCCCCTAGATAATGTTACACTTTCATTGCATGTATACAGGGGACGATGAGAGACTATCAACTTGCTGGATTAAATTGGTTAATACGATTATATGAAAATGGCATCAATGGCATTCTTGCTGATGAGATGGTAAGTCATGATACATGTTTAAATTGGTTTTGCACTGAGGTTTAGCTTTACTAAATGATGTTTACTGACTCTTCTTATGTTAATGTTAAGAGTTTTTTTTTCATGATATGATAATTCTTTTGTTTGTATATTATCACTTTACCAATTTGGAATTTCATCGAACTGAAGTATTCCTTCGTGTAGAAGAAAAACTCAGTTAACTCATTAATGCTATTACATGTTTCATTTTGTAGGCAAAGGATATGTTAGAGAAGACCTCGAGTGCAGCCATTACATGAAGAACTTTGATGCTGGCTCTCGCATTTCTATATTATCCTTTTCTTGTGATTTGAATGGATATTAGAGACAAATATATAAAATTGGATGCTTTTTATTATGAGATATTGAGTAATCATTGTGTATGTATATGTTTTATCTTTAATATTATATTATCTATTTGAATTGGATATTCAGCACCTTTTGAGATATTTTTTGTGTATGTATATGTTTTTTATTTCATTGTGAGATATTGAATAATCATTGTGTGAGATATGTATATTAAATGTAAATAGGTAGTTAAATAAAATAATTAAAATTTAAAAAATATTAAAATACACACTCCAAACGGTTACAACCGTTTGGGTAAAAATAAGCCCAAACGGTTGTAATCGTTTGGGCTAATTTTCGCCCAAACGGTGGTATTCGTTTGGACAATATTACTCTGTCCAAACAGTTATAACCGTTTGGGAATTTGTCCAAACGGTTGTAACCTTTTGGGAGACCGTTGGGGTAGATTTTTCCCCAACGGCTTTAGCCCAAACGGTTCTTTTTACAGCCTAAACGGTTGTAATCGTTTGGGACTGTGTTTTCCCAATCGGTTCCAACCATTTGGGCTGTCCTGTTTTGTACTAGTGCAAATTACAAGCTGACAAGTTAAATTTGAGGCTACAGTGCACAGACAAAAAATTGCATGCTCTAAGTTAAACACAAACATTGTAGAAAGTGTAAAATGTGAATTATTAACTAGGGGGTTGTATAGAATTCTATAGGATTCATGTCTATGGGGGCAAAGAGATCGAGACACAAATGCAAAACACTTGGTTGAAACATTTATGTAAATATATCTACTTTTCCAATTTCTAGGTGTGGATTTTTCTTAAATATATCTACTTTTGCCTTGTTGACTTACATTGGAATACTTTGTATCGTGTAGAATCAAGTTATCGAGAAGGCAACCTTATCAATGGTCAATTCAACTACAGAGGACAATTCACTTTCTTTCACCCAGATGTTAGATTCTCTGCATGGAGGGCATCATGGTGGTTATGAGAGAGCTATTGGGCATTGATGTTACTCGGTCTTATTTGAGGATGTCCTCCATACCGAAAATCGGCACTTCTAATCAGGAGCTACGTCGCGAATTGGCTGATGTTAGATGTCGAGTAGCTGAGATGGATAGTCTTAGGGAGGAGTTTAGATCTCAGATGCAATGGATTGATATGGTACATATGCTAATATACACACGCACTCGCATACACATGTACACTGGCATACACAAATATACATACATTTAATACATATACACACATACACATACACATACATATAGACTTAACACCTGGAAATATACACTACGTATAAACTCATACATTGCTATTACTTTATAGGTTAATTCTCAGAGCGCTCGTCCTGCTCCCACTCTTACTGATCCACCATCTTTTACTCATCATGTTCCAATTCCTCAGCCCGCTACTGATATACCACATTCTGGTCGTATGCTTTGACTACTCACGCTTCTACTTCTAATGTTCAAGGTTCAATTAATGGCTTATCACAAGAGGACATTGCTAGGATGTTTGTAGACTTGAGACGTCCGGGTTAGTCTCAGGAGGACATTCTCCAAGGAATTTCTTCAATTCCTTGACTGGATGGGTCAGGCCACTCTTATTTTATTTTGGATGTTAGAGACATTTTGGATATTAGAGACAAACATATAATACGTATTTTGTATGTGCATATTTTTTGGAGAGGCAGAGACTTTGTTAGCTTCTTGTGTTTTTGTTTAGTTAATTGTATGGGTTGAATGCTTTTATTACATATACACATTATATAGTTTCGATGGTATGTGTATATATATGTTTTCAATTTCATTGTGCGATATTAAGTTATATTATTGTGTGAGATGTATATATTATCTATAAACATGTAGCTAAACAAAGAAGCTAAAATAGTAAAAAAATGTCAAAACCAACTGTCCAGACAGGTTTAACCATTTGGACCAAAAATTGGACAAATATTTGTCCAAACAGTGTTAACCATTTGGAAAGATATCTATCCAAACGGTTCAAACTGTTTGGACAAACATTTTACCAAACGGTATTAATCATTTGGAAAGATATCAGTCCAAACTGTTTAAACTGTTTGGACTACTGTCAATGCAAGCGGTTGAAACCGTATGGACAATTCTTAACTAGCCAAATGGATATGACCATTTGGTATCACATCCTAACAATTTAAACCGTTTGAGCTACTGTTTGGGTAGGGCCATTCCCAATGGCTTCTACTCAAATGGTTCTTTTGTGAGTCCAAACTATATGGAACCGTATTTGCCCAAACGGTTCCACCCGTTTGGATAGCCCTGTTTTATACTAGTATTCATGTCTTTACTCATCTTCATATTTCATCTAATTAATCAGAAACTAGTAAAAAGTTAACTTCATTAGTCTGTTTCATAAATTTATTTGTTAAAGACACCAATTCAAATAATGATATTGACGTTATATGCAGCACGTTAATTGTTATTGAGTTATGAGAAAACACAATCAAGTGCATGAAACAAACAATTATCAGCAAAGTTGGTCACTTTAGCAAGCACTGGTCAATCAATCAAGTTTTCATAAAAAGTATTGAGATTCGAATATTTAAAGATGATTACATCAAAATAAGGAGAGAAAGAAGAGCCGGTTTATTGTTTAGCTCATTCTCAGGCTTCTAAAGCTTGATTATCTTATTCAATCTAGTAGATGCTAGTGGGTACAGGAAGAGATGGAGATGTGTGAAATTTAGTAGATTGCATATCTATCGTTAGCAACTCTTCTGACATTCACTAGTGGAAAACCAGGTATCGCTGACGGCTACATCGCTGACGAGTCGTAGCCGTCAGCGATGTTTATATCTCTGACGGGAAAGACCGTCAGAGATGTTGCCGTCAGCGATGTTTTAGGTACCGTCAGGGATAAAACATCGCTGACGAGAAATGAACATCGCTGATGGGTAGCCCGTCAGCGATGTTGGATATATATTGATTTTTACTACCCCGATTTTTTTACCACACAGTTAAACCCTAAACCGCCGTTGTCACTGCCCCCTTCGCGTTCTTTGGCTGCCGCCTCCGCCGTCGCCGTGTCCAGCCAGTCGTTTTATCTAGTTCGTCGTTTCCGCCTGAGTTCCTCGTCACCGACGTCGCCGTCACTGTCTCCAGCAGTCTCTTCTCACCCTTTGTCCAGCGCCGCCGCCGTGGCGTCCAGCGCCGCCGTGACCACCGCCGCGTCCAACAGTCACTCAAGGTATTATTTGTCACTTAAATCATTAAAATTTCTATTAGGTCCCTCAATCCGTAAGGTATTTGAAATTAGTTCCTCAAATCATTGAAATTACTATTAAATCTGTCAATTCTTAAGTTATTTTGAATAAGCCCCTTCAATCAAGAGTAAATATCAAGGGCAGATTTTAGGTTTCACTCAAAAAAAGAAAACATAAAAAGAAATGAGGCATGCAGTGCCTCGAAGCTAGGCTTTCATCAAGTCAAATGTGAGGCAAATCCCTAAAATTTGCGTGTGGATTCTAATCATGCTTCTGTCCGAAAACACAACTAGTTAATTATAAAATATAAATTTTATCTAAAAAATTATTTTCTTTCACCTTCAACTCATCCACGCTTACGCAATCTTAAACCTTTTAGCCTGCCAAGCATATAATCCACCTCATTACTTTGCTTCCTCTAAGTGAAAAGGAATTGCAAGTGTCAACTATCAATTTTTATAAAGAGATACTTTAAGCATCTTTTCTAAATGGAACTATCATGATATTTCTTAGGTTTGTTAAAAGATTTCATGGATTTTTTTTCTATTTTAGTTTGTTATCATATGATTTTTCACACTAAATTATGATTCGTTGCCATTTATTAGTTTAAATGACCATATCGCCTGTATGTTGTAAATTTAGAGAAATAACCTCCACATATGCTAATGTATTTTATCGAGTTGAGCTATGTTGCTATTATCAGAATCTAAGCATTGATACTATTAATCTAAAATTAAATTTTATCACCCAGACTACTAAGAAAAAAGATTAAATGATCATCTAA
Source organism: Asparagus kiusianus (assembly GCA_022839385.1). Taxonomy (NCBI): domain Eukaryota; kingdom Viridiplantae; phylum Streptophyta; class Magnoliopsida; order Asparagales; family Asparagaceae; genus Asparagus; species Asparagus kiusianus. Next base: position 353,939 of record BQKN01000672.1, on the reverse strand, counting down.
ATTTGTATTAGATCCTCTAGTTCTCATAAGTTTATTTCAATTAAGCTTTTTAATTCCTAATTCTATTATTGATTTGAGGAATACACTGAAGTTATTCCTCATGAGTTAATTAAGTTCTTAAAATAATAGAGAAAATATTCCCTGTCTAACATATAAATATAGGTAAAATATGAAATTTAACATGGAGCTGATTTCCGCCAATGTGAGGTATTAATGTGTTGGTGAAAATATTAAGATTTCAGAGCTTCATATGGAATTATAAAATTTTCTTGGGTGCTGATAGAAAAGACATATTCTTTATAGATTAATTAAGCTACATGTATGTTTAATGAATAATGATAAATGTATCACAAGGGTTGTACTACTACTTTTTATGACTAGACACGATCGCAACAATTAACATATTGTTTCATTTGCTTCTGTTGACTCAAATTTTGCAAACAAGTAGCTGCTATTGAAAGAAACCATTAATTTCCAAGTTATTTTAAAGTTCAAATTAGTTATATGCATTTATAATTAGTATGTTCATTTGAATTTATGGAATAAAAATGCTTCATTTGTATTTATGTTCATTAGTAATTGATGCATTCAATTTAGTTAGATATATCGATTGTGTTAAATATCATGATTTTATGAATCAGAAGTCGTTACCCCTAGTTTTCCGTCTAATAATGTTGGATGTGAATCTCTTCTGATATAAACTCCCTTAATTCTAGTTGGATGTGAAAATACTTTTTACATCTAAAGAGAATAAAGTGATTTATGTTAGGAGCATGATCTATATGAAATAATTATTAGATCTGTCCGGGGAGGAATCCCCTTCTCGTACAAGTTAGGAATACAGTCATGTATCATCTATCTTTGTATACTTTATGCATTTTTATTCCTTAAAAATTTCGACAACACATACTGCATTGTTCTCCGTGTACAATAAGCGTATATTGTTTTGCGTATCGATCTATAATCGATCTATTATCGATGATTGGTACGCATTATAACATCCGTACAGTGTACTCGAAGAACAGCGGGTAGGTGCTGCTGAAATTTTTAAGAAATAAAAACGCATAAAGTATATAAAGGTAGTTGTAGACACTACTATATTCCTAATGGGATAGGTCCATTTCCTATGACAGCCGTTAAAGTGTCTTATTAAAAATATGAGCGTTAGATTTTACTCCCACATCATTTATGTTCTGGCAATTTTGTCTCCTAGATTATTATAATTTAAATTTCCTTGATGTTGTGAAAAAAGTTAATATCACGTAACCGTTAATTTGATGTGTTACTAATAAAAATTCACATTACATAATTATGCTTAATTTTATTAATGAATAATATTATATATATATCATACAGATGAGGATAGTTCCCGACAAATCATGGATCGATATTCCTCGTATTGATAGATGGAGGGATAGTCGATATAAAGATGGAATAAATCAATTCATACAGTACGCCTTGGCAGACCCACGGAAGTTAAATAGTGATGTCGTGTATTGTCCCTGCTGTGGGTGTAAAAATAGGGCGTTGGTGGATAAAAGTGATTTATAGAAACACTTAAAATCAGATTTTATGAGGAGTACAAATATTAGACGTTTCATGGGGAAGGACGTCTTGAAGAAATGGAATTGATAGTGGACACCGGTATGTCCGATGGAAGAATAGATGATGTGAGGATATATGATACACATACGATGCTTGCAAATATGTAAACAGTTCCTAATATAGATGAAATTGAAGATGCCGAGGATGCTGAAGTTATAGGAAATGCTGGAGGCGTGACTGATCATGAGGAGCTGGCACAGATAATGAAATTCATAGATGACAATGAAAATGATCTGTATGAGGGTTGCACCGAGTTCACCAGGTTATCATTTATGCTACGTCTTTTGTGTATAAAGTCTCTTAGTGGAATGACAAATAAATATTTTAATATGTTGCTTGTGTTGCTGAGAAAAGTCATTCCAAATGGAAAAGTGAGCATACAAGAAAATTATGATAACGCAAAGAAGATTGTTTCCGTTATAGGACTTGATTACAAAAAATTCGACGCATGCCCTAATGATTGTATCCTCTACTATAAGGATAACAAAGATCTTCAGGAGTGTCCAATTTGTGGAGTATCACGGTGGGTACATTGTAAAAATTATTCAACACATGGGACGATAAGGTCTATGCTTAAGCAAAAGAAGATTCCAGCAAAGGTCCTTCGTCATTTTCCCTTAATACCTAGGCTAAAACGGTTGTATATGAATAAAGACACTGCTAAGCAAATGAGGTGGCACATGGAAGAACGTATAGATGATGGTAAAATCAGACATCCGGCCGATGCAGAGGCATGGAAGCATGTGGATCAAACTATTCTGTGGTTTGCGAATGAGTGCAGGAATGTTAGACTAGGTTTTTCTAGCTACAGATTCAATCCATTTGGGATTACGAGTTCTGGTTGGTCTACATGGCCTATTGTATTAACGCCTTACAACTTACCACCTTAGCTTTGCATGAAACAACCGTATATGATACTTTCATTATTGATACCGGGCAAGCATGCACCAGGCAATGACATAAATGTGTTTTTAGAACCGCTAATTGGTGAGTTAAAACATCTCTGGTCTGAAGGGGTTATGACATATGATACTCATGCAAAGCAGTCTTTCAGACTACGTGGTATTTTACTATGGACAATTAATGATTTTCCAGCCTATGCGAATCTGTCACGTTGGTCTACAAAGGGAACATATGCATGTCCAGTGTGTAGTCCAGAATTCAAATGTCTTTATCTGCAGCATAGTCGAATGTTTTGTTATTGGTTTAACAGAAAGTTGTTGAACCTAAAACACAGATACAAAACAAAAAAATGGAGCAAGCTTTTTGATGGTACTGTTGAGAAGAGAGATGCTCCGCGTCTATTAGGTGGAGATCAGATTGTATATTTGCTTGAGAGGTTCCCTACTGTTAGGTTTGGAAAGAAGCGCTATTCGAAAGAAGATTTACTTGGAGTAAGAAACTTGCATATTAACAAAAGGATACCAAAACGAAAGAGACAAGCACAAGTGGTGAGTGGAGGGACTGAAGTCGTAAAATTTCCCTCAGGATGGACAAACTTCAGTATTTTTTTCAACTCCCTTAATGGAAAGAGCTAAAAATATGTCACAACTGGGATGTTATGTACATTGAAAAAAATATTTGTGATAATATTTTGTCAACACTGTTGCAAGATGCTAATAAATCAAAGGATAATCTACGAGCTCGTCAAGATCTAACTGCATTGAATATTAGAGATGAACTGTAGCCAAAAATTGTTAGAAATAACATATTAGAGTTTCCTACATCTCGTATTACGATGTCGAAAGTTGAGATGCAAACATTTTGTCAAGTCCTCAAATCAATAAAGTTACCAAAGGGTTACTCCGCAAACATATCGAACAATGTCCATGTGCAAGAAAGAAAAATTTTAGGACTTAAAACTCATGATTATCACGTGCTTCTTCATCAATTGCTACCTGTGGCACTACGCAGTACTATGCAAAAAAAAAAAAAAAACAGTGAAGGTTATTATTGATTTTAGTGGATTTTTCAGAAAGCTTTGTTCTAAAGTTATAAATGACCGTGACTTTGAGAAACTTTGAGAAATTATTTCAGAAACAATGTGTTTAATGGAGATGCTCTTTCCTCCATCTTTTTTCACAATAATGGTTCATCTTACACAACATCTCGCGGATGAGGCTGCAATAGCATGACCAGTCCATTATCGTTGGATGTATCCAATAGAAAGGTTAGTATTTAGAACATTTTAATCATGACCTATCAATATTTATATCTATTAAATGTCAATATCTTTACATCTATATCTAATTAATTATCATGTTTTAGATATTTGGGTTCAATGAAGCATCAATTGTGTAACAGAGCTCGACTAGAAGGTTCAATAGCTAAAAGTTATGTAAGAACCGAGTGTCTCTTATTTGCCTCTCATTATATGAGAGGGGAACAAACTGAACTTCAAGCACCCGTTGATAATAAGGATAACACCGTCCTCTATCCTCAAGGGCTGAACAAAAATTATTCTAACATATTGTTAGATCAAGCGCATGCATACATAGTAAATAATCTTGAAATCTTCTCGGAGTACCGGAGGTAAAATATCTAAAAAGTATTTTGAATACCATTTAATCTTTAATTTTTATTTTAACAATAATAAACAAATTTATTGCAATAATAGGCAACATTAGGAAAAACTTAAGAATGAAGTTACCGGTAGTACAGTTGTACATGACATTAAAGAAAGGCATATGAAGGAATTCCCTGCTTGGTTGAAGAATGAAGTAAGTATTGTTAAATTTAGCAATATTTGTATTTTTTTGATAAAAAACTTAGAAATTATTGATTTAATAGTTTTCTTATTTTTTATATTTAGATCAAGGAAAAACTTGTCCTTAATAATCAAATATCAGAAGAAGTAAAGGTTCGCGCAAATCGACCTTACTATGTCGTAAATCAATATGGTAGATATCGTGTTAATGGTTATAAATTTCACACAATGGAGGTTGATGATACGAAGGTCACCCAGAATAGTGGTGTCATGGCTACCTTCGCACGGGAATGTTTCTCAAACAGAAGAGATCAGAATCCAGTTTAAAATAATATAACATATTATGGAAGGTTGGAAGATGTGGTGGAGATATTCTACAGCTATGGTGGTCCAAGTGAACATAAATACATGATGTTCATGATTCGTTGGTGTTTTCAAAGACTCAAAGGTATCCCTTTGGATTTACAATTGACAATCTCAATAAAGAAATTGATAGTGATGAAAAATTCATATTTGTATCTCAGGTGGGACAATGTTTCTATGTGAAAGATTCTGTGGTTAAAGACGAGTGGGTTGTCCTGTACAACGATTCTATGGCTTATATTCAACCTTCTACCAATGAAGATGATGACGAGAGCTATATAAAAAACTTTAATGAGCCAAATGCAGCGATCGATGAATTCTCGTACCCTCAAAACGTAGTGTTTGATACAGATACTCCAACAGCTCGGACAGACATTCCAAATATTATCACAGACATTAATTAGAGCTAAACAACAATTATTTGTAATCGGGTCATCATGTAACTTTTTTTAGTTTGCAAATTTCAAAATGAAAACTTTAATATCACTACGATGTATCTTAATTACCTTTTGGAGAATATAAATTGTATATAAACCTGTTAATATCTTATTTTGTATATTCATCTTGTAGATGCTTACAAACTTGATGTGAAATGAAAATTTTAGTAACGCAATAATACATCTTGTTTTTATTTTCGCCAAGCCAAATCGACACATCTATAATATATTTTGTATGTTTATTCAACTTGCAGATGTCTAAAAAAATTAACAGGAGGTTATTCGAAGACAATCCCGTTCAAGACCAATCTATCGAGGAAGAGCCACCGAGTTCAGGAGAGATGTCAGGTATAACTTAGTTTAACTTAACTATTTTTTCTTCATGATATATGCACAATGATAATTTATTACTTTAATTTTTTTAGGTGAGGGCGAGGAAGAGCCACCTCCCGTACCATTATATACAGATCCTCCAGTGCTACTTCGAGCATATATTCCCGGGATTGAGCACGGTCCTTTGCTAGCATGTGCAGAGGGGTACAGACTCAAACAGATAGAAAAATACTTGCTTGCGAAAAAATGATTGAATGAATGGGGGCCACAGATTGATGAGATATTATCTGATGCAAAAAATTAAAATCCGACAAAGATTTGGTGAGTTTGATCAAAAAATTTTGAGTATTTGATAATAATAAATTAAATTCTAAGAGTTTAAGATTGATTAAATAAAAGTGTTGATATATTTATTACTTTTTCTTTGTTATAGGAGAAAAACTTTACCAGAAAAAAGGACGCCAATGAAGTGACTTTAAAAAAAGTTACCAGCGGATGGTTTTTGAGCAATTGTAAGATAGGGATATAATAGGATTCCAACCGGACAATGGGCTAATAACTTTAGCTCATACCTTGGATGCTTGATATAGAGGAGTGATAATGTGAATCCTTATTACGAGGCTGAGGAGTAGCCATTTCATGTCCTAGAGAGTATATATCGAGATTTTTGGGTAAATTCTTCTATTTAGCACAATTATTTTCCAATTTTGTCAATTATCCATACTTAACTATATGTTAATTTTTAGAGATATTTCAACATCGAAGACAATTCCGTAGGGTGGAAATTTTTATTTGGATACATGGGAAAGTTCAAGCATTCTCTTCGGGAGTGGAGACATGAGATAAAGAAGAAATGCTTTGATGGTTTCACTCACAACTGGGAGAGGATACACAAGCAAGATAAGAGGGTTGAGCCTGAGCACTTAGCTGCACTTATAGTATTGTGGGGCCAAGAGGAGCACCAGATAAATATGTATTATCATCAAGTTATTTATCTGAAACTAGTGATATATTTCATTGTATATTATAGCTTGTACTAAAATTCTCTTTGTTCTTGTTGAAGAAAAAATGTCAGAGAAATAAACTAAATCGATGGAAGAAAGATTATGATCACCATACGAGGACTACCTCATTTGCCCAGAATGAGGATCAATTTTGTAGGACAACGGTATAAAGTCTTTTAATCTTCTATATATATTCTCTCCGCTTCCTAGAATATTTGATAAATAAAACTAATAATATATTTCTAAATATCAGAATGCTCCCTTTATCCCGCTGCCAGTACTGCACAAGAGGACGATGGTTCAATTTAAGAAGGGGTACGATGACAATGAGAATAAGAAACAAAAGCTAGAATTGGCTAAGAAAATGCAGGTTAACTAATTATCTTAGCTCTTATTAGCCTGTTCTTTTGTTGGGAATTTATTGTTTGCACTCTTCTTTTGGTCATCTTAATTATCATACAAGAATTATATGTGTGAATGTGTTAAGGAAGATGCATGCATACATATAACAAAAGGCATATGGAATTAAATATTATTATAAAGAGATGGCACTCTTTTAGTATTGATAAATCATGTTTTCAAAAAGACTAATGTTACTAACAATCTTACTGAAGTCAATGCCAAACACGATTGACCATTAGAGAGTTCAAGACTCCATAATGTTCTTTCATGAGAAATCACTCCATTGACATGATATAATATTTACAATAGCTTCATTCACAAACTTATAAGTCTATTTAAGAGCCCATTCTATGTTGAAGCCAAATTCACACCACTTTGAGCTTTTCATTGACAAAATTGAAATGACATGCATCTATTATAATCCAATTTTTTTGGCTGAACTTCTAATATTACTTGATATCTAGTGCTTCCATCTTGCTTATTTAAATAAAAAAATAAAAAGGAGGAAGAGGAGGTATGCAATACAGTTACAGAGTATAAGAACTTCATAGACAACATTAGGTGGAGAGTAAATTGCCCATAAACCATTCTTCACATGTAGTACTTTTATGTTGCACAAAACACCCTTCAACCATTTATTAGCACTTAGCCTCCTCAATTGTGGAATTACTTCATCTTTTATTTTACTTGTTCAGTAAATATATCTTTTATTTTTGAAAGGCTAATTCTTAAATTTATTTTTTTGTCTTTTAGGAAGCTCTAGAAACACATATGTTGAGGTTATTGCACAGAGCCAAGAGCCCCTAGCTAGAGAGTAGAATTATAATGTGAGCCATTTAGTTTGTGGAATTCACAAAAAGGGGAAGAACAGGTGGATGGGAGTTGGAGATTAGAGAGTGTATACATTATTCTAGCCTCCGCCGATTTCAACGCCATCGACTATTCCCTCGGGGCCCTCTTACATGCCGCAGGAGGATTGCACTCAGCAGGCAATGCAGCTTGTTTCCTCTGGATGGGAGTTGGAGATTAGAGAGTGTATACATTATTGCAGCTTGTTAGATGGTCAGATTCCCGAGGAGATGTGGGAGGATATTCAAGAGGAGCTTATGCGAGTGATCCACCCTACTACTACTTTTGTGATGGTTTCCAGGCAAATAATGAAATCTTGTAGAAGGCGGGTTCCTACTCGGGTGCAAAACCAGATTATGAACTTTTTGGCCACTCAAAAGGCATTTACTGGTAGTGGAGAGAGTAGCAGACAGGTATACTTATTATATATGTAAAACATGATTACACAATATTATGTGATTCTAAATTTAAATTATTTTTCTGTTAGAGTGGAAATGATGCTATTGGGAGCATGAGTCGTAGGGATGGATCTGCCAGTGGCAACATGGACGATGACATGGATAGGGCGGATGACCTATCTTAGTGAGTTATATCCTAAACTCATGTTTGTATATTAGACATCTTTATATTAGAGATTATGATATGCGTGTATGGTTTGTTGCGGAAATTTTTGTGGATTTAGAACTTATGATATACGTGTATTGTGGTGGAAATTTTTGTGGATTTAGAACTTATGATATGCGTGTATGGTTTGTGGTGGAAATTTTTGTGGATTTAGAACTTATGATATGCGTGTATGGTTTGTGGTGGAAATTTTTGTGGATTTAGAACTTATGATATGCGTGTATGATTTGTGGTTGAAGTTTTTTGTGGATTTAGAACTTATCGTGAAAATTGAATATACATATTTCGAATGTTTGTGAAAATTGATTGGATGGGAGATGTTTGTGAAATTTGGATTGTATATATTTCGAGATGTTTTGGAATGTGCAAGAAATGTCATTGTTTGCGGATTTGTATGTACAGGGAATTGATATGTACAGGGAACTGATTATAATCAGCCAAATTTTTTTTAGCTGCTAATATACATCGCTGATAGGATTCCCGTCGGCGATGTTATGTACATCGCTGACGGGAATCCCGTCAGCGATAAGTATCACTGACAGGATTCCCGTCGGCGGTAGTGGGTTCATCGCTGACTAATTGTCATCATCAACCAACATCACTGACGGTAGTCCCGTCAGCGATATACATAACATCATTGATGGGGTATCCGTCAGTGATGTTTCATTATCGCTGACGGCTTTTGCCGTCAACGTTGATGCCGTAAGTAATATACATTACTGACGGCTCCCTGTCAAGGATAATTCTTCCCTCACGGGACTATTGCTGACAACTTATCCTTGACGGGAGGCCGTCAAGGATGTTTATCGCCGACGAAAATTTAACCATTCTTGACGGGAATGCCCATCAACGATGCCTGGTTTTCCACTAGTGATTCTAGTGAGGAACATTATCTGTGGACCAGGTCATGACATAAGGTAATTACACCATATATTCCCCACTTTTCAAATAAAAACGTCTCAGTAATTCATCCTCAATCACAGGCTTCAAGTTTCTTAGAATGATGAATATTGCCTAATTCACCCAATATTATTGATATTAGTAATGGAAGCCTAGGCTAACTATAATATTCCATATCCTTTTTAATACTCAGAATTGTTACTGATATCGACCCCTATATTTGCAAACTCATTCATGTCTTCCAGCTATTCTCATTAAACTTCTATGTCATCAAGTTATAGCATACATATTAACCCTAACATGACAATCCTAATCATCCAAGACTTAAACATTGATAAAAGTAAAACCAAAATGACAACGTACTTTTAAAACAACATAAATAACCACATCTAAATAAAGTTGGGCAGCCATGAGTGGTGAGGAAAATTGCACAAAAACATGTAAAATTTTCCATAATCAAAGATTTCACTTCACACGGGTTAGGGTATATAAGACTGAATGCAACCACCCCCCCCCTCACGGCCCCCAACCCCGTTCTCAATTTAAAAGAAAATTCTCCACAAACGTGCCCTCTTTCTCCCCTCTCTTGGCTAGCCAACTTCAGTCCTCTGAACAAACGATTCTCTTGTCAAAAGTCAAGTTTTCTCTCAAGTAATTAGCTAGAACAAGAAGCAAAGATGAACTTTATAAGAAAGCTTATTAGAGGACACTAGTAGAATTCTGTAAATCCTTGATGGGGAATCTCATCAAGAATGCCTAAATTCTTGTCATTACTGTGCATCCTCTATGGGCTCCATCAGTAAAATTCATGTCAGGGATGTTTACATCCATATTAGGGACCCATCAAGAAGAGGCATTACTAACGGGGATATCCTTGATGCCTACTGCTATCAATTTGTCAGTACATTCACAATGGCTTTGCTATCAGGGATGTTTACATCCTTGATAGGGTTTCCATTGAGAATACACATCCTTAGCAACAATGCCGCGATAGATAGGCCATCAATGATATGCATCCTTGATGGCTTGGCCGTAAAGGAGGTTATTTACGTCCTTGACAGCACGACCATCAAGGATGTGTATCCTTCATGGGAACCCCATCAAGGATGTAAATAATCTAGGAAAAACTTTTTTGGCTACAATTTAAAATTTTCCTATACATTGTCAATAACAACATAATATTCAAAATTCCATGTACATATTCATATCTCATATCTCGTGTACAATAAAAAGTACATACCAATACTAACACATTCAAAATTTTCACAATCCAATAAACAAGGCAAAAGTTTATTAAATCTCCACAAACATCTCTCAACCCCACAAATAAGAATCAAGGATATAAAATAGTACAACCAATGCTAAAAGTTTAAAGCCAAGACATAATCTCGCATACAAGAATTTCCAAGATACATAAAGATAAAACTCACTACCTGAGGTCATCCGCATCATGCAATGTCATGAATAAACAAGCTAAAGTCCACAAAAGCTTGACAACCATACCCACAAACATCTCACAATCTCCACAAACAAGACCACACACAAGACATCTCACAATCTCCACAAATAAGACCACACACAAGAGTTGAGGATATAAACTAGAACAAACCAAGTATGCTGAAATTATACAAACATCTCATAATCTCCCATATAAGGATGTCCAAGATACAAAAAGATAAAAACTCACTAATTGAGGTCATTTGACCCATGCATGTCATCATCTGTATTGTTACAGGCAACTCCATCCTTACGACTCATGCTGTTAACGACATCATCACCATTCTAGCAACAAAAAGAAATTTGTTCTAGAATCACGCATTTAGTGTTGTGTGTATGTATAATCATATGTGTTTCACATATAAATAAGCCTACCTACATACTACTCTCTCCACTATTAGTAAATGCCTTTTGAGAGGCCAAAAAAATTCATGATAGACTTCTGTAATCAAGTAGGAATCCTATGTCTAACAAGATTTCATGATTTGCTTAGAAACCATCCTAAATGTAGCAGTAGTATGGACTGTTAGGTCTCATGTTTTTGAGTCTACTATCTAATCTAGTTTTAATGATTAACAAACAATTCCTAATATTGTTTGTCGAGTATTTGCACTTGCTTGTTAGGTATTCTACACAAAGATCTTGGTTGGAGGTTGGATGGACTTGCACCCACACAATCATATCTATTGGAGGATAGAAGGAATATCAGAATGAAGCTTTGCATTTCAAGTCAAGTACAAGTTCAAGCTTCATCCGCAACCAAAATGAGCAAATTGAAGACCCAATGCTTGGTATATTAGTTTAGGTGTTTATACTTTGTTTGTTATGCTTAAAGCTCAAATTGTACACATACACGTTTGTTTTGTTTTATGGCTTTCATTGGTTGTTTCACTTTGCATAAAGATGTGTTTAGCCATACAAATATTTTAATTGATGAGTTTTAGCCATATAAATATGAAACAAATACATATATTCATATTCATGCACATATGTTTCATATTTATCGCATTATACATCGCTTTGAGACAATAACATGTTTATCGTTTTTAGAAAACAACGTGTTTGTGGATTATTGACTTAGTGATACTATTTTACATCTTTTCATAAGTCTATAAATCCATTCAAAAGAATTTTCAAGCTTGTTTGAAATTGTTTTATTAAAACCAAGTGTTTGACGATTTCGTATTATTGAACAATTTACAAAATAAATGATTTTTCACAAATGGGAAATGAAATTTGAGAAATTATTTTTTTAACATGTTCTATTACATGTTTACAAATATTTCCCAAAACGTTATCATTTTTGGAGTTGATTTACTATGTTAAATTAATTTTACAAAGTCAAGTATTTTAGCAGTTTTTACAATCTAGAATATTTGTGTTAAACCAGTAAATTCTCACAAATGGGAAGTGATATTTTAGAAATTCTTTCTCTAAGATGTTCATCTGCATGTATAAACGTTCCTCAACAGTTTATGATTTTTGTAATTGATTTGCTATTTTTAATTGATTGTATAAAGTCATCTTCGTAAAAATTTCAGAATCTGTCAAATCTGCCAACGGTCAATTCCATCAGCCAACTGTAGTTAGTCGACTGATCGTGTTTTTTTAGCCAACAATTAGTTTTTGACAGCTGAGTTTTTAGGGATATAAATACCCATTTTGCCTTGGTTTTTTACAAGGGTTCTTAACAAGGTTTTGAGCTGTTTATCTCAAGTATTTGAAGATCAAAATTTATTTATGTAACTTGATATAGTGGAGACTCTCCTAGAGGGTGAGGAGTGGAGACGTAGGTCGAGGGTGTCGAACTCTGTGATCATTTTCTTGTGTTTGTGTTGGGCATTGGCGTGTATTTCTCTTATATCTTGTGCTCATTGATTATCACCTATTGCTCATCCTTGCTTATCCTTGCATGTAATTTATTGTACATCTCTTTGTAAGGATATTATCTCATAGTTTATTCGCCCATTATTTCATTATATATCCTTGCATATCTCATTATATATCACTTTATTAACAAATACCCTATTCACCTCTCCCCACCCCCTCTATGGTACTTTCATGGACCACTTGCATTCGCTCCTCCAGAATATCCTCCCACTACTTCTCAGGAATCTAACCATTCAAAAGCTTCATCATCGATGTAAGAAGCCACATGGCCTGCTTAGTGCAATCCTTCTATGACATGTAAGAGGGTAGCCCCGAGGGCATCACCGATGGAGTTGAGGCCATCGAGGACTGGAATGGTGTAGACAACTTTTGAGCTCTTACTCCTACCCATCTGGTCCTTCCCTTTTGAGGAAGTCCACAAACCAACGACTTGTATTGTAATTCTCCTCTCTAGTCGGGGTTCCTGACTCTGTGCAACGATCTCAGTATATGTGTTTTCCAATGCTTTCTAAGAGACTAAAAAAGATCAATATGAGAATTAGCGCTTCAATAACAAAGACAATGTAAATGGTGCATCATATATAATTAAAATCCAATTATTCATAAAATTAAACTACTTGCATATTTTAGGTAGTTGCAGCTTTTTCTTCTTCTCATCAGTGCTATTATATCCCTTCTTAAAGTAAATCATAGCCCTCTTATGTAGTTCAGGGAGCGGGATATAGGGGGAGCTCTGAGATTTAGAAATTTGTTTATTAGTTTTACTAGTAAAATAAATTGCAATTAAAGAGAATATATACAAAAGACTAAGACATTTTATACCATCATGCTACAATATTGATCCTCAATCTGTGTAAATGAAGTAGTCCTTATATGATGGTCATACTTCTTCTTCCATTAGTTAAGTTGATTTCTCTCATACTTTTCATCAACAAGAACATGGAGGATTTCAGTACAAAGTATAATATACAACAAAAACTCCCTAAAGTCTCATCAATCTCTCACTCACGGCGCATATCATTACCTGATAAGTCTACAATAATGACAGTCGCCCTTGGATCTTAGCGTCTACATCAAACTTCTAGATCTCAACTTACATGTTCTTGGAGTTTGATCTTAATCGAAATGGATTGCAAGAATTTTCTAATTGAGCGTAAGGGATCTTTTGTTATTTGTTTTTAACTTTTTTAATTTTTATGGCATACTCAAGCTGGTTGAATTAAGGGTTGGGAACAAGTTAGGGCTAGGGATTAATCATTAAGAGGAGTTAGTTAGACAATTAATTTTGTGATAAATTAGGGCTTCGGTCATGTAAGCTTGCTAAATTGAGTTTTTGATTCAAGTGAACTACTCCATAGTGAGGAAGCCCCTTCGCGATATGAAAAAGTGGATATAGGATTTTTTTTATCTAAACTACTATAATAATTCTTTGGTTTTCTTTCCATGTTTGATTTCTTGCTTATCGTTCTTTTATCACAATAATTTGATTTCCGCTACATAATATGTAATAACATGAAGAATAATAGGCAATCCTATTAACCTCACTCTAGGCTTGCATCTCAGGTCCAACATTATCTTGGTTAGGGTTGGCGCAAGTCATACGTTCTGTAAGGACCATGAATTTTTGATATTTGTTAAAATAATATTTTAGTATTTTAAAATATTTAAATTATGATTTTTAAAAGTATATTTATATTTTTCTTGATTTTCTACCATTTTTATGATTTAAAGTCTAAGTTTGATATTTATTTAAATGATATTAATATTTATAAATTTATTTAATGTAGTAAAAATTTCTAGAATTTATCTGTTACGTTATCGGTATTATTACGTATCACTTTGAATAATACGAGGTATTATTATTATTATTACGTATATTTTCGTATAATAC